>CM077835.1:24481578-24728267 GCA_039720395.1 Liquidambar formosana
TTAGCCCTAGATTGATATTGTCATCCTAACAATATATATATATATATATATATATATATATATATATATAGATAGATAGATAGAGAGAGAGAGAGAGAGAGAGAGAGAGAGAGAGAGAGAAGGAAAAAAAAATAGCCACTCTCCTTCGTTTCTAAAAACATGGATTACTTGTAAACAAATTATCAATTCTGTTGTTCCATATACACATGCTATGGAATTTTATGAAACCGTCCACAAAGTCCATTCTTTTTCAGTACCAAATGCAAATAACAGATTGCAACAGGCATACTTGGTGAACTTGAAAAATTGTTTTCTCTGGTCTCAGGAATAGCAGCCATTGGAATATTGATGGCAACACAAACACCCATCCTTTTGTCGTTGTTAAGATCCTCTTTTTAATCGATATCTAGAGTAGATGCTTCGACCACAGTGTTCATTTCCTGCAAGTTACCACGAGTTCCTGCTAAACAAGAAATTTTCACCATTGGAATCCCAAAAATTTAGGAAATAAGTGTCTGAAAATGTATAGCACCTAAACAGTTTAATTGATTTCCCTGATAACAATCTTGAATCTTCATTACCTGTATTGAGTTGTTGACTTGATCCACATATTGACATGATGCCAGCATTGTTTCTAGGATACCTAACCAAAGTAGCTGTCTTGCCAACTTCATCCTTTATATGAAATGACTCCTGTGATGCAATCTTATTTCCCTCATCCATAGGTTTGTAAATACTAGTCCTCCCGGTTGTAATGCTTTGTGGTGGTGAAAGAACCATATTGCTCGATCGTGCACCCCACAGAAGAGAGGGTCTTTTCTCAACTAAGCTAGAATCAACACATTTGAGACTTAAACCTTTATGTGGAGACCAAACTAGTTCGGACAGGGGATTGGAGGCCACAAATTTCATGTCTACCCTTGAACCTGCATTTGCACATGCACCTGAATCACTATTCAATTTGCTTTGAATGCACTATTTAGAATAACCAAGAGCAAGTCCTAAATCGGTCACTGGTTCCCTGTTATTATCATTGTCCACATTCATCCTTGACTGGATAATCTCTTCAGTAGGCAATTCTGAAATGCCAAATTAGCCTAGGTCAGTCTTCTTTAAGGTGCTAAACATGGTTGATGTGTGCAACAAAAAATCAATCAATTTTTGTCCATCTGGAGATGGGTTTCAAAAAATAAGCCTATAAAGTATGCAGTGTAAAGCCACCTTAGAATGGAAATTGTTTCCCGAAACATATGACAGTAGCTTTAAAAGTAGAATTAGCAATATTTATCCCTACCATTTGGAATCAGCTTTATGGACGTAGATGATCTATTAAGGTTTTACGCCTGGCTCCACCATTGCTCCTGACAATTATAACTTAATTGTTTTTGTATTTGGCAGAAGCAACTTCTCTTTGCCATATATCCACCTTATTCTTTTCTATAAAATCCACAGATATTTCAAAACATATTCAACCAAGGATCACATAATCAAAAAATTAAACAAAATTTTGTAAGGCAAGACCAGAAGAAGCATATCGAACAAAAACAGTGGTATGTCCATGATTCCCCTTACAGAAAAACCCTTCTAGGACAAGTTCATTCCTTCCATTGCTTACAACAGAAATATAAACAAATTCTTCTACAATTTTCAGCATATAGAAAGAAAAATCATCTTCATCTTCCAAAGTCCAAACAATTGCACCACAGCCAAAAAAAAAAAAAAAAAAAAAAAAAAAGAGAAATTTTAATTTAAAAAATCCCAGAAAGATTCTAGCAGAGCTATATAAACTAGGGAAATATTACCAAAAAAAAAAAAAAAAAAAAAAGAGGAAGAAAACCACCATTATCATAAACAGAGTAAAATTGAGGGATACCCATCAAAGAAAAGTATTATGATAAACAGAATAAAATTGAGGGATACACATCAAAGAAAAGTATGATCTAAAGAAGACCCACATACCTCCCACACCCTCTATCCATGAAAGTTCATTTCTTTAACAGTTTCTCTTCAATGGTAACCTTCCCATGCTACTCCTTATACTATACAGAACAAGAATAAAGACTGTCGGCCTCCAAAGTACAAACCCACAAGAACAAAGATATGGTATGTACAATTAACTATATGTACATGTATATATATATTTTTGAGATGTCTTGTTTTATATAACTTATGATGGAAACACCTACCTCTCTCTCTCTCTCTCTATATATATATATATATAATCTAATTATACATTTACATATATACATATATAACCTTTTAAAAGGAAAACAAGCTCTTATTCTCAAAGGTTTATCAATTAGTCAATGAGTTTTATTCCAGTTTTTTCAGGCATATAAAATCAATCAAAATTTATCTTTTTATCTTTTATTTTTTTAAAATGAAAAATCAAACTTCACCAAATTATGCTCCAATCATTCTGGTATATGGACGTAGTTACTTAAACATCGTTGTCTGGTATTAATTAACTAGAATTCTGCACCAATCTACTTTAGATTGTTGGTAGGACCAATTTGATTTTCATAATGTTTGATATTGTTAATTAATTTTTTAGTTATTATTTTGTCTGATTGGACGATATGATTGTTATACTATATAAGATAAGCTTTCTCAGTTATAAAGATATGATGAAAAATTTTATACATAATTAAAACCTTTAAAGCTTTATTTCCAAGGCAAATTAGTCTGACTAAATGTGCACCTAGTATAACTCATGTGATTAGAGAACTAAGTGGAAATACTGCCAAAATTTCTTATCAAATAAAACAAAGCAATTGAGGTACTTCTTGCGGTGCATGATAGGTGATGAAAATGTTAGGATTTATGGTGCATGAATGATAGGCAATGAGAAACAATATATCTAATTAACTTGTGATAATGCAGATATGAATAAGACTTGGATGCATCTTAACAAATTAAGCCCTGAGTATGAACAGGGTATTAAGGACTTCATGAATTTTGCACGTGGTACTGTGGATAGAGGCAATAGGATGCGATGTCCATGTTGTAGATGCAAAAACGTATATTATAGGATTGTAGATGAAGTGGAAGATCATTTATTTGTTAATGGGATAAACCCAAAGTACACACAGTGGATACATCATGGTGAGGATTTTGAACCGATAATTCATGATGATGCTAACGACGATGATGATATGGCAGATGATGTAGATGATTATGTTGATGAGGTGCAAGAAATTTTAGAAGATTTATATGGGGGAACATTCATGGGTTCTTATGGTAGGCAGCCTTCCACGGACCATGATCCTTATTGTACACAAGGAGAAGTGGACAAATTTGTTAGGTTGTTGAGAGATGCACAACGTGAACTATATCTAGGCTGTGAAAAGTTCTCGAAATTATCCTTCCTTTTGAAGTTGCTTCATATAAAGATAATCAATCACTAGAGCAACAAATCATTAAATATGTTGCTTGAATCGTTGAAGGAGGCATTGCCTATTGGAGAGACTTTGCCGAAGACTCATTATGAGGCTAAAAGTGTAATGCGGGACTTGGGCCTTGGGTATACGGCCATTCATGCATGTCAACATGATTGTGTATTGTTCTGGAAGGAACATGAACATAAGGATAAGTGTCCAGAATGTGGTGAATCTAGATGGAAATATAATGATGGTAAGCGTAAGAAGATTCCGCATAAGATTTTATGATATTTTCCACTGAAACCGAGGCTGCAAAGGTTGTTTATGTCAAAGAAGACAGCTACAGATATGAGGTGGCACAAAGAAAAACGTATTGCAGAGGAGAATGTTTTACGACATCCCGTTGACTCTATAGCATGGAAGGAATTTGATAAGGAGCACGACTGGTTTGCCCAAGAACCTCGCAATGTTCGACTTGGACTAGCTAGTGATGGTTTTAATCCATTCGGTAACATGAGTAACTCTTACAGCATGTGGCCAGTACTACTTATGCCATACAATTTGCCACCTTGGAAGTGTATGAAAGAGCCTTTTTTCATGATGTCTATACTTATACCTGGCCCGAAGTCACCTGGGAATGACATAGATGTGTATATGCGACCGTTGATAGACGAGTTAAAAGAATTGTGGGAAGATGGTGTGGAAACGTATGATGCCTCCACTAAACAAAATTTTCAGTTACATGCGGCTGTATTATGGACTATAAATGACTTTCCTGCGTATGGAAACTTGTCTGAGTGGAGCACAAAAGGGAAATTGGCATGTCCTACATGCAACAAGGACACATGTTTTCTGTTATTGAAGCATGGAAAGAAGATTTGTTACATGGACCATCGTCGTTACTTGCCACTTGAGCATAGTTGGCGTAAAAGAACGATAATGTTTAACGGTAAACAGGAGCACTGGTTGCAACCTAGGGACTTGTCTGGAGACGATGTGTTAGAACAATTGAGTTTCGTCAAAGAAGTGTCATTTGGAAAGCCACCAAAAAAGAAGAAGAGGAAGCGTTCTGAACTAGAGTTGAATTGGAGGAAAAAAAGTATATTTTTTCAGTTACCATATTGGAAAACACTGAAATTGCGACACAATCTAGATGTCATTCATATTGAAAAGAACATATGTGATAATGTGTTAGGAACTTTAATGAGCATCGATGGTAAAACGAAGGATACTGTAAAAGCTCACATAGATTTAGAGGCAATGGGTATAAGGAAGGAATTACACCTAAGGCGACATGGTACAAAGTATGAGGTGCCACCAGCATGCTATACATTGTCTGCAAATGAGAGAAAAGGCTTATATGAATGGCTAAAATCAGTGAAGTTTCTACATGGCTATGCATCAAACATCACTCGATGTGTTAATGCTACAGATGGAAAGATATCAGGAATGAAGAGCCATGATTGTCACGTCTTTTTACAGCAGCTACTCCTAATTACAGTACGTGGATACTTGCGAAAGGATGTGTCTACGGCATTAGTTGAGTTAAGCTTCTTCTTCAAGGAATTGTGTTGTAGGACATTAAAAGTTGATGTATTAGAACGACAAGAAAGAGAAATTGCATTAATACTCTGCAAGCTCGAAATGATATTCCCACCGGCATTCTTCGATGTTATGGTCCACTTAGCTATTCACCTACCCCATGAGACAAAGCTTGGTGGACCAGTACAATACAGATGGATGTATCCAATAGAGAGGTGATGTACCTTCTACTATTTAATTATGATGCAATTATGATGTTCATTGTGCCCATATTATCATTAAGTGTATTTCGTCTTGTATGGTATGTGAATAGGTTCTTGCGTACTCTTAAGTGTTATGTACGAAATAAAGCACGTCCAAAAGGTTCAATTGCGGAAGCATACATTAACAATGAATGCCTTACATTTTGTTCTATGTATCTTAGTGGGGTAGAAACAAGATTCAACCGTGAAGAACGAAATTATGATGGAGGTCAAGAGCAACAACCTGGAGAGCTATCTGTTTTCTCACAGAATGTTCGTCCATTAGGATCTACAGTCTATAGTACATTGACTCTCACAGATTTAGCAAAAGCTCAGTGGTATATACTGAACATTGCAATGAAATCGTTCTCCATCTAAAGTAAGTAAATCTTCTATTTTTGTAAATTGGATGGGCATTAATATTGTCAATTACTGAGTACTTCATACGTACTCTCTCTCTAAATATATATAGTGAACATGTGGAAGAGATCAAAAGACAAAGTATGAATAATGTAGACAAGAGGCATCAGGACGAATTCCCAAAATGGTTTGAAAAACATGTAAGTCTTTTACAAAGGATTAGTTTCATATTATATAATTACAATTATTTAGTGTTATTATTAATTTTGCTTATTGTGTTCCAATAGATGAAAATGTTGCGCAATCAAAACTCTCCTAAAGCAACTAATCAATTGTATTCCTTGGCGTGTGGTCCTGATTCACGAGTCAGACGGTATTCTGCATGCATTGTCAATGGGTTTAGGTTCCACATCGAAGCGCGTGAGAAACATCGTGGAACTCAAAATAGTGGTTTGGTTGTTAAAGGGGAACATCAATCAGAAGAAGTTGACTTTTACGGTGTCTTAATTAACATTATTGCATTAAGCTACTGTGGGGGCAATCAAGTTTTTCTTTTTAAGTGTGATTGGTGGGATATTGGTAATAAAAAAGCAGGAATACGAAAGGATGACCACTTCATGAGTGTTAATAAATCGCGTAAATGGTATAAGAATGACCCTTTTGTGCTAGCATCTTAAGCTGAGCAAGTTTTCTATATTAATGAAACAAAATTAAGCGATACTTGGCAAGTCGTGCAGAAGGCACAACCTAGGAACTCATATGATGTTCCTGAAGTGGAAGAGGAAGACATAGAGGTTGATAAAGTCAAAGGGTCGATGGGAACCGATTATGCATATCAGTTAAACGAATCAAACGAGAATGATAGGATTGTTAAATATGATGATCGAGAGTTGGACCCGTTGCATAGGGATGATGTGATACCAAAATATGTTGATGCCACAGTCATAGAAAAAAGCAAAGAAGTACAGGATAGTGGTGATAATGCTTTCATTTATGATGATGAAACTGATGAAGATGATACATTTCTTGATTACTGTACTGATGAGGAAGGATCTATGGGTTGTGTTAATGATAGCGACATAGATGAATAAATTTAGTATTTGTTCTTCCTTATGTAAGCTAATTATGTTTTTAAATGAATTTTCATAATTGTGTTATTATATATACATGTCTAGTGTTTGTATGTATTACTTTTGTATTTTGTAGGACTTTGAGACATGGCACCTGGAGGTCGATCACGACAGCGCTCCAGCGTACTTCCTACACCACCACCTCTGGTACAATCTGACACCACCATGGCCTAAACAACATCGCCAACTGTTTCAGGGCCTGCTGAGCTTTCAATTCCTGATACCGTTGGTGTCAACAATGGTAAAATCCTAATGTTTTTAATATGCATGTTCAATGTTTAAGAAATATGTTATTTTTACTATCACATTTTTTTGTTGTTGTAGCCCCATCCATAATAAAAAAAGGACGTGGTAAGGCAGTGGGGAATGTGCTTGAGAAGGCTACCCGTGGTGGCCGGAGAGTCCCAGTTACTATCCCTAATGGAAAGTTCAAACCCATTGGAGACTGGGCTGCTGTGTTTACGTCAGAGGTTGGTGTTATTTGTCGGCAATGGGCTCCTCTTATTGCGAAAAATTGGGCAGAGATCAAAGATGAGGATAAGAAGGTCTTGTATCAACACATTTTGGTAAGTGAGAACAAATTTACAATTCAACACCCATGGAAACTTTTTCTATTTCATCAGCCTGGAATTTATTAGACAATAAAAGGATGCAATGAGTTGGCCTGATTTGATTTCGTTCTTTAAATCTATTGCCCATCATTTTAGGGAAATTGTTGTGAATGTTTAAGCATTCTAAGGCAAGTGGATTAATCATTGAATTTTGAATTTTGTAGAGTTAGTTATACGTGGATTAATCATTGATTATATGTGGTGGTATTCATAATTTGGGGCGTGTCATTAGTTGCTTAGCCTTTTGCATTATTCCTTTGGGGTTGGATTTTGGATCTTCTTTTATTATAACTTTTGGATTTTTTTTGCAATAAAATTACTCAATTATAAAAGCCTTTTAAAAAATTATTCATTAAATGTGTACTCTATCAATTTTTAGGACAAATTTGAGATCGACCTTAATCGTCCAAATGTGAAGCACACTGTTGACATGATGTTGAAGGACCGTTACAAGAATTGGCGGCACAAACTATACAAATTTTATAAGGAATTTCCGCCTGAAGAAGCTAGCCAACACCTCCTAGAGGACGTGAAGCAAAATGATTGGGATCATCTGTGTGAGCGTTTTAGCAGTGATAAGTTTCAGGTGCAACTTTATTTTGTTAAATTACATATATATGCTCTTTGGTTGTTGCATTAATATTGTGCTAACTATAATCCAGGAAAGGAGGAAGACAAATTTAAAAAATAGAAAAAATCTTAAGGTTAATCACAGTGGTGGTTCGAAGTCATTTATTCGACATCGTTATGATAGGGTATGTATTTCTAATTCTTATTAATATGTAAAATCTTTTTATAATATGTAATTTTTATTTTGTACATTTATATTTTCATTAACATGATGTAGCGAGACCCCGTCACAAAAGAAGAGCCAAATAGAATTGAGTTATACTATCATACACATTACAAGTCAAAGACTAAATCTTGGACAACTCCAGAGGCTCAACAGACCTATGTAAGACTCCTATTAAATTATTGTTTTATTATTTTACTTGTTTACTATTAAATAATATTTAGTCGCACTAAATATCTATTAAATAATATTTAGTCGCACTAAATATAAATCATTGTACTAAGATATTGGTTTGTGATACCAGGAGAAGATGAAATCGTTGCAATCTCAACCTGGGCCAGATGGTGTTCCATTGACTGCAGATGAGATATGCGATCAGGTCTTACGGACAAAAATCCCATCCTCTACACGAGGACAAGGCCTTCAATTACAGTTAAAGGAAGCTACGCAAAAGGCTGAAGAAGTTGAGAAACGATCTGAGCAGCTTGCTGAGAGAGTGGAAGTGCAAAAAAAACGAGATAGCAACTCATAAGATGGATATAGAGTCACAAAAGACACAACTAGCTACTCAAAGGACAGAGATGGATGACATGAGGTCTAGACAGGCTATTACGGAGGCATTGGTGCAATCCCTCTTGCAACGCTCCCAATCTTCCAATAACACTATTCTAAATTAGTAAGTTATACATTATTTTTGCATTCAATATATATTGGGTAGTTGAAGACCAAACTTCTATAAAACAAAATATTGGATTAGGAAAAATGGTTAAAGGATGGGTTTTGCCTCATCTATATAAGTATTCATTTTTAAAGAAAAAAATGAATACGGAAGTCATGTTGTCATTAAGTGAAAATAAAATTTACAACTTTTTAATATTTGGGTGAGAATTAAAGGTTATATTTGTGAAGGTACTCTTTTGGTAGAAAGTGATTTTGATAGATTTTCTATAACTATGTTAATATTCTATTCTGTTTTATTTTGCAGATTGGATATGGCTATTGACTTCTACCACGTGTTGGCTTGGCATTCAAGTTTTTTTTGCTAAAACAATGAATTTTTTGTTGTAATTTTTATTGTTATTTTTTCTTGCACTATTTTTTAAGGACATATTTGTTGGTAGTTTATGTAATTACAACTTTAGTGATAATTGGAACTTTTGTTCTCTTTTATAGGTTCTGCTCTTCATTTTCATCATGCTTATATTTTTGATTAAAAATGGAATATTGTGATTTGTTAGTTTGTAATACAGGTTGTTGCAATCAAATTATAAAGGGAATTTGCGAGGAAAAAAAAAACCTACAAAAAATATAATTTGTGGTGACGAAATTATTGTCGGCAATACTTATGATTTTTTGTGACGAATAAAACAATTGGATACAATTAATCTTTTATGACGATTTATTGTTGTCACAAAAGGGTCTAATTTTATCACAAAATATCATTTTAATTAATATTTGTCGGATTATTTGTGACGATTATTGTTAGTTAGTGACGACTTTTGCTATTTATTTCATCACAAAAGTAACATACTTTTTGTGACGAACAAAAAATATTATTGCTAAAAGTCTTTTGTGACAATTTATCGTCGTCACAAATGGATCCAAATTGCTCACAAATTTAAATTTAATTAATTTTTGTGGGATTTTTTTGTGACGATTAGCATTCATTTGTGATGATTGTTGGTATAAATAATAACAAAATATAGTCACTAAAGGTCTGTTTTTGGTGACAAAATATTTGTTGTCACAAATAAGTTGTATTTTTTGTGACAAATTTGAAATTCGTCACCAAAAACCTTGTATGATGGATTTTTATGGGATTTTTTTTTGTGACAATTAGCATTCATTTGTGACAATTTTTGGTATAAATAATGACAAAATATATTGTCATTAAAGGTGTGTTTTTGGTGACAAAATATTTGTTGTCACGAATAAGTTGTACTTTTTGTGACGAAGTTTAAAATTCGTCGCCAAAAACCTTCTATGATGGCTTTTTTGTGATGATGGTGTGATGATTTTTTTTTGTCACTGATATTTTTTCTCGACAAATGTAGTAGTGTTTGTGACGATTTGTTTCGTCATAAAAGAGCCCATTTCTTGTAGTGAATTCGGAGTGGTAGAGTCCCATTCCGTCAAAAATTCAAAGAGAGACAAATCAGGACGGAGGGCTCGGGTGACCGGTTGGGTGAATAGGTCACCCGAGAGGAATCCAAGAATTTTGAAATTCTAGCTCGGTTCGGACTTCGAACTTTAAACGGACACAAATTCTTCATTTTAACTCCGATTTGAGTGATTCAAAAGCCAAAATTTCAAGGATTCAATGTAGAATAAGCCTAGAATATTGTTGAACCAAAAATCCCTGACCACGATCAGGTGGTTGGGTTTTCATGAGGCGATTACCCGAAAGAAGATCAATTAACCATAGGGTAATGTGGCGAACCAATCCAAAACCTATCAATAAATTAAATTGGCACTTCAATTAGACTCATTTCATCATTTTAAGATCAATGGAACACTCTGGAACAAATGTGGAAGTTAATTGGAAAATATAAAAAATAAAAGACGAAATTGCCCTTTAAGTCGCAAAAGTTCTAATTAACTATCCAAACTTATCTGGAATTGAACCAATTTGACACACATATCCAAAATGATCCTAGAAACTAAATGCAAGTGATGGGACTCAATAAAGAGATAAAAATATGCATGCAATGATGACCTATTCTCCTAAGGTTTAGAAAGGCAAAAGCGTCCTTTAATGCTTAGGGGCTCCTAGATGCTTCTAAACTTAACCAAATGATATCATAAACTCATGGGGGTGAAAATGGTGTTTCTACACACCCTAAAATGTTAAAAATGTATTCCTTATCGAAACACGATCGTTTTGGCTTTTGTTTCATCAAAATCAGAGTTGATTTGACCCCTGAAACACTCCTAGAAGGCAACAAAGTCTAGAAAAAGCAAAAAGCTGAAGTGGGCTCGGGTGACTAACCAAGCCTGGGCGGCTAGCCACCCGAGGCCTAGTGGTCACCCGAGGCCACTTTCCTATTTTCTTGCTAATTCGTTGTTGAAGCGGACTCTTACCTATTTTGATGTAATTGGGCTCTTTTGGATGTGTTTCCTTCTAGTTTTTAGTAACTTTTGAGTTTCTTAAGCACCAAGGGAGTCTCTAATAACCCTTGGATTAATTTTTAGGGTTTTAATCCCAGCCATTGGTTTATCCTAATTGAACTCTATAAATACCCCCTATGCTTCAGCACTAGGGGAGGCCCCATAGCCACTTTTATGCATTTAATTTGAGTTTAGGAGAGAGAATAAGAGAGAGAGAGAGTTGAAGGAGAGCTAGAGTTCCTGCTGTAGCCTTGAAGAAAGCTTGGTTCAAGTCATCCACAAGTCAAGAGAGAGTTCTCATAGCAGCAAGGAAGCTCTTCCTAAGGTAAAACCTCTTCCCATTCAAGTTTAATTTAGGGTTTCATGTAGGATAGACCTATTGCATGCTAAAGTTAGGTTTTTTATTTTTTTTATTTTTTTTATTTTTTTTATCATGTATTAATGCTATAGTTAGTTAATATACATGGTTTAAATATTGTTCATCATGAGTTATTCATGCCTTAGAGCTATTCTATAGGTTTTTAAGCATAATTGTGAATTTAGGGTTGTTTTGTCTTTGTTTTAGTTTAGTTTCATATAGCATGATAGGTTAGAGTTTTCTATTGGTTTTTCCTCATGGTTGCTGTATATGTATTGCATAAGAATAACTATGATATTTCTTTGCATTCATATAGTTGATTTTAGGGTTTTTATGCATATCATGGTTCTAGGATTGCATTAGGGGTTATGAGAGTTCGCTATTTCTGCTGTTTGTATATTTAGTGGATGATTTTAGTCCATAATACTATTCTGTCCAGATTGTTATTTTTGTCTTTTTTGAGCACGTGTAAGGGTGCAAACAGGTGTGATAATAATCTTATTACATATAAGGCCGTTATTGCTTAAAGCTTGCTTTTTGTTTGGAGTTATTCTGCGAAGGTAAGTAACGTGTGGAAGTGCCTTAAATTCACTTCTTTCTTCCTTAACTCTTTCTCTTCTCCCCCTTTAGGGTTATTATTTTTTTTTTTTAATATGGACATATGGTCTTAATCAAAGGTTTCCTTAATTAACAAAATACTGATTTTTTATTAAAGTTTCCATCTTGTGGAAGTTTTCAAATTTGGACTATTCAATACACTTTCTATCTTTTAATAAGAAAACCTAGGGTTTTTACCACAGGTTTATATTAAGATTTAACCCTATTCTTAATCGAACTACATGGACTTTGATCCATTTATTCCGTTGCATGGTACGTAGGCGCTTTGAGGTTCAAGTCCGCCCTAGGATCTAAGTATCCTTAGTTTCTTTTCTCTCTCTTTTTTCTGTTTTATTTTATTTTCTTCATTTGATTGTGTGGATGAATGAAATATATGATATGCATGCTATCTTGTGATGATATTTTCTGGTTTTTTGTGTGGAAAAGACTTTAGATTAGCCCAAATAAACTAAGAGACCGAAAGGGTGACATGGGTGCCTATAAGCGTTGCCTAGAACCTTCCCATGTCATAACTTAGCCTCCGAATCCCCGATTTCTTTGGTTTCCAAAAGATCGTTTTTTGCCTTTCCTTTTTAAACATGGAGTCATTCAAATTGTTTTCTTAAAATAAAGTGTTTTTAGGGTTTTCCTTGTTTCCTTTAAAAAATAAAGTGGTGACTCTTTTTTCCTTTTCAAACCTAATATTTTCTTTGCCAATCTTTGTGGGCCACTTTCATGGGTTCATAGTTTGGCGACTCCACTGGAGACTTGTGGGCTAGACTCTATAAAGTTTAATTGGGCTAAACTAATTTCTTGTGTTTAATTAAAATCAATCACATGCATCTGCTTGATTGTGTGCTTTCATTTATTGCATTCATATAGTTTATTTTCTAGGGTTTTGGAGAAGTTATCATTTTCTAAGGATAATTATCCTTTTTAGGGGGTAGGGTTCTGCATAAGGGTATTCGGGAATGTGTTTAAGCATGAAATCTCTTCTACTATGTTCTTAAGTATATATTTTATGTAAGATATGTTGATAAACCCTTCATACGAGGTGGTTTCTACGTAAAATTATCTTAGGATATTTTTATTTAAGAAAGCTCGCTATAAGAAGGCCTATTTTCATGTTTTACATAAAATATCATACTTTTGACTTGAATTAGCTTTGTTTGCATGCTTAATGATATTATTTGATATTCTTATGATTATTGTAGAGTCTTTTGCATATTTTTCTTAGTTTTGTGCATGTAGACTAGGTCATTGCACGTAGGAGCATACTAGGATTTCTTGTTTCCTTTTAATTATTGCTTTTGCATGATTATTAGGATAATTTTGGGACTTTTAGTATTTTGTCCAGATTAGTATATTGTTCTTCTTGCATGGTTTTGCGCACTTGTAAGGGTGCAAACAGGTACAATGCTTGTCCTATTGCAAATAGGGCCGCTATTGCTTGAAATTGCTAATGCTTGGAGCTATTGCGCTCAGGTAAGTGGGTTTGAAGGTGCCCCAATTCACCTTTCTTTTCTTGTTCTTTCTCTTCTCCCTCCTAGGGTTACTTCTTAAGACGGACATATGGTAATTATCAAGGGTTTCCTTCATTAATAAAATTCTGGTTTTCTATCAAAGTTTCTATCTTGTGAAAGTTTTCAATTTTGGACTATTCAATACACTTTCGAACAAGGAAACCTAGGGTTTTTACCATAGGTTTGTATTAGGTTGTAACCCTATTCTTGTCGAACTACGTGGACTTTGATCTATGTATTTCGCTGCATGGTATGTAGGCGCTCGTTGTGAGGCTCAAGTCCGTTCTAGGATCCAAGTATCCTAGGTTTTTCTTCTCTTTTCTTCTTTTTCTGTTTTGTTTTACTTGTTTGATTATGCATGGATGAGATGGATGGATGGAATATATGTTATGCATGCTGCCTTGTGATGATATATGATGATATTTGAGTGAAAAAGATCTTAAATTAGCCCAATCAAATTAAGAGACCAATTCGGGCGATGTGGGTGCCTATGGGCTTTGCCCAGAAGCTTCCCACGTCATAACTTAGCCCCCAAATCCAATTTTCTAGTTTCAAAGACTTTGCTTTTCCTTTAATGGAGTCATGTGGTTTTTGAAAATAAAACATTTTTATGGTTTTCCTCTTTTCCTTAAAAAATGAGGTGGCGACTCCTTTTTGTTTGTTGTCTTTCACCTCTGCATCTTTCGCCAAACCCTTGTGGGCTGCGCTTTTTTGTGGGTTCACAATAGGCAGGTTAAAACTCCACTCAGTTGATCTCTTATCTTTGGTCACATTCAGTGTACCTATTCTAGTAATAGGCACCCATTTGTTGGTTGTAGTGACTCCACACAAATAGCTTGAGACTAGCTATCATGCTATAGAGTTAACCTAGTAAGTGCTTATCCTATGGTTCATTACTATCTATCATAGTGAACCTTCAACTAGGAATGTTTTAGGAGTTTAGTACAGAGATATATTTACAGTTTCAAAATGACAACACTTTGTAATTTCATATTCTCAACTCTAACTCCATAGACATATTATGTAAATATAAATGATGCATATAAACATAATAGAATAAGCCCTTTTTATCAAATCAATAATAAACGTAACATACATAACTGAAATCAAATGATTGTTCCTAATCCCTAAACAATCATTTCTATGATTGGCTCTAGGGCATAATCTTAACAATCTCCCACTTGCACTATAGCCAATCCACTATGTATATAATACCCATTTCCTGTCTGTGGTGATCCAACTGCACTTGGGTTATAGCTTTAGTGAAGGGGTCTGCTACATTCTCTATTGTATCAATCTTCTGTATGCTAATATCACCTCTTCCAATGATCTTTCTAATCACATGGAATCGCTGCTCTATGTATTTGGACTTTTGATGAGATCGTGGTTCCTTAGCTTGAGCAATAGTCCTGTTGTTGTCACAAAACAATGGCAAGGGCTTCTTAATTGTAGGAACTACTCTTAGTTCAGAATTGAACTTCTTCATCCAAATAATTTCCTTTGTAATCTCTGAAGCAGCAATGTACTCAGCCTCTGTAGAGTCTGCTGTAACATCCTGTTTACAGCTCCTCCAACTTATAGCTCCACCATTCAAGGTGAAAACATACCCTGATGTTGATTTCCCATTATCATCATCAGATTAAAAATCTGAGTCCGTATAACCAACTATTTCTAGGTTTCTTTCTCTATAGACAAGGCATAGGTCCTTAGTTCTTCTTAAGTACTTAAGGATAGCCTTAACTGCTTCCCAGTGTTTCACACTTGGGTCTGCCTGATATCTGCTTATAACACTTACAGCAAGCGATATCTGGTCTTGTACATAACATGACATACATTAGACTCCCTACTGTAGAAGCATAGGGAATCTTTTTCATGTATTTAATCTCCTCTGGAGTTTTAGGGGCCATGTTTTTAGACAACTTGATTCCATGCCTAACAGGTATTAGACCACTCTTGGAATCTTCTAAGTTGAACTTTTTCAAAATCTTGTTTCTGTACAATAATTGGGAGAGACCTAGCATCCTTTTAGATCTATCTCTATAGACCTTTATTCCTAGAATATAGTATGCTTCTCCCAAATCTTTCATGGAGAAATTCTGTGAAAGCCATTCTTTCACTTTTGATAACATCTCTACATTATTCCCAATAAATAGAATGTCATCAACATAAAGGACTAGGAAGGTGATTGCACTCCCACTAACCTTCTTGTACACACATGGTTTATCCATATTCTATAGGAAACCAAACGATTTGATTGCCTCATTGAATCGGATGTTCCAACTTCTAGAAGCTTGTTTAAGTCCATAAATGGACTACTGTAGCTTGCATACTTTGTGGTCCTCACCACTAGATGTAAAACCTTTAGGTTGCTATATATAAATGTCTTCCTTAATGTTGCCATTAAGGAAGGCGGTCTTCATAGTCAATACTATGTCTTTGTCGGTAACCTTTCGTTGCTAGCCTAGCCTTGTAGGTTTCTACCTTTCCATCTAAGCCTATCTTCCTTTCAAAGATCTATTTGTAGCCAATAGGTACTATACCTTCTGGTGGATTAACTAAAGTCCAGACTTTGTTGGAATACATGGAGTCCATTTTGGATTTTATAGCTTCTAGCCATTTGTTCGAATCAATATCCGAAATCGCCTGTCCATAAGTAGTAGGGTCATCTAGGTGTTCTCTATCACCAAGGAACAATTCTGTGAACCCCGGAAAACGTCCCACAAGGATTTGGCGGAAAGAAATATGGATGGGGTGAAAGACAACAAACAAAAAGGAGTCGCTACCTCATTTTTTAGGGAAAAGAGGAAAACCACAAAAATGTTTTATTTTCAAAACCACATGACTCCATTAAAGGAAAAGCAAAGTCTTTGAAACCAGAAAATTGGATTCGGGGGCTCAGTTACGATGTGGGAAGGTTCTGGGCAAAAGCCCATAGGCACCCACATCGCCCGAGTTGGTCTCTTAATTTAATTGGGCTAACTTAATATCTTTTTCACTCAAATACCAACATATATCATCACAAGGCAGCATGCATATCATATATTTCATCCAATCATCCATGCATAATCACTCAAAGAAAACAAAACAGAAAAAAAGAGAGAAGAAAAGAAAAGAAAAGCTTAGGATACTTGGATCCTAGAACGGACTTGAGCCTCACGAAGAGCGCCTACGTACCATGCAGCGAAATACATGGATCAAAGTCCACGTAGTTCGAAAAGAATAGGGTTACAACCTAATACAAACCTATGGTAAATACCTTAGGTTTCCTTATTTGAAAATGTATTGATTTAGTCCAAAATCGAACCTTGATAGAAAACCAGAATTTCATTGATAAAGGAAACCTTTGATAATCACCATATGTTCGTATTAAGAAGTAACCCTTGGAGGGAGAAGAGAAAAGAAAAGAAAAGAAAAGAAAAGTGAATTAGGGCACTTCATACCCTACTTACCTGAGCACAAAAGCTCCAATCATTAGCCATTTCAGACCATAGCAGCCCTATTTGCAATAGGACAAGCATTGTACCTGTTTGCACCCTTACAAGTGCACAAAACCATGCAAAGAAAGCAATATGCAAATCTGGACAGAACCATGACAAGGCCTAAAATTATCCATTTATCATGCAAACAACAAGAATAATGAATAACTAAGGACTCTAACTCAATCCTACATGCAATGATTCGACTAACATGCATAAAAACCTACCAAAGACACACTAACAAGCATAAGAGACTCCAATAGTATCAACAAACATGATAGCAAAGCACATTCAAACCAAAAAGATGATATTTTATGTAAAATATGAAAATAGGCCTCCCTATGGCGAGCTTTCTTAAGCAAAACTATCCTAAGATAATTTCACATAAAAAAGTTGTTATGGGGAGGTGCAATCAACATATCCTACGTAAAATATATGCCCTAGAACACAATAGAAGTGATTTCATGCTTAAACACATCATAGAAAGCTCTCATGCAAAACCTCACTCAACGAAAAGGATAATTATCCTTAAAAAAAGGATAATGTCTCCAAAAACCCTATAAAACCCACTATATGAATGCAAACCTAGCATGATTCAACTACATGCAGCATATATAGAATGACTATGATGAGAAACAACTCAAAAAACTAAGCTAAGCATGCTATATGAAACTTGTGTGAATTCAGGGTTATCGAAACCCTAATTTCACAACTATGCATTAAAACCTATGAAACGACTCTAAGACATGCTCAAATCATCATGAATATCATTCATATAGCATACATTAACTAACAGGAGCATCAATTCATAATAATAATCACAGCAACCTAAACATGTGAACTATGCATGATTCAAGAGGATAGAAAAGAGATAATACTTTCAAATCCTTAGTAAACCAGGGATTACCAAGCATATAAAGTCATAAATCATCTCAAAATCATTCATACAACATCACACAAGCATTGAATTCAATCCATAAGAAGAGCAATTTCATGCACTATAGCTATCCTAGAAGAAGAAGAAGAAGGAGAGGAAGGAGAAGCAAAAAATTCATGTTCAGCATTAAAGGGGCATGCTTACCTCTTGTAGACTCTTCCTTGTCTTCAAACTCCTTGTTTCCTTCCTTGCTTGGGGTTGAAGAGCCTCCTCTTGATGTCCTTCTATCTCTCTAAACTCGTAGCTCCCTTTCTCTCTAAGTGTAAAGTGCAATTAACCTCCCCTATGTGTTGAATACCATGTCCTTTATATAGAGAACTGACCCCCTAAACCAATGGCTAAGTTAATTCATTAAACAATGATCCTAGGGCTATTAGAGACTCTCTTGGTGCTCAAACAACTCAAACTTACACACTCCTAAGAGCAAACAAGTTGTTTTGGGGGAGGAAACCGTCAAAAGAGGGAGAGAAGAGTCAGAATTCGAGTTGAAGACGGACTCTCTCGGGTGACCATCTTGCCCCGGACGGTTAGCCATCTGGGCTTGGACGTCTGACCGTCCAGCCCCGGACGGTTACCCGAGGGCTCTTCTATTCCGCTTCGGTTTTGACTCCTTCTTGCTTCAGAAGTCCTAAAATCTTCAAATTAAGTCCGATTTTGACGAAATAAAAGCCAAAACGACCGTGTTTCGAAGGGGAACACATTTCAAGCATTTGAGGACAAAAATCCTTAACCATGGGTGCATGGTTAGGTTTTACAAAGGTGGTTAACCATGGTGCCTCACCGTCGCTAAGCTGGGTTTGTACACAAGGTCGAACCAAATGCTTTCCCAATCGAAATTCGATCTTTCTAAACATGTTTAGGACATAAATAAAGCCCAATTTGAGTTAAATGAGAGAAAATTGATTGGGTCTTATGAGTCAATTTGAGCAAACCAAGAAAGGGTCGTTTAGCCAACCCGAACCATTACGAGCCGAATTGATCTTAAACCATTAATTCACGAAATTGAACCTATATATAGACTCTATATAACCATATGAACTCGAGGGAATGACTCGGGATTCATTCCAAAGTCAAATGGAAAATATACGGCTTAAAAGACGATTATGCCCTTTAAGTCGCAAAAGTTCTTATTGACCATCGAGATGAACTCCAAATCACTTCAAAATTCATACACATGATATTCAATGCCATAGAAACTCAATGCAAAAGACTAGACTCAAAATCCTACATGAAATGATATGTCCTAGCTAAGGTGACAAAAATGGGGTGTGACAAATTCCTCTACATTATAGTTGAGAAATCCATATCTCTCAAGTGCAACAGATACCCTACTCGATCTACGGAGAGGTTGTGGTACATTAGTGGGTTTTGTCTCATCAAGGACAGGGGTGGGATCATTGTCAGTTTGTGTCTCATCAGACAATTCTTTGAGTTCTATTTTCCTGTTGTTGCCTCTTTCTTGAATAAACTATTTTTCAAGAAAGACTACAAACTTATTAACAAACACCTTTTGTTCATCAGGATAATAGAAATAGTATCCTAAACTCTCTTTAGGATATCCCACAAACCTACATTTAATTGATCTTGATTCCAATTTAGTTGCATCATGTATCTTTACATATGCAGTGCAATCCCATACCTTAACATGCTTAAGGCTTAGTTTTCTCCTTTTCCATATCTCATATCGTGTTTTAGGGACAGCCTTGGTTGGAACTCTATTCAACAAGTACACCATAATTTCTAGGGCATGTCCCCAGAAGGACAATGGTAAATCAGTGTAACTCATCATGGACCTAACCATATCCAATAAAGTTCTATTCCTCCTTTCTGACACACCATTAAGCTGTGGTGTTCCAGGAGGTGTCCATTGAAAAAGAATGCCTACTTGAACGAATCTAAAAACTCATCGGTTAAATATTCGCCTCCTTGATTCGATTGAAGAGCTTTAATACTTTTACTGATTTGTTTCTCTACTTCATATCTGAATTCTTTGAACCTTTCAAATGCTTCAGATTTGTACTTCATTAAGTACACGTACCCATACCTAGAATGATCATCGGTAAAGGTTATAAAGTAAGAGAAACCTCCATGAGCATTTATGCTCATAGGACCATATACATCACTATGTATTAATTCTAATATGTCTACAGCCCTTTCACCGTGACTGGTGAAAGGTGACTTGGTCATTTTACCGAGTAAACAGGATTCACAAGTTGGAAAGGGCATAAAAGCCAATGGATCCAATTGTCTATCCTTACACATCTTGTTAATCCTATTCTCATTGATATGACCTAGTTTCAAGTGCTAGTTATATGCAGAGTTTTCTTTATCTCTCATTCTCTTGGGTTTGTTTGCATTTGATTTAGAATTATCATGCTCTATGTAATTAATATTTGCAATAAAGTTTAGAAAATAAAGGCTATTCACATAAACTCCAGAAGTAATGAACTCTTCATTTTTAAATAAAGAACATTTATTATCTTAAAAAACAAATCTAAATCCTTGTTTAGATAAAACAGAAATAGAAATAATGTTTCTTATAACTTCTGGAATATAAAGACAACCTGATAATTCTAAACTACTCCCATTAGGCAAAGTCAAGCAGCAAGTTCCCACAGCTAATGCAGCAACACTTGCTCTATTCCCCACTCGTAGGGTTACTTCTCCTTTACTCAGCCTTCTGCTTTCCACTAGATCCTGTATGGAATTATACATATGAGAACTCGCACTAGAATTAAGTACCTAAGTGGAAACAGAGCTAACATTCATGTTAGTCTCAAGTATAAGAGCGTGATCCATACCTTCCGAAAGTTGGTTATTTAGAGTATCCATATACTCTTGGCAGTTACGTTTCCAATGCCCATCTTTGCCGCAGTAAAAACAGATTCCGTTACCTTTCCTCTTCTTTTAGGTACTCTTACACTTTCTCTTTTCCTTGCCTTTAGGCTTGAGCATAGAATTGGAAGCAGGAACTTCAACCCACTCATCCCAATCCATTAAGAATTCATTGCCATACAACTCTCGTATGTGAATGTACATCTCGTGAGCATTTCCAAATGCCATGGACTCGTATTTCTTTTTAATCTCAGGACCTAGTGACACCATCATATAGTATCTGGTCATAAGATCATCATTTAAGTGCTTCTGATAAGCATCTTTCTCCTGCTGAGTTGCAGCCTCAGTGGAAGCATTGGGATAGTAGGTAGGTAAGGTTTTCGGAATTCAAAACAAATTTTAAATTCCTTAGCCAATCAAGAAAATTCGGTCCAGTTAAATGGTTGGTTTCCAAAATGTTGAATAATGGGTTGCGGTGAGCCATTTCGGTGATCTACATATATAAAATTAAATAGAGAATTAGATTTCATTTTTAATCCATAATGATTAGGTTTTTAATCATATGGTACCTCCCATTATTTTATCAAATTCCATACACCCTCTAATGGAATTTGGGAATATCATTCTTTAATGGGGATTGGGGTCCCACCATGACCTAGAAGCCTGACATGTTAGTTTCTTGGTGCCTCTAGGGTACACACTCCTCACATGTTAGTTTCTTGGAATACTTCCCTAGTTAAGTTAAACCCATCATTCACACAGGTATGCTTCGCCAAATACATACCTCACATGTTAGTTTCTTGGTATATACCAGTTTACACACCTTATGATATCTCATATGTGATAGTTTCAAGTAATGTCTTTAACATGGGTAACTCTTACATGTCTGCAGCCAGGTACCCAGATTAAGGGACGTTAGATGATCCTATAATGATGGAAGGCAATGAAGAATGCATTCCCTAATATATTCTCCATTTCCAACTTAATAGTAAAAAGAGAGGGGTTTTTAAGGGTCTCATCAAATTAACATACATCTCATGCATATAAATAAAATAAAGAAAACTAAACAGCATAATAATAATAATCCACTTATTGATATTAGTCCATAAAAGGAGACATATAACGATCTATGGATTTGAAGCTATCACTATTAATCTTATTAAAAGCTCCCACTATGATCATTATGGACTTTAAGAAGATTCAATCCAAGCCAATAGATTGAATCCAAGGTCTAAGGTGGGTGTAGGTGATCGTAAAAAAAACCATTTAAAACATGCATGCTCTCTTGAAAATCTTCTCTAAGCTAGTTTTCAAGTCCTTCAATCTCCTCAATAGGTTTGATGGTCTCCACTATTGGCTTGTTGGGCTCCACCATGCTCCTTAGTACACTCTCGATTACATAACATTTATATAATTTAAAGAAAGGGATACAAAAGGGGAATGTGGGGTACATAAGAGAATGATAGAGAAAGAGAGAAGGTGGCATGCAAGCCCCAAATAATAAATTACATCACCAAAATAAATTACAACTCTTGAAAAATATTAAATCCCATTCATAAAATGGGCAATCACAGTTGGTTTAAAGGGTTTAGTCCATAATCATCATCCAACCACAAACATACAATCACATTGCATAATATAGGAAAAACTGTAAGCAATTAAACATATGGGCATTATGGTAATTCTCTTGAATGATTTTCATCAATCTCATTAATGTATCATAATCTCATTAGGTTTTACAAAATTTCCAGAATTTAAATAAGTCTTAACATTTAAGTCATTTAGTTTCAATCAATCAAATCAATTAAAACATTTAAAGTTTCCAAAAATACCTCTAATATATAATATTAGGGTTTCCTTAATTAAACAAAACAATTTCATTTAATTAAGATTTTCCAGATTTTAATTTAATCCCTAATTATGTTTTAAACAATTTAAAAAATTATTAAATTAATCAATATTAATTAAATAATTAATATAGGAATTAAATAAAATCATTTAAATGATGATCGAATTAGTGCATTAGGGTTTCCTAAAACCCTAAACCCTAAATGCAAGCCCTAACATTAAATGCCCGATGATTGGTCATTTAATGACCAATCATTAAAACCCTAGGTTTATATGGTATTAATGATAAGCATTAGGGTTTAATCAATGCAAAATGGGGTATTAATTACTCTTAATTAATTACACTCATTTAATGACCAATCATTAAAACCCTAGGTTTATACGGTATTAATGATAAGGATTAGGGTTTAATCAATGCAAAATAGGGTATTAATTACTCTTAATTAATTACACTAATTAGGGTTTCTAAAACCCTAACCGTAGATATCATTAATGCATCTAATTATGCCCTAATTATTAATAACCATGATTGGTCATTTAATGACCAATCGTTAACTCTTTAATTAAGGTAATTAATATGCCAATCAGGGTTTTAATTAATGCCATTAATAATTAGGGTTTCCTAAGAAACCCTAGTGTGCCGCCACTTTCAAGAGGTTGCCTTGGCTTGGCTAGGCTGCCATGGCCACCAACGGCTGTGGGAGGCTATGGCCAGCCATGGGAGGGAGTTGCTGGGTGTGGGCCAAGCCCATGGACACGTGTGGGGTGGTCCAAGTGGCTGCCATCATCAAAATTTATTAGGATTTACAAACCCTCATGTTGGTGCCATTGATGAAGACCTTCAAGGTCACAAAAGCTTCTAAAACTCAACCAATTAGACTCCTCCATTAAAACCAGCTTTTGTATCAAGTCCCTACATGAATTACTAAGATAATAGAAGAGGATTGGATGATCAAATCATCACCAATTGTTCTAAGCAATACAAACAACAGTAATCTTTCCAGTTTTGACAGCATACTGTCCATTGTCGCAAACAGATTTAAAACCCAGCAATATGACATGGTTAGGCTACCAAACGAATTTTTCTAGTATCCTACATGTCTTAGGAAACTAATGCAAGTGTTTCATGCAATTTGGAGTTCCCTAGAAAAAGTTCTAATCAAAACTCCATTGATGACTTTTCTGCAGAAAAATCTGCTATGCTGTTCGTGAAAAATTTTCTAACTTTTTGAATCTTTTTCCATCAAAACTCTGTTGAAACTTAAATAAAATCATATATACATCATGTAAAATGATCCTACAATGAATTTCCATAAAAAATACAGCAGCTTTAATTAGAATTAATTGCAAGAACCCTAGGGTTCTAAAACCCAGATTCAACCCTTGAAGAAAAACCCAGTTTTTCTTTTCTCTTCTCCAAACTTAAAACCTATGCAACCCTTGCATCAATGGCTACCCTTAACCATGATTTAGAAGAGGGGTAGAAGAGAATTGACCAAGGGTTCATAACCCTAGGTTCGGCTAAAGGGGAAAAACAAATATGCAAATTAATTTCTAGATTTTCAATCATTTAACCATTACCATAATGACCAGCCCATATATATTTTGTATTAAGCATAATCATGGCTCTGATACCACTGTTGGGAATCGAATTAGAAGGAAAAATCAAAGTACGGAATATAAAAATTTTTCTTAGGATTCCATATTCCCTAAATCTAACTATGCATTAATACAAAACATAAACCCTAACTACAAATAGAATTAGAATGCTTACAGTTTGAAAGTCTTCTCCTCTTTGCTCCAAGCTTTGATTTCGGATAGTAGCGTAGTAACAATCCAAGTGTATTGCCTCTAATAGTCTCCACACCTAGCTTGAGCTTGAAATCCTTTCTTCTTTCTTCCTTCTTGTTGCTAGAGGTGGAGAAGAGAAGAGAGAGAGAGAGGTGCAGACACTGAAGTTGGATAGCTAGGGTTTTTTGTGCTTGCAACTTCTGCCAAGTCACACATAAGTGTGACTTATATATGCCCACTAAGGGGGGCCGGCCATTGGGGGGAAACCCTAATAGGGTTTTGTGCAATTTTCCTAAATTGCACAATAACTCCTATTGTTTATATCAAATACAACTAGACCCTTAAAGAACTATTCTTTATTCACTAAAACCCTTTCTCTCATAGACTTTAAAGCTCTCTTAGCATAATCAGTGTGTGACCCATTGGGTTCACATCATCAAGTAGTAGGAATAGGACAAGGTGTGTACAATGGAACTCTTTTCATTAAGGGTCCAATTGGAACTCCTTCCAATTCCCTAATTAATCATAACTCACTTATATCAATTAGGGTTTCTACTAACCATGAATAACACCTAACATATGGTTTATGGTGTTGTCTTTAATGAGGTGAAAAAGTATCTAACAAAGAACCCTTCTGTTATAGTTTATAGGTTACAATTACATCATTCCATTTACACAATGTCTCCAATTGAACCAATAGGACATGGAAGTCTGTTGAGTCCCTAGTTTAATTACTTTATACTCATTCATAAATATTAACTCAATGATGAACTTATGGAAACTCCTTTCCATATTCATACTGCCATGGCCATGGACTAAATGAGTTACATTATGGATGCTATATGAGATATTCTCTCTCTTTTTCCTGAGAGTAATGAAATCCTTGTTGATCACTCACATGTCTTCATACATATAATAGTAGGGCCAATGAACACCTTTGCAAACCCCTATAAGGATCTACATTTAGTGTTATCAAACTTCTAAAGTTACATGCATAAGGCAACTATGGTGTCTTAGGTCTAAGGATTACTTGTACCACCATAACAATGAGAAACCGATTGACAGGTAAGTTAAAACTCCACTCAGCTGATCTCATATCTTTGGTCACATTTAGTGTACCTATTCTAGTAATAGGCACTCACTTGTTGGTTGTAGTGTCTCCACATAAATAGCTTGAGACCATCTATCCTCCTATAGAGTTAACCTAACAAGTGCTAGTCCTATGGTTCATTACTGTCCATTATAGTGAACTTTCAACTAGAAATGTTTTAGGAGTTTAGTACAGAGATATATTTACAGTTTCAAAATTATAACACTTTGTAATTTCATATTCTCAATTCTAACTCTATGGACATATTATGTAAATATAAATGATGCATATAAACATAATAGAATAAGCCATTTTTATTAAATCAATAATAAATGTGACATACATAAACGAAATCAAATAATTATTCCTAATCCCTAAACAATCATCTCTATGATTGGCTTTAGGGCATAATCCTAACATAGCGTACTCATGAGTCCTGTGGTTTAGGGCGTGGTTCTTACAGTGGTGACTTCATTGGAGTCTAGCTTTCTATCCCCAGTGGAGTCGCCACTGTGAGCACCATGTCCTAAATTATGCAACACAGGAGTATGTTATGCTAACTAACCAACTAGGGCTAGCGTAGGGAGGAGTCGTCACCCAATTTAGCTTTGGGAACTAATTGACTCCTAGTAGGGTCTAACTTGTCATAACTAGATAATATATTGGATTGGAGTTAGGGTACATCATTGGGAAAGTATAAGGCACCTAGTAATGCTTGATCGAAACTGACCCCCACGCATAATTATTGGCTTTAATTAATTAGGTATTTGATTAAATTCAACCCTAAACATGCAACATTAAATAGTAACATGCATAATATGGAATATGATAAAATAAATAAATAAATAAATAAAAGGAAATAATTAATAAGCAAATAAACAAATAAAGGAAACACTAGTTAAAAGGAAACGCACAAAAAGTAACACATTTAACAAGGTAACGTAGTATTATAGAAATAAATAACCTAGAAACTAAATAAAAGGAAATAAATAACTATGAAAACGTCTACCTCTAAAGGAAAAAAGATAAAAAGGAAACACTTTACATGGAAACATATTATTATGGAAATAAATAAAAGGAAAACATACTATGAACCACGGGTTTTGATCGGGAAAACCCTTCTTTAAAAAGAAATGTAGAGATTTAAATAAATAATAATCTGTTTTTTAAAGGTTCACAAAAACAAACAAATAAGGAGTTGCCACCTCATTTTTTAAGGAAAAGAGGAAAACCATAAAAAACAGTTTTGAAATGAAACCTTTGAAAGCCAAACACATGACTCTGATCAAGGAAAAATAGGTCTTAACAAAACAAGAGAGGATTTGGAGACTAAGTTACGACGTGGGAAGGTTCTAGGAAACATCCCACAGGCACCCACATCGTCCCAAAATGGGTCACTTAATTTATATTGGCTATTTCAATCACTTCCTAATTAGTTACCATGCATACGTAAAGAATCATCCATAAACCATCCTTATTCATCCATAAACGTCCATAAAGCATCATAAACATCCATAAATCATTATAAACATCCATGAACAAACAAGAGAGATATGGAAAGCAGTAGAGAGAGATAAAGAATAAAAGAATAAAAAAAGAAAAGAAAAACTTAGGATACTTTGTATCCTAGGACGGACTTGAACATCAAATGAGCGCCTACGTACCCCACATGCAAAGATGCAAAGATCAAAGTCCACATAGTTTGATTAAGAAGGGGTTACTCCCTTTAAAATGAACTATAAACCCTAAGTTTCCATTTAAAAGAAGAGAAGAGTTTAAAAAGAAGAAGAAGAAGAGCTTCCAAAAAATGAGTTTGAGAAAAGATAGAACTCTTATTAAATTAGAAGTTTTAGAAAAGTTGGAAACTTAAGAGTCTTAGTTTAAAGTAAAAAGAATAACCCAAAAGGGGGAGAAGAGAACAATGCATAATAGAACTCACCATGAATCAACTTACCATGTGCCAATTATCTCAAAACAATGAGAAATCGTCGATTAATCACCCCATGTATGCTATAGGGAAATTATCATGCTCAAGCCATCCAATATCATATCCAAATAATCCTTAGAAGACCTAAATCAAATCTAGATAGAATACTAAACATGCATATAATGACCTAATACTCATGCAAAGAACAAAAATCAAAAGAAATAGAAAACCCTAGTATGCTCCTATATATCCTTAACACCCTAACATGCATAAAACTATAAAAAACATGCCAAAAATGAATTATCATAATGAAAATATCATATAACAATCCAAAACATGAAAGGAAAATCTAACATGATGCATTAGATAAGTATTTTATGTAAAAATATAAAATAATCATCTTTACAGTGAGCTTTTTTAAGAAAAACTATCCGGAGATAATTTTATGTAGAAATCACTCCACATGAATGATTTTTTCACATATCATACATAAAATATAAACCTAAGAATGCAAAGAAACTCATGGCGCACTTAAACACATCAACTAATTTTTTGGGTAAAACATACTCCTATTTTAAAGAGAAAAACTATCCTACCAGCAAACAATTCACAATCCTACTCCACTAACATGCTTTTCACATCATACGAATCATATACACTCTAAAATATAGAGCATATATGATTCTTAATTCAATACTAAGCCATGATTATGCAGAGAATGGAATAGAAGAAGAAGAAACTATAGAAGAAGTAAAATAAGGATAAGGAGGACTTACAACAAAGCAAAGGTCTTCGCTGCGTTCTTCTTTCTCTTTGAACTTCATTGCCTTCTAATTCCTCTTTAAAATTATAGTAGAATGCTCTCTCCAAGTGATGTGGGTGTGTGCAAATTCGTTCTCCCTAACTTTCTTATGAGCATGATGTGTCAAAAGTCCCCTATGCTGATAAATGAGCCTTTATTTATAGCCAACCAACCATATCAACCAATGGTTGAGATTAATTCACCATAAAACTAATCTAAGGCTATTATAAAATCCCCTAGATGTTGGACAACTTGAAATCACATCCTAATAATTTTAAAACACTTTTGGAAAGAAGAAATTCAAAGTAAAAGAGTCCAAAACGCGTCAAACTACAAAATAGGACATAATAACACGGAGTCCTCGGGTGACTGGTTGGGCCAACCGGTCACTGAGACAAAACTCAGGTTTCCATGTTTTTGAGGATTTCTAGCTTATTTTGGATTCCTAACTTCAAATGGACATATATTGGTCAATTTAACTCTGATTTGAGTGATTCAAAAGCCAAAATTTCAAGGATTCAATGTAGAATAACTTTAGAATATTCTTGGACCAAAAATCTCTGAACATGGTAAAGTGGCTGGGTTTTCATGAGGCAGTTAACCGAAAAAGGGTCAATTAACCATAGGGTAATATGGTGAATCAAACCAAAACCTATTCAATAATTAAATTGGCACTTCAATTTGGCTCATTTCATCATTTTAAGATCAATGGAACAACCCAGAACGAGTTTTGGAGTCAATTGGAAAATATTCGAAGTAAAAGATGAAATTGCCTTTCAAGTTGCAAAAGTTCTAATTACCTATCCAAACCTATTTGGAATTGAACCAAATTTAATACACATATTCAAAATGATCCTAGAAACTAAATGCAAGTGATGGGACTCAACAATGAGATAAAAAAACATGCATGCAATGATGAACCATTCCCCTAAGCCTAAAATGGCAAAAGTGTTTTTTAAGACTTAGAGACTCCTAAATGCTTCCAAACCTAATCAAATGCTATCATGAACTTATGGTGGTGAAAATGGGGTGTCTACACATACTACTATGGAAAACCTAGAAAATAAATAAAAAGAAATACTAAAAAAGATCGATGGAAATAAATGAAGAAGGAAACTGACATACTTACCTTGTGTGCGTACGCATCTAGGCCGGGTGTATACGCACATGCTACCCAAACATGTCTTCATAGAAAACTCATAAAAAATAAAATAAACATAATGAAAATAAAAATAACTAAATAAATACTAACAAAATACATAGTAGAATGTACACAAAAGATTCACCTACCAAAAACTAGAATAGAATCACCAAACACAAAAATATTTATAAAAAAAATATGAACATGCGTGTACTACTACCGGAATGCATATGCACTATTGACTAGTGTGTACGCACTCACCAAGGATGAGTACGCACATGGAAAAATACTATGAATATCCCTATTTTAATATAATCATGCACCTTAAATAAATAAAATATATAAAAATAAAACTATACCTAAATCCTACTATGGAACTAAGAAGACAATAAACTAAATAGATAAATAAATGAGAAAACAAGCTAAATGAATAAATTAGGGGCAGCACTAATCTAATATGCTAAGCATGAAATATTAACCACTAATACGAGGTAAAATCCTAATGAACATGAAAAATATTAAGAAATTAATAAATCCTATTACATACCAACCAAAGTAAAACGAACCTCTAATAATCTAACCATACTTTAAACAAAAGTAAAATAAAATAAATATAAACATAAAAATAATAAAACAAAAACTAAAATAAAAAGCTAAATAAAATCAAATTTACCAACTTGATATATGTTCGTGGCCTCTTAGGTCTTTGGATTGAATCAAACCAACACGAATATTTCTTTTCGTTAAAGTGTTATCACTACAAAGAGATCAAACTTCTCTTAAGTTTGAAGTGAAAGAGAGAACGAAAGAGAAAATAAGAGAAAAGAAAAGTGATTATCGTCACTTTACAACAACAGAAACGGAGGCTTGGAGATAACTATCACTAATAAAATAAAATAAAAACTGAACTCCCACAGCACATTACCGTGGCTAAAAGCCCAATTTCTGTGGGCAAAACTCATTGGACACAGTAAAACAAGCCGTGGGCAATCCGTGGTTATTGCTACTATGGGCAAAGGTTATACCCACATAAAGAATATATTCTTAACTAAAAATTCAAATCATAAAAGGTAACATCAATGTAGGCAAGGTATGAATGAGGATCCTCTCTATTTAATGGATGGTCTAGTAAAATCTAAGCTATTGATATTTTTTGGATCCCACATGAATTAATGGGTCTCACATGATATGATCGGTTTAGATTTCACTGAACTGTCTAATAAATGGAGAGAAACCTTCAAGTTTATAGTTCTGGTCTAACATAAATTAGATTATAAAAGTAAAGGAATCAAGATAATCGATTAAAAGGGGGGAAAAGGGGTATAGTTGAGCCAACCCAACTAAACTGGCCAGGCTCAACCCTGTAGGCTCATGCATGTTGTTTGATATATGTACACATTCTAATGGTACGAGAAAAACAATTAATTTCATGAAATAAGTTTCTTTTATTTTTAACCAATAATTGCATGCTGTGATTCGCACTAATCCTTTAAGGTAATTCATTTATAATCTTACTAAACCCATCATTGGATCCTAGGAATTACGAAGACAACTAGTACAAATTAAATGGGGTGTTTATAATATTGGCCAATTTTTTTTTTTTTTTTTTTTGTTTGATATTAGGAGGTTCTAAATGTTTTGTGCCTGACTAATTCCCCTAAGCACATGCAGTCTCCCCGTCCTATATGCACCAGGTAATTACGTACATGATAAAATCTATAGGGTTGACCTTGAAGAAGAGTGGTGAGAATTAAACCCAAAACCTCTTGCTTGGTAAGATGCTCTTGGACCACTCGATCCGCCCTTCAAGGTTAAATACCGACCAACAAAAGTAGGAGCTATGTAGAGCTATTATTTGAGAGGAGAAATATCAATCAGATCATGAGTATTCCACTTGAATTTTTTTGGACCATTGGAAGTAGCTTATTATTGTTCTATGGTTGAGAAAAATATCCAATCATGCTCGTTCTTTCATTCCCCAATATAATAAAAAAAAAAAGAAAAAAAAAAAGAAAAGACATTATCATGTCAAGTTGGCTGGTCCACTGTTACTTAATTTGGCTAATGTTCACCAATGATCGAATATGAGGGCCCTACTGTGACCCTATATTGTTCTTATGTAAACATTATTCTCAATGGTATCGAGAGCTTGATCTCCAAAATTCAACAAAGAATTTCACGTGTCATGATTAAAGAACTTCCATGTTGGAGGTCAGCTTCACGTCTTATGAACTAAAATGGGCAACCATATCATCATTAGAAAAAGGGAAAAAACACTTGTTACCCAGGGAGACATGGATCTCTCGGTGATTTTTGGCACCAACAAGCGAATTGCTTAATCTATATAACTGGATCTAGAGACCAATTCGGAGATGGTTGGGAGCTAATCCAAGGACCAGTGTGAACCAGTTAGAGTCCTGAGTGATGAGTAAGAACTCGCGCTGTAGGATTGCCACGCTCTAGTGATCAAGAGCCAAGAATTTTAAGGCAAAGAGCTCAAGATGGATGAGGTGAGATGAGGTGAGGTGAGGTGATAGGTCCACATACTCTCATATCGCCTGATTAGAGAAGGTTTCCCAGATATGTAATCCCACATCCCTAATTTGCAACAACGGGTTCTAAAGCCGTAAGCGGTAACCAAAGTGAATAATATTATACGCTGCTAGTGAAAGAACGGAGTGTTTCAACTTACAAGTGATATTAGAATCGAACTTACCTCACGATAGTGGGACAGGTCCTACACGAGGACATGTGGCCTTTTACGGGGAGGATTGTAGTGACCAAGAGTCGAGCCAAGAGCTAAGACTCTAGAAACAAAGAAACAAAAAGGTTAGTTAAGATGGCTGAGATGTGGTGTTAGGTCCATGTATTTTGTCCCACATCACCTGGTTGGAGAGGGTTGCTGGACTATATATGTGAGTCCACATCCTCATATAACTTGTAACGATAATATCATTGTTAGTGAAAGCGCAGATTGTCACACCCACAATCTAAAGGAAATGCATATATGTGTAAATTTTTATAAGCAAAAAATGGGTAAAAGGGAGGCAACTAGTTGTAGTGACTTTACTTGAGCGTGACAATAGTATTGTGGCTCCAGTGTAGGTATGTCTAATTAATTACAACTATATATAGTATTGCATGTATGGGTGACTTAGATCAACCACCAATATCGGTAATAAATAGTGTGATTCTTGGTTGATACATGTGGTGCTATGGTTTTGAAAGATCTTGTAGAAATATGTTTCTCTCCTCTTCTCTAAAGATGCGTGTAATAAGATGAGATCTATTCACATTTTATATATTATGGTTATTGTTCTTAGCTTGCAGATATATAGATGAATTGTTCTCGTCCTGAACTGATCAAACTTGTCCAATTTACCAAAATAAAGGCCATATTTTGGCTTCTTTTGATGGTTTTGAATTGAAGTAGTGGCCTGGAATTTTTGAGTTATTGATTAACCAGACTAATGAAAGATCGGAGGTATAGGATTTTGCTAGTTTCTTCTCAAGTACCCAGCTTTTTCAATCAAATGGTCCAAGTGAAAAAGATGGAAAAGCAACCCAAAGCTGTCAGCCTGTCATAACACAATGATGTCAGGCATCGTATATAGCATTTGAAAGGGTGGAATGAAGTTACGGTTAAATTCTTAACCTCGACCCATGCATAAAAAGAATGCATTGTCGTTGAAATAATTCAATTGCGTCGCAAATCCATGCACTTACCCGTCACCATTGCGAGATTCAAACTTCTAATGTGTAAATGAAGGAAATGACTTTACTGACGATGTGAGTCATTGGATCACACTCCAACAAAAGACTAGCAAAGCTCAAATGTGTTTTAGCAGTACGTTTATACTGGTTCACGTACTCATTGCCACTGGGCACTGGTATGAGGGCATAAAGCACTTGCCTTTATATCCTCTGGTCTGACGCATCCCACTCGTGTCTGAGCTTAATAAACTGCTAACACGTGCAATGCCTAGAACATGATAACCTGCATGCTCATTTACAATGAAAAGAAAGATTAAGGTCCAGTAATGACAAGCACCAAACATCCAAATTCCAACTTCTATCCCGATCCTCTCATAAACACCCATGTGGGGCAAATATGAGGCATGAAAATTGGCAGGTACAACAATACAAAAGAAGCTGCTCTTTTGGTTGCATGAAAATTCGGTGAGACCTCAAGTCACTACATCAGTTTCCATAGCGTAACCTTCTTGTTCTTTCCATTGTTATGAAATGCAACATACACACAGATGCAATTTCCCTTTTTTGACCAATTGATTCTTTCAAAATTTAATGCCATGATGAGATATAAGGAAACATGTAGGGTAGCCCTATTTCCATCAATGTTTTGCATACTTTTCTTGTCCACAAAACCTTACCTTTCACTCCATTAAGTAATGCAAATTTGGTGGTGAAACTAGCAACTCCTAACATGTCCCACTTAAAAATTAAATGAAAAATTTTCATTTTATTAGGAGTATGAAATAAAACAAACCCACTTTTCCTTGTCTATTTAAATCTGGCAAAATGTTGTCCTCTAAGCCTTGATTACATGGATAACCCATGTTAGCGCATCTCATTGTATCACAACACTTCAGCTATATATAGTGGGTATATTCGATCCACGATAGCATATCTTAAAGCAACTTGTACGATCCAACTTTGCTAGATAGACTTAATCTTCAAATTGCTGTCTAAATTAATGTTTTAGCTAGTCAGCAACAAGTTCAAAAGGTTGCTTGGACTTACACTAGATAAAGTGATTCGACTTAATTTCAATTTCCCTGGCACAAGAAAATCCTTTTTTTTTTTTTTTTTAATACAAAATTTGAGAAGAAAAACTTAGTACCACAAACAACTTTCATCACAACCATCACAGCATAAGCAATTGTTAGACACGAATTTAGAGGAGTTGTGGTGTTTTACACAGATTTGTCGGACACTCTTGAACCTACAGCCAGTGAAAATGGAACTGTGATGATGGTAATTAATCGTCTATGATATATATATAAATGACCTTGCATCTATATATGTATTTATGTAAAAATACTAAAAGAGAAAAAAACAAATGGACTTCTCATAATAAGGTTACGGAAAAACAAAAGATCGATCAAAACATTACATGATTATAACAGTCACAACAGCCTGTTATAAAAGAATGATGCCAACCCTAAGAAGATATAGAGCAAGAGATAATAAAAGGAAAAAACAAAAGGGGGAAATACTAATACAAGTTTACAAGGCAGTGACAATCTCTAAAGAGGGCACAGAGTCATTGGATTTGAGACGATGCCGGCAAGTAGGACAGGAGGAGTGAGAGAGCAGCCACTTATCAATGCAAGCAACATGGAATCGATGGTTACACTTGGGCAGGATGCGTATCTCGTCCCCCTCTGAGAAGTCCACCAGGCAAATGGCACAACCTGAAGTGGATGATGGTGAGCCAGAGGTGGCGTATTTTGAAGTTGGTAAAGCTACCATTTCTTTCTTCTTAAGACCTGAGTTAAGTCTACGGGAGGCAACCCATTCGACTGGCTCAGTAAGCGCACGATGTGTGCATTGATAAACACATTGCAGCATGGAGTTTAGGCCGAGAGCACAAACCAAGGCACACAACATGGCAGCGACGATGATGACTGTGTTGAAGTCGACGGCTGGTTGATCATGAGGTTCAAAACAGGGAGTGCTGCTGCTGGGACTCTGAGTGGGAGGGAGAGTTTCAGCCATGGAGAGAGAGAAGTGGAAGGAAAGATGGGGAACGATAGTAAAGGTGAAGGGAAGGAAAGGAGACATAGTACACACAAAGAGAAGCCTCAATGGAGGGTGGTGGTAAAATGAATGGGAAAATGGTGGCATTTATGGATATGCTTACTTGATAATCCACTGTCCTCCCTTTTCGTTTATGCGCTTCAAAGAAACAGAAAGGCATCTCTCTCTTTCTCCTCTCTCTTTCACAAAAGATTAAACAGAATTATGTCCATTCTTATTGGTTGTTCTTCAAGTACCTGTAGAGATCTAGATTTATTGGAAGGACTAATGGTCACGTGGACTACGTATAACCTTGGTTTGAATTAATTTGGAGCACATGTATTTATATATATGTATATAGGTGAGCATATATATGCCGATATAACTTATATCAATTGGAGCTTATACTTTGTGATTAGTCTCATATATCCTAGAACCCACCAATGTATAGGATTGTTCAACACAAAAGATAACCAGCCAATGAGAAGTGGCCACATGTTTTTTTCAGCAAAATCAAAGGCTTTGCAATACAAGCCAATGGCTTGAAGCCATGTGGCAAATCCAGACCCAATTAGTGGGTGAATCAACTAAGAATTGGTAGTTGCAAGGAAAAAGAGTAGGGTTGTGGCTGCATGACACGTGTTCCCCACGGTCCAATAAGGATGAAAATTAAGCAAATAAGCCAATAAGCTAGAGGCAGCCATATGTAACAAAATGATCATGAACATGTTACAACCGGTGTTTGATCATAATTTGGAGCAGTTATGCTTGATCTTTAAAATTTCAAATTAATAGAAAAGGACCAAATAATATTAAGACAGGTGTTCGATCATAATTGGTTTAAGGATTGATCAATTAGAGAAAACATGTCTTGTACAGGATTTAAGAGGGAAAAGGAGCCATCTTTCTCTTCGGCAGTTATTATTTTCTGCAGAAAATTGTCCAGTAGAGTGTAAAAAGATTTGAATTCAAAATGAGTTCAAATTCTTTCCAGAATTTTATGAAAGCCGATAAAAAAATTGCCACGTGTCCCATTTCAACCACTAAAAGGAGGAAAAATAGACTATTTCTTCTTCTTAACAATTATAGAGCAGTTTTTCTTTACAGGAAGAATGTCCAACAGATTTTGAATTTGTTTAAATTCTAAATTGATTCAAATTCATTTCAGAAAATTAAAGGCAGTCATAAATCGTGAAAGAAGATAGGAAACACAGCCCACAATGCTAATGTGGCATTATTCCATTGGTTTAAGAATTTGCAATAGACAGATATAATTGCTGCTGTCTGTTTTCCTCAAAGCAGTCTCTTTGCTTCCAGGGAAGTGGGAAAAAATGCACTTGTCACAATATCATTGGAGGATTTGAAGAAGACGGTTATGGGTCAAAAAGTCTATAAAAGGAGGTCAAGGCATTCAGAAAAAGGGTTCCTCAACCATTGAAAAAAATGCTCCTGCAGCAATCTATCTCTATTTTCTCTCTCTATTTTTCTGTAGAATCCTCCCTCTATCTTTCTCTTTTTCTCCCCCTTCTTCTTTCTTTCCCTTTATTTGTATAACTTTCCCCTCTCTCCCCCTCTCTGCCTCATTTTCATTTTCATTTTCATTTGTTAGTATAGATTACCCAGTTCGAAGCAAATTTAACAGTGTATTTCCATCTGCTGTACCATCGATGGAGGTAATGAATATACGTTATGGTTATTTTGAATTGCTATTGACACAAATTGCTTGCGTTTCCATTTTCTTCACTAAGTTTCTACATTTACTTTGCTTGGTAAATTTATTAAAGTTCTATTTGTTGAGGCAATTGAATCCAAACAATGCTTGATCAATTTTGGCTTTGGTCAAGCCATTTTGCACTTTGAAAAGTGGTTGTACAAATGTTTCTGACACACCCGCACCGATTCACATGTGCACTGGTTGACTTGAATATTGAGACATTTCCTAGTCGAACAAGGATATAATTCCCAATTATGCGGATGTTGATATGACTTATATAAGCATGTTCTTACTTGACCACCATTCTATATATATATATATATATAATTAGGTCAACATTTGTTGATATATATCAACACCATGCATTGGGGGTTGCACCATGCACTAACACAATGTATCATGTGCATTGACCCAGTGATTTGGCGAGTATGCGCGTACTGATATAACGACTTATATCAACACCCGCATTAGGGGTAGTAGCTTGTGCATTAGGGGGTTTTGGGGTTGTGAACCACGGGTTTCGATCAGGGAAAATCCTTTTTTTAAAAAGACTTGTAGAAATTTAAATGAATAAAAATCTGGTTTTTAAAAGGTTCACAAAAATAAACAAACAAGGAGTCGCTACCTTATTTTTTTAAGGAAAAAAAAGGAAAACCATGAAAATAGTTTTAAAAGGAAACCTTTAAAAAACCAAACACATGACTCCAATCAAGGAAAAGCAAGTCTTACAAAACAAGAGAGGATTCGGAGACTAAGTTACAATGTGGGAAGGTTCTAGGAAACATCCTATAGGCACCCACATCGCCCTGAAAATGGGTTTCTAAATTTATATGGGCTATTTCAATCACTTCCTAATTAGTCACCTTGTATATGTAAATAATCATCCATAACCATCCATTCATTCATAAACATCCACAAAACGTGTAAACATCCACAAAGCATGTAAACATCTATGAACAAATAGAAGAGATATGGAAAGCATGTAAAGAGATAAAGAACAAGAGAACAAATCTATCCTACTCCTTTAGCAATCATATGTGATGGATAAATGAATAAGCATGAGTCCATCCTACTCCTCTAGCAATCATATGTGATGGACAAAAGAATAAAAGAAACAAAAAGAAAACCTAGGATATTTAGTATCCTAGGGTGGACTTGAACATCAAATGAGCGCCTACGTACCTTACATACAAAGATGCAAGAATCAAAGTCCACGTAGTTCGATTGAGAAGGGGTTACTCCCTTTATAATAAACTATAAACCCTAAGTTTCCATTTAAAAGAAAAAAAGAGTTTAAAAAGAAGAAGAATTTCCAAAAAAGGAATTTAAGAAAAGATAGAATTTGAGAAGAGATAGAACTCTTGTTCAAAAAGGAGTTTGAAAAAAGTAGAATTCGAAAAGAGATAGAACTCTTATTCAAAAAGGAGTTTTAGAAAAGTAGAATTTGAGAAGAGATAGAACTCTTGTTCAAAAAGGAGTTTTAGAAAAGTAGGAAACTTGAGATTTATAATTCAAAGTGAAAAAAGAATAACCCAAAAGGGGGAGAAGAGAATAATGCATAACAAACTCACCATGAACCACTTAATTACCATATGCCAAATATCTCAAAACAATGAGAAAACACTAATTAATCACCCTATGTATTCTATAGAGCAATTATCATGCTTAAATCAACCATATTCATGTTCAAATCATCATTAGAAAGACTAATTCAAATCTGGACAGAATACTAAATATGCATATAATGACCTAATACTCATGCAAAGAACAAAAATCAAAAGAGAAACAAAACCCTAATATGCTCCTATATGCCCTAAACACCCTAACATGCATAAAACTATCAAAATCATGCCAAATATGAATTATCATGATGAAAATATCATACAAAAATCCAAAACATGAAGAGAAAACAACAACTAAGGCCTTAGATAAACACTTTATGAGTGCATGTGAATTAATCATTCTTATGGCGAGCTTTCATAAGAACTATCCTAAGATAATTCTACGTAGAAATCACTCCATATGAATGATTTCTTCACATATCCTACGTAAAATATATGTCTAAGAATGCAAATAAACTCATGGCACACTTAAATGTCAGGATTATGCCCTAGAGCCAATCATAGAGATGATTGTTTAGGGATTAGGAACAATCATTTGATTTCATTTATGTATGTCACATTTATTATTGATTTAATAAAAGGGCTTATTCTATTATGTTTATATGCATCATTTATATTTACATAATATGTCCATGGAGTTAGAGTTGAGAATATGGAATTACAAAGAGTTGTAATTTTGAGACTATAGATATATCTCTGTACTAGACTCCTAAAGCATTCCTAGTTGAAGGTTCACTATGATGGACAGTAATGAACCATAGGACTAGCACTTGTTAGGCTGACTCTATAGGAGGATAGCTAGTCTCAAGCTATTTGTGTGGAGACACTACAACCAACAAGTGGGTGCCTATTACGAGAATAGGTACACTGAATGTGACCAAAGATATGAGATAAACTGAATGGAGTTTTATCCTGCCTGTCAATCAGTTTCTCATTGTTATAGTGGTACAAGTAATCCTTAGACCTGAGACACCATAGTTGCCTTATGCATGTAGCTTTAGAAGTTTGATAACACTAAGTGCAGATCCTATTCAGGGGTCTGCAAAGGTGTTCATTGGCCCTACTGCTATGTGTATGAAGGCATGTGAGTGATCAACAAGGGATCCATCACTCTCAGGAAAAAGAGAGAGAATGTCTCATATAGCATTCATAATATAACTCATTAAATCCATGGCCATGGTAGGATGAATATGAAAAGAGTTTCATAAGTTCATCAATGAGTTGACATCTATGAATGAGTATAAATTAATTGAACTAGGGACTTGACAGACTTCCATGTCCTATTAGTTTAATTGGAGACATTGTGTTGAAGGAAGGATGCAATTGTAACCTATAAACTATAACAGAAGGGTTCTTTGTAAATGACTATTCACCTCATTAAGGACCACACCATGAGCCATATGCTAGGTGTTACTCATGGTTAGTAGAAGCCCTAATTGATATAAGTGAGTTATAATCAATTAGGGAATTAGAAGGAGTTCCAATTAGACCCTAAATGGAAAGAGTTCCAATTAGACCCTAAATGGAAAGAGTTCCATTGTGCACACCTTGTGCTATTCCTACTACTTAATGATGTGAACCCAATGGGTCACACACTGATCATGCAAGAAGGGCTTTAAAGTCTATGAGAGAAAGGGTTTTAGTGAATAAAGAATAGTTCTTTATGGGCCTATTTGTATTTGATACAAATAATAGGGGTTAATGTGCAATTAAGAGTAATTACACATAACCCTATTAGGGTTTCTTCCTCATGGCCAGCCCCCTTTAGTGGGCTGCCTATATAAGTCACACTTATGTGTGACATGGCATAATAGGCTTGCACAAAAAACCCTAGCCGTCCAAAGTGTTGGAGGCTCTCTTCTCTCTCTCTCTCTTCTCCACCTCTAGCAACAACAAGGAAGAAAAAAGAAAGGACTTGAAGCTCTAGCTAGGTGTGGATACCGTTGGAGGCAGCACACTTGGGCTACTCATTCACCGCTGTCCGGAATCAAAGCTTGGAGCAAAAAAAGGAGAAGACAAAAATTCTGTAAGTGTTCTAACCCTCTTTGTAGTTAGGGTTTGATTTTGTGTTATGCATAGTTAGATTCATGGGCTGTGGAATCGTAGGAAAAATTTTTATATTCCGCACTTCGATTTTTCCCTCTTGTTCGATTCCCAACAGTGGTATCAGAGCCATGATTATGCATAATACAAAATACATATGGGCTGGTAATTATGGTGTAGTTGAATGATTCGAAAATCTGGAAAATTTTTCTGCATAATTGGTTTTCCTCCATGGCTGAACCTAGGGTTTGGAACCCTAGGTCAATTCTCTTCTACTCCTCTTCTAATTGATGGTTAAGTGTATCCATGGATGCAATAGGTTGCATAGGGTTTGAGTTTGGAGAAGAAGAATAAGGAAACTAGGGTTTTATAAAACTGTTATGAACAGTTTTCATGGTTGCCATGAAAAACTGTCATCTTGTTTTGCCTGCCGAATTCAGAGTTCTTCTCCAAAATTTTCGATCCATATATGGTTAGAAAGCTCTTCGAATAAGCTTTCCAACCCAACAAACGGTGCATCAATCCGAGTTCTGTAGTGAAAGTTATGAATTTTTTACTACAGGCTGTCTGGAAAGACAGTTTTGCTCGGGAATGATGCAATAGCCACAACTTTGAGTTATTGATGGAGATCAAAGGCATGGCAATGGTTGCTATCACTTGGATTATGTTCTATACATGGTAGGGAAAGGTTCCCAAGCATTTAGATGCATCATAATTGGATTAAGATGTTAGAACAGAAGGAAGAAGGAGAAGAACACCATGGAGGCTGAATCTGGGTTTTAGAACCCTAAGGTTCTTGCAATTAATTCTAATTAAAGCTGCTGTATTTATGATGGAAGATCAATGTAGGATCATTATATATCATGTGTATATGATTTTCTTTAAGTTTCAAAAAGGTTTTGATGGAAAAAGATTCAAAAAGTTTGAAAATTTTTCATGAACAGCATAGCAGATTTTCTCTGCAGAAAAGTCATCAATGGAGTTTTGATTAGAACTTGAGTTAGGGAACTCCAAATTGCATGAAACCAATTCCATTAGTTTCCTAAGACATGTAGGATACTGGGAAAATTCGTTTGGTAGCCTAATTCATTCATCTTGCTGGGTTTTAAATCAATTTCTGACCATGGACAGTATGCTGTCAAATTCTGGGCAGCCTACTGTTGTTTTAATTGTTTAGAAAAATTGGTGATGATTTGATCATCCAAACCTCTTCTATGAGCTTAGTATTTCATGTAGGGACATGATACAAAAGCTGGTTTCAATGGAGGAGTCAAATTGATAAGGATTTGGAAGCTATTGTGACCTTCAAGGTCTGCAACAATGGCTCCAGCAATGGGTTTTGGAAACCCTGATTGTTCTTGATGATGGCAGCCACTTCCACCACTTCTCACGTGTCCAGAGGCTTGTCCCACACCCTAGGATTTTCTCCCATGACTGGCCATGGCCTCCCACAGTCGTTGGTGGCCATGGCAGCCTAGCCAAACCCAGGCAGCCCCCTGGTAGTGGCGGCTACATAGAGTTAAGGATGAAACCCTAATTTTGAGTTAATGATGAAACCCTAATTTCATTATGGCATTAATTAAAACCCTAATTGGAATATTAATTACCTTAATTAAGAGTTAATGATTGGTCATTAAATGACCAATCATGGTTATTGATTGTTAGGGCATAATTAATACCATTAATGATGTCTAGGGTTAGGGTTTTGGAAACCCAAATTAGTGTAATTAATTAAGGGTAATTAATACCCTATTTGGCATTAATTAAACCCTAATCCCTTTTATTAAATACCATATGAACCTAGGGTTTTAATGATTGGACATTAAATGACCAATCATAAGGCATTTAATGATTAGGGCTTGCATTTAGGGTTTAGGGTTATGCATTTAGGGTTTAGGGTTTTAGGAAACCCTAATACACTAATTCATCATTTTAATGATTTTATTTAATTCCTATATTAATTATTTAATTAATATTCCCTAATATTGGATATTAGAGTTATTTTAGGAAACCTTACATGTTTTAAATTAATTTGATTAATTGAAACTGTAATGTCTTAAATGTTAAGACTTTATTTAATTCTGGATATTTTTGTTAAAACCTAATAAGATTAGGATGCATTAATGAGATTAATGTAAATCATTCAAGAGAATTACCATAATGCCCATATGTTTTAATGCTTACAGTTTTTCTTTACATTATGCAATGAGATTGTATGTATGTGTTTGGATGATGATTATGGACTATACCCTTTAAACCAATTGTGATTGGCCGTCTTATGAATGGGATGTTATTATTTACAAGAGTTGTAATTTTATTAAGGTGATGTAATTTATATGGGGCTTGCATGCCACCTTCCCTCTCCCTCTCTCTCTATCATTCTCTTATATACCCCACATTCCCCTTATGTATCCCTTTCTTTAAATTATGTAAATGTTATATAATCGAGAGCGCACTAAGGAGCATGGTGGACCCAAAGGAGCATGATAGAGCCCAACAACCCAATGGTGGAGACCATCAAGCCAAGGGAGCAGATTGAAGGACTTGAAAACTTAGAGAAGTGTTTCAAGACAGCATGCATGTTTCGAATGTGTTATTTTACGATCACCTACACCCACCTTAGACCTTGGATTCAATCTATTGGCTTGGATTGAATCCTCTCAAAGTCCATAATCATCATAGTGGGAGCTTTAATTTATGAGTTAATTGTATTAGCTCCAATACCATAGTTTGGTATATGTTACCTATTCACTTAGGGACTAATATCAAAATATGGTACTTTATATATGTTGATATATAATAACATGCGATGTATGATTTATAATAGCATGAGATGTATGATTATAAATAGCATAATTTATATGTTTAAATTTTGATACATAGGATGCATGTTAATTTGATGAGACCCCTTAAAACCCCTCTCTTTTAATATTAAGTTGAAAATGAAGAAATCATAGGGAATGAATTCTTCATTGCCTTCCATCATTATAGGATCATCTAACGTCCCTTAATGTGGGTACCTGGCTGCAGACATGTAGGAGCTACCCATGTTAAAGACATTACTTGAAACTATCACATATGAGATATCATGGGGTGCCTAAACTGGTATATACCAAGAAACTAACATGTGAGGTATATATTTGGCGAAACATACCTGTGTGAATGATGGGTTTAACTTAACTAGGGAAGTATTCCAAGAAACTAACATGTGAGGTGTATGTTCCCTAGAGGCAAAACGATTGGAACTTGCTTATGAAGCAATAGACAAAGAGTTGTCTTCTTATTGTGGGTTAGAAGCCAATAAACTAACATGTGAGGCTTCTAGGTCACAGTGGGACCCCAATCCCCATTAGGAATGAGATTCCCGAATTCCATTAGAGGGTGTATGGAATTTGATAAAATAGTGGGAGGTACCATATGATTAAAGACCCAATCATTATGGATAAAAATGAAATCTAATTCTTTGTTTATGTAGATTACCTAATTACTCACCTCAAAACCCCTATTTCCTAATATAGGATATTGATAGTTTGACTGAACCCGATTTCTTTGATTGACTTAGGAAATTGAGAATTGTTCTCAATTTCAAAAGATTGTTTATATGCTATTAGGCCTTTTATTAAAGGCCCTCCATAAAACATCCTAAGAAGAAAAAGACACTATGCGCAATTGGCATCTTGTTGCCATGCTATATGATAGTATTGATGACTAATGAGTTTCAGAAGCAAAATTAGTCAATGCAAGTGCCTTTGATGTCCTACATCACATACAAAGGTTGTATTATGAGTGAAATAATACTATAAAGTATAGTACTTGTAAAGAACTTCTTCTGGACTAGGATGTAATAAAAGTTGTTTATTAATAATCATTCTTTTGAAAAATGATTAATCACATAGAATAGCTTGAGAAGCTAGATGTGATTTAAAATGGAAGCATAGAGGAAAGTAAGTCTTGAAAAGTCAAAGACAAAGAAATATAATTATTTTGTAGTAAATATAAGGTATTGTAAAGGGAACTTGATAAAGTATCAGTCTTCCTCGAAGAACCAAACTTTTGAAGTTTTGGATTCATGCTCTAAACTAAATTGTTGGTTAGTTCTGCTTCTTGGTTTTTGGATTCTAGTATAATCTAAATAGAAGCAGAAAGTTAAGTAGATAATAAGTTACCTTTAAAAATTTTAATAGAGCCAGAGTTGCTAGATTAATTTTGGGAACTTATTTCTTAACTAAGTCATTTAAGACATTCTAGAAATTTGATTTCCGAATTTAAATGACTAATTAGAGCGAATGCAATGTATTCCGAGAATACAAGAGATGTAGAGACTCTCATTTAAATATAACGATTATGATTTGGTTATGAGATGACCAAACCCATCTTTTACTTGGTGAAGTGAATGAGTTACATTTATAATTTGACTATACATTGTGATGTATACAGTCATGTAGAGCATGCATTCAATTATAGTAGACTCATCTTAGAATACCATAGCTCAATGGTGAATCTAAGAGAACAAATTGAACCCTATTAAGATATGGTTTGATCCATGATGAGTTTTACTAATGTATCCATCTAGGATATACCTTAAAATTGCTACATATATATAATTTAGGGTTCACTCCAGTTTTGTCCCAATTATATCAGATATGATATGGGAAGAAACCCAACTTAAAGAAGTTAAGGCTTGGGCTTGTGCTACGTTTGTCTGGAAACATAATGTAGACAATCTGGAAATAAGGTCAAGTAAGTGTTGAATTGTGGTATATCCTAAAAGTGGTTGGGATAGTATTTCTATTACTCTAATGAACAAAAGTTGTCCATTAGGATGATTGCTGGATTTTCTTGAGAAAGAGTTCATTCAAGAAAGATGCAAAAGTAGATAGAATTTACAGAATTGTTTGTAAAGCCACAAACCAACAAAGATCCAACCCTTGCCCCTATTGAGGCAAAACCTTTAATTACACCACATTCTTTTCATAGATCAAATTGGATATTTCTTCAACATAAGAGAGATATTGTATCTCCATTAGAATGTGAAAGAATTGTTCTTTGATGATAAAGATCACCAAGATAATCCTATTGATTATGATTAGGCGATGTTTGACATCAACTTGAGAAATGACTAAGAGTCATTAAATCCAATATGGATAGGTAGAGACTTAAAAGGTTTGGCTATTTAAGAATGTTTTCAACATAGGCAAAAAGTTATCTATAAAGAAACTTGTTTGATAATAGTTATGCTGAAATCCATTTGGATCTTGTTATCTATAAACACACATTTTGAATATGAGATATGTCAAAAATGATATAAAGATGTTATATCAAATGGTGAAAAACCATAAAAGTGTGTAAGTTATAGAAGTCTATTAATAGACTACAAGGTTCTCATAATTAGAACATCTATAAAGTTGAAGTAATCAAATTGTTTGATTTCTCTCATTGTATAGATGGACCATGAGTGTATAAAAGGTTAGTGGTAGTGCGATCGTTTTTCTTTATCCTAAGTATAGATGACATCATAATCATTATGAATGATATATGAATGTTATCTAATGTAAAGTTTTGGTTTTTGGAGAAAAACTAATTCATGAAAGATTTGGCAAAAGCATCCAATAAGATCTATAGAGATAGATTATATAGATTGCTAAGTATCTCTAAATCATCAAACATAGTTGAAATGTTGAAGGAGTTCAACATGGAGAATTCTAAGGGAGGTCTGATTTACTTCAGATAAGAATTCATTATTCAAGGGCATGTGCCCTAGGATAACACAAGTAAGATTCTTAAAGTGTTAAGAAGCCTTATTTTACACTATGTATTGAACCTGATATCTATTATGTTGTAATTGTTACAAATAGTTATCAATCAATTCAAATTTGGAATATTGGATTGTATATGGAAATTGTAAACTCATAGTAGATGGGTGTATGGATTTGGATATAATCCATATGGGGTATATTTTATATTCACTTTAGTTGGTGAAATACTTAATGGAAGAACTGTATGAAAGATACAGTGGATTCCATTATTAAGGGTGAATTAATTGTTGCATTGTCTAGGAGACTGTTTGGATCTATAAGTTCATTTAGAACTTAGAGTTGTTCCTTCCATTGAGTTGCCCACACCTTGTTTTGTGACAACAATGGGTCTATAGCTCAAGTATAGGAATCACTGTCTCATCAAAAGTCCAAACTCATAGAGTGACAATTCCAAGTGATTAGAGGAATCATTGGAAGAGGTAATAGATACATTACAGAAGATATTATCTACATAAGTTTTTGTAGACCTACTGACTAAAGCTTTAAAACATAATTGGTTATGTCTAAGACCAACATCTTGAGAAGATAGGTATGCGATACATGGTCGATTGGCTTTAGTGCAAGTGGGAGATTGTTAGGATTATGCCCTAGAGCCAATCATAGAGATGATTGTTTAGGGATTAGGAACAATCATTTGATTTCATTTATGTATGTCACTGTGAACCCCGGAAATTGGGCCCACGAGGGATTGAAAAGAAAGTGGGTTTGAAAAAGAAAAAGGAAAGGAGTCGCCACCTTATTTTTTAAAGGAAACAAGGAAAACCCTAAAAATCAGGTTGTTTTAGGAAAACAATTTGAATGACTCCATAAAAAAAAAGGAAAGGCAAAAACCAATCTTTTGAAAACCAAAGAAATCAGGGATTCGGAGGCTAAGTTATGACATGGGAAGGTTCTAGGCAAAGCCTATAGGCACCCATGTCACCCTTTCGGTCTCTCAGTTCATTTGGGCTAAATTAAAGTCTTTCCATACAAAAATCAGCAAGTATATCATCACAAGAAGTGCATGCATATCATATATTTCATTCATCCATCCATGCATAATAAGCAAATAAAAACAGAAAATAAAGAAAAAGAAAACAAAACAAAAATAAACCTAGGATGCTTGGATCCTAGAACGGACTTGAGCCTCACGAAGAGCGCCTACGTACCATGCAACGAAATACATGGATCAAAGTCCACGTAGTTCGATTAGAACTAAGGTTAAATCCTAATACAAACCTATGGTAAAAACCCTAGGTTTCCTTATTTGATCAAAAGAGTTGAATATGATAGAAAGTTTGATTTTAGGAAAGAAATCCACAAAATGGAAACTTTAATAAAAACCAGAATTTTGTTGGTTAAGGAAACTTCTAATTAAACCATAGGATCATATTAAAAATTAACCCTAAATAGGGAGAAGAGAATGAGTTAAGAAGAAAGGTGAATTGGGGCACCTTCACACCCACTTACCTGAGCGCAATTAGCTCCAAGCATTTAGCCATTTCAGACATAAGCAGCCCTATTTGCCATGGGACAAATACCACACCTATTTGCACCCTTACAAGTGCTCAAAACCATGCAAAAACACTAACATGCAAATCTGGACAGAATAGTATTATGACCTAAAATCATCCACTAAGCATGCCAATAGCAAAAACAGCGAACAATAATAAGTCCTAACATATTCCTAGAACCATATCATGCATAAAAACCCTAAAACATACTAACATGCATGCAAAACTATCATGTTTACTCCATATGAAAAACATATACAGCAAACACGAAGAAAAACCAAATAAAAAAGTCTACTTTATCATGCTATATGAAAACAAACACGAAACAATGACTCTAAAACCCTAAACTCACAAATATGCTTAAAAACATACAAAACATACTTTAATCATGCTAAAACCAAACTAAACAGAAATTAAATCATGCATATTAACTAACTAAAGCAATATAACATGATGAAAATCCTAACTCTAACATGCAATGACACTAATCCTAGCACAAGGACAAACAGGAGCACGAGAATCATAACTATGCATTAAAAACCTAAAGGACAGCCCTAAAGCATGCTAAACAGTAGATAAAAAATAGATATTCCATGTATATTAACTAGCTAGAGTGTTAATACATGATAAAAAAAGTCACCTTTAACATGCAATAAGCCTAACCCATATGAGAACCTAGTTTAAGCTTGAATAGAGAAGGAGAATACCTTAGGAAGTGGCTCCCCTTGTGTTTGTAATTGTTCGTGGCTCCTCAGGTCTTTAGAGTGAATCAAACCAACACGAATCCTCCTCTTTGTCAAAGTGGTATCACAGCAAAGAGATCAAAACTCACTCAACTTTGAAAAGAAATAGAAAACAAAAAGAGAACAAGAGAAAAGAAAAAGTGATTCTCGTCACTTTGCAGCAGCAGCAACTTCAATCGCGTTTTTGGGTATGAAAACGTTGGATTTGGACAAAGCTTGTGAAATACAAAGTTGTAGAGAATTGAATTATCTTTCTAACAAGACCAATTTCATCAAATTCTGACTTCGGATGAAAAAGTTATGATTAAAATACGACTGCTGGTTTTCAGAAAATCTGCTGCTGAATTATGACGAATTTCACTCCCTCCAAACCCTCTTCTCTTCTCTTGTTTAAAGACATTAAGAGAGTATTTATAGCTGAAATCTGGAGTTTCCCTTTCCTTCCTGGACTAGGTTTCCTTGGAGAATAATCAAAAGGTATTTTATAATGATAAAAAACTTCTAATCTGAATAGGAAAAGGAAATTGTCTTTTATAAAAATTGGGAGACTGACCGCTAACACGCATGCACATGTATCGTATGTGCGTACACACACTCATCACATACGTACACGTGTTAGTGTCATGATAAAAATGGCTAATTTAATAAAATAATTTTCTTTTCATTTTAACCAAAAATCTCATGCTGTGATTCGCACTAATTCTTCAAGGATAATCCGTAAATAACCACACTAAACTCATCATCAGGCCATATCAAAATTGAACTTCATGAAACACTTTTGAGGGTAAAATGATGACTAATGAAAGTCAATTTGAAAAGATTTGGTTGGTAATTGTGAGTCAATTAGAGCTAACCCAAGGAAGGGTCAATTAACTAACTTGAACCACATCGAGCCATTTTAATCCCGAGCCATTGACTTACCAAATTGACACTAAAAATACCTCTTATGCATCCATATGAACTCCAATTGACAATTTGGAGATCATTCCAAGGTCAAATGAAAAGTTTGGGACTTAAAAGACGATTATGCCCCTCAAGTCACAAAAGCTCTTATTATCCCTCAAGATCAACTCCAATTTGAACCAAAATTCATATCCATTGTCCTTGTGACTCTAGAAAACTAATGCAAGTGACTAGACTCAAAAACAAAACAAAAACATGCATGAAATGATGAGCCCTAGTAAGGTGGTGCAAAAATGGGGTGTGACAGAAGCCCCTCATTGGCGAACAAGTTACACTTTGTGAACCAATGATAAAGAACAACCCATTTTTGGCCAAAAAGCCCGGAGAAATCACACACTGATACCAACAATGATGGGAGGTTAAAAACCTGAGACTGAAATAAGGAAGTGTACTCAAGTCATGAGTATGCTTAAACCACTGGGGGTTGATGATTGTCAAGAGAAGCATATTCAAGCCACTACGAATGAACATACTTTTGAAACGGAGAAATATATTCTAGTCACGAATATATTTAACCAAGTGATGAGAATGAGATCTGAAAAGTACGTTCAAGTGATGAACATACCTTTGAAATGGAGAAATATATCCAAGCGATGGATATACTTAACCAAGTAAGTGACAAAATATCTGAGAAGTATACTCAAGTGATGAGTATACCATTGAAATGGAGAAATATATTCAGGTCACGAATATATTTAACCAAGTAATGTGAGAATGAAATCTGAGAAGTATACTCAAGTGGTGAGGATACTTAATGATTGAGAAAGACTGAGAAGTACGTTCAAGTGATGAACATACTTTTGAAAAATGAGAAATATATTCAGGTCACGAATATATTTAACTAAGTAAGATAGAGAATGAACTGAGAAGTATACTCAAGTGATGAGTATACCATTGAAATGGAGAAATATATTCAAGTGATGAATATATTTAACCAAGTAAGTGACAAATAATCTGAGAAGTATGTTCAAGTGATGAACATACCATTGAAATGGAGAAATATACCCAAGCGATGGATATACTTAACCAAGTAGGATAAGAATAATCTGAGAGGTGTATTCAAGTGATGAGTGTACTTTTGAAATGGAGAAATATATTCAGGTCACGAACATATTTAACCAAGTGATGAAAAAGATGCTGAGAAATATACTCAAGTGATGAGTATACTTAATGATTGAAAAAGACTGAGAAGTACGTTCAAGTGATGAACACACTTTTGAAATGGAGAAATGTATCCAAGTGATGGATATATTTAACCAAGTAAGCTGAGAAGTACACTCAAGTGATGAGCATACCATTGAAATGGAGAAATATATCCAAACGACGGATATATTTAACCAAGTAAGATAAGAATAATCTGAGAAGTGTACTCAAGTGATGAGTACACCATTGAAATGGAGAAATATATTCTAGTCACGAATATACTTAACCAAGTAAGTGACAAGTATGTTTGAGTGATAAACATACCATTGAAATAGAGAAATATATCCAAGTGATGGATATACTTAACCAAGTAAGTGACAAGTATGTTTAAGTGATAAACATACCATTGAAATAGAGAAATATATCCAAGCGATGGATATACTTAAGCAAGTAAGATAGAGAATCTGAGAAGTGTACTCAAGTGATGAGTACACCATTGAAATGGAGAAATATATTCTAGTCATGAATATATTTAACCAAGTAAGTGACAAATATTCTGAGAAGTATGTTCAAGTGATGAACATACTATTGAAATGGAGAAATATATTCAAGTGATGAATATACTTAACCAAGTAAGTGGCAAAATATCTGAGAAGTATACTCAAGTGATGAGTATACCATTGAAATGGAAAAAATATACCCAAGTGGTGGATATACTTAACCAAGTAAGTGACAAATGATCTGAGAAGTATGTTCAAGTGATGAACATACCATTGAAATGGAAAAAATATACCCAAGTGGTGGATATACTTAACCAAGTAAGTGACAAATGATCTGAGAAGTATGTTCAAGTGATGAACATACCATTGAAATGGAGAAATATACCCAAGCGATGGATATACTTAACCAAGTAAGTGACGAAATATCTGAGAAGTATACTCGAGTGATGAGTATACCATTGAAATGGAGAAATATATTCAAGTGATGAATATATTTAACCAAGTAAGTGATAATGAGGATCTGAAACTAGGAAGCATATTCGATGGGTGAACATGCTTTTGAAATGGAAGAATATATTCAAGTGATGAATATATTCAACCAAGTATGATAGAGAATGAGAATTTGAAGCTGAGAAGCATATTCAAAGAGTGAATACACTTTTGAAATGGAAGAATATATTCAAGTGATGAGTATATTCAACCAAGTGGGATGGAAAATCAAGAATTTGAAACTGAGGAGTATATTCAAAGGGTGAATACACTTTTGAAATGGAAGAATATATTCAAGTGATGAATACATTCAACCAAGTGAGATGAAAAATCAAGATTTGACATGAGGATATATGATCAATTTATCAAGATTAAACAAGCATGGTGCAAGAGGAAAGTGTCTTAACACATTGTCACTTGAGTTGGCATGGCACAAGGGAAATATATTCAACCCTTTTGAACATAAAATCAATTCAAGGAATTGATTTCAAGATGGAATTTGATTGATTTTAAGCTCAAAAAGTGTTGAATATCTCATTTGGAAGGAGGTTTGATCACGCGTCAAGGCGAGACAAAGCGAGAAGCAAAACTAAAACAAAGTGGCTTGGGTGACCACCAGGCCTCGGGAGGCTAGCCGCCCAGGCTTGGGTGGTTACCCGAGCCCGAAGCGGAAATCCCACTTTGAATAGGAAATTTCCTATTCTGATGGGTTTTTTCCTATTTGAACTTGGATTTGTGACCTTTTCCCTATAAAAACACATCCAAGAGGTTCCTAAACCTACTTGTATTCATTCATTAGAAATTATGGAGGCTCTAGACAAATTTTTAGGAGGGTTTTTGAGAGTTATGAGTGCTGAAGCAAAATCTGAGTTCAAGTGCTTTGGCTTGGATCCATTGCTCTCCTTGAGGCATGTGAGGCTTGAAACGAACCTCTTGACTGCTGCTACATATTTTTGGGATCCTCAAGTTCATGTGTTCCGCTTCAACTATGAAGAACTGTGCCCAACCATGGAGGAATTCTGTGCATTGTATGGAGTTTCAATGGTAGGTCCTTTCATTCTCCCTACTCCTCGCCCAAGCTTTCTTACTTCTTTCTCCAATCTACTTGGGATTCACTCACAATATGCCTCTACGTTTGTAAAGGACCATATGGTAGACTTAATGAAATTGGCAACCTCTTTTTTAGCTTGTGATAGTAAAGGTATTCTGAATTTTACCTTTCCTATTAAGCATGCACTTGCCTTTTGCCTCATTGGTCGTTTTCTTATTTCCACTGGTACTCCACATGTTCCCATTCAAATCTGTGACTTGATTCCTCTCCTTGCCAAGGGCCATAACTTGATTCCCATGGTGCTAGCTGAAACCCTGAATGGTTTGGATAAAGTCCATGAGGACCCAAAGGTTTCCTTAGGAGGTAGCCCCATTATACTGCAGATGTGGTTGCTTGAAAGACTGAATTTCTTGTCACCAGTTGCCATTACACCGTACAAGCCCCAGCATTACTGCCTTCGCCGCATTGAACTGCCTGGGCAATTTTCATTGAGAGATTGGCTAGGTTACTTCCAAACCCTTTCATGGAGGAACATCAAGTGGTTTGTCTTTATATGGGGCTGTAGTGAACAGGTGCTTCTGCGAACTTCTGGATGCGCCATGGTGAGACTCATAGGACTGAGGTCTACTTCCTTCTATTGGCCTTCAAGGGTTCTTCGTCAGATGGGCGCCATGCAAACCACACCTACTTCCTTGAAAGGTGACTATCCTGTGGTGCCCGCGGGTCTTTCTGTAGTGACTTGGGCGAAGGACCGATGGCCTAGCAAGTTGATACTAACCCAAGTTACGAATACTGATGGTCCGTATATGATGAGCCCCGAGTATAAGGAATGGTTGAAAAGCAATTTAGGTGAGAGAGAGACTACTCGAAGAGAAAGGATTTTTGGACTTATCAAGAACAATGAACTTGGACCTTGCAGAGAAGATATTATGGAAGCAGTGACAACAGCTTATGAACATGACTTGAGGAAGAAAAGAAGACATGCAAGAGAGGAGAAGAAAGCTGAAGAGCGAGCTGCAAAGAAGCCCAAGAAAAACTGAAGACTCAATAGAATAGGATATTTATGGCATATTTATAGTTCTTTTACTTAATACCAATGAATTGCTATGTCAATCAATTTTAGTTTTGAATAAATTGCCAATACTAAATCGAATTTGGGATTTTGTTGTTTGATTTAGACCGCACCCAAGGTAACTTTATGGGTTGCCTACGTATCTCCATGGTTTTTTTTTCTTCTTTTTTTTTTGTTTTTTTGTTTTTTTGTTTTTTTTTGTTTTTTTGTTTTTTTGTTTTTTTGAATGGAGAATCAGGTCTTACGTAGTTCTTATGCCTTAACTTTTGCCTAGGCCGCCCTTACGGGTTTTCAACCTAGCAGGCCTCAAACATGATATTTTTTCAATTGGTCCAAATTAGTTGGACGAGCGAACTCAATTCCATCTAAATCCATGAGGCGAACAGCCCCTGCTGGCAATATCTCTTTGATAATGTATGGCCCACCCCAACTTGGCTTGAATTTTCCCCGCGGATCGAACACTGGAGCTCTGATTTCTTTCGGCACTACATCCCCTTTCTTTAGACCTCGATCTTTGACATGCTTGTTGAATGCTCTGGCAACTCTCCGTTGATACCCCTGAACATGATACAGCGCCCTTAAACGCCTTTCATCCAGCAAAGCTAACTCATCATAGCGGCTCTTAACCCGGTCCACTTCTGTTATCTGGCTCTCCACGGCAACTCTTAGTGAAGGAACTTCCAATTCAACTGGCAACACGGCCTCCATTCCATAAACTAGAGAATAAGGGGTAGCCCCTGTTGACGACCTTATTGATGTTCTGTAACCCCATAGAGCCAATGGCAACTTCTCATGCCAGTCTGTGTGTGAGTCCGCAGTCTTCTGTAGTATCTTCTTGATGTTCTTGTTAGCTACTTCCACCGCTCCATTAGTCTGAGGACGGTATGGTGACGACAGATGGTGGGCTATGCCATACTTTTGCAAGAGCTCATGGGTTTCTTTCTGAAAGTGCTGGCCATTATCTGAGATAACTTCATGCGGTACCCCATATCGATAGACGATGCTGTGCTGTATGAACTGTGCTACCTTCTTGGAATTCAAGGTCTTGAAGGACGCTGCTTCCACCCACTTAGTGAAGTAGTCGATGGCAACCAGGATGTATTCATGCCCATTTGATGCCTTTGGCTTGATCTGTCCGATGATATCTATCCCCCATACCGCGAATGGCCATGGTGACGACATACTTGTTAAAGGCATAGAAGGCAAATGTTGTCCAGTGGCGAACAGTTGGCATTTGTGGCACTTCTTGACATGTGCGTGGCAGTCTCTTTCCATGGTAGACCAATAATAGCCTAACCTCATGATTTTCTTAGCTAACATATAGCCATTCATATGCGGAGCCCCTGTCCCTTCATGGATTTCTTTAATCAGATGCTCGGCTTCTTCCTCGGTGACACACAGCAGGTGGATCCCGTCGTATGATCTCCGATATAGCTTTCCTCTACAAAGTACATAGTGACTCGCCAACCGCCTTAGGGTTTTTCTATCGATACGAGATGCTCCTTCTGGGTATTCCCTTTCTTCAATGAACTTCTTTATGTCATGGAACCACGGACGGCCATCATTTACCTCTCCTCCTTGGATTGCACAACAGTACACAGGCTTGTCTCGGCATTCTATCACCAACGGCTTCACATTTCCCCCTTCAGGTATCTCCACCATGGATGCTAGGGTCGCCAAGGCATCGGCGAACTGGTTCTTGTTTCTTGAAAGGTAATTGAACTCTATCTCTGAGAACTCCTTGGTTAGAGCTTCCAGATAGGCATGGTAGGGTAGCAGCTTCTCATCTCGAGTTTTCCATTCCCCTTTTATCTGACAAATGATTAGCGCCGAGTCCCCGAACACTTCTAATTCTTTGATCCCCAATTCAAGTGCCACTTCCAATGCTAGGATACAGGCCTCATATTCAGCAATGTTGTTGGTGGCTTCGAACCCCAACTTGACCGCCAACGGTGTAAATGCCTCTTCGGGTGAGACCAGCAGGACTCCTATCCCATAACCTTTCTTATTGGCTGCCCCATCGAAGTATACTCTCCAAGTTTTTCTACCAATCTCTAGCACGTCCTCATCTGGGAATTGATCGTTGAACGGAGCGGATGATGACACCGGACAGCTGGCTAGGTAGTCTGCGATGACGCTTCCCTTGATAGACTTCTGATTCACGTACTTGATGTCGAATTCATTGAGGAGAATTGACCATCGAGCAGTTCTGAATGACAATACTGGCCTTTCTACCAAGTACTTCAACGGGTCCATGCGACTTATCAAGAACACTTCGAAGGACATCATGTAGTGCCGGAGTTTCTGCGTCGCCCATACTAGTGCCACACAAGCCTTTTCAATTGCATTGTACTTCACTTCATAGTCTATCATTTTCTTGCTTAAGTAATAAATGGCATCTTCCTTTGTAGACCCTTCAAGATATTGAGCTAACATAGCTCCCGTCGCGGTTTCGGTGACCGTTAAGTATAACAAAAGTGGCGCGCCTTGCCGTGGGGGAACTAAGATTGGAGGATTGCTCAAGTATCTCTTAATGGTCTCAAAGGCCTCTTGGCATTCTTCGTTCCATACTTTTGGCACACCTTTCTAAGTAATCCCAACTCTCTTGGTAGTTAGGGTTTATGTTTTTGTATTATGCATAATCGGATTCATGGGTTTGGGAATCGTAGGAAAATTTTTATTCCGCCTTTGTATGTTTTCCTCCCTAGTTCGATTCCCAACAGGAGGTATCCATAAAGAATGCCTATTTGAACAAGATGATCTAAAAATTAACCAGTTAAATATTTGCCTCCTTGATCTAATCGAAGAGCTTTAATACTTTTACCGGTTTGTTTCTCTACTTCATATCTTAATTCCTTGAACCTTTCAAATGTTTCAGATTTGTACTTCATTAAGTATACACACCCAAACCTAGACTGAATCATTGGTAAAGGTTGTAAAGTAAGAGAAAACTCTACATACATCATTATGTATTAGTTCTCATCCCTTATTCTCTTGGGTTTATTAGCATTCAATTTAGAACCATCATGCTCTGTGCAACTAACATTCAGTTTAGAGCATGATCCATACCTTCTGAAGGTCGGTTCCTTAGAGTATCCAAATACTCCTGGCAGTTACGTTTCCAGTGCCCATCCTTGCCATAGTGAAAACAGGTTCTTTTGACCTTGTCAATATTACCTTTCTTAATGCCTCCCTTCGACTTTAAGTTCTTCTTCTTCTTCCCTTGGGTACTCTTACCTTTGCTTTTTCCTTTGCCCTTGGGCTTAGGTTTGGCTTTGGAAGTAGAAGCTCCATCAAATGCGAGCAAAGAACCTTTCCCTTTCTTCATTGTCTCCTCAGTTATCTTGAGCAAATTGTGTAGCCCATGGAGAGTGGGCCCAAGCTTGTTCATATGAAAATTCATAATGAACGGCCCAAATGTATCAGGAAGGGACTGCAGAATAATGTCTAAACACATATCAGCTTCAATGATTACATCAAGCTTCTCAAGCTACTCGATATGGTTGATCATCCTTAAGGTGTTATCAGTCACGGATGAACCCTCGTTCATCCTTGCCTTGAATAGATCCTTGACAATATCATATTTAGCGGTCCTACTTTGCTTCCCGTACAACCTCTTGTGAGTGGAGAAAGATGTCGGGAGCGCTACTCATGGACTCATGTTGCTTCTGAAGCTCAGGGCTTATGGATGCCATCATATAGTATCTTGCCTTTAGGTCGTTGTCCATGCGCTTCTGATAAGCGTCTTTCTCCTACTGAGTTGTAGCCTCAGCCGGAGCCTCAGGAAGTGTGCCATCAAGTGTGTGGGTAATCTTTTCGGAAGTTAAAACAATTTTTAAGTTCCATAGCCAATCAAGATAGTTTGGTCTGGTCAAACGATTGGTTTCCAATATTTTGGATAACAGGTTGAGGTGAGCCATTTCAATGAACTACATATAGATAATAAAATAGAGAATAAGATTTCATTTTTAATCCATAATGATCGGGTCTTTAATCATATGGTACCTCCCACTACCACTATTTTATCAAATTCCATACACCCTCTAATGGAATTTGGGAATCCCATTCCTAATGGGGATTGGGTCCCACTGTGACCTAGAAGCCTCACATTATAGTTTCTTGACTTCTAACCCACAATAAGAAGACAACTCCTTGTCTATTTCTTTATAAGCAAGTTCCAATCATTTTCCCTCCAGGGTACATACTCCTCACATTATAGTTTCTTAGAATACTTCCCTAGTTAAGTTAAACCCATCATTTACACAGGTATGTTTCACAAAATATATACCTCACATTATAGTTTCTTGGTATATACTAGTTTAGGCACCCCATGATATCTTATATGTGATAGTTTCAAGTAATGTCTTTAACATGGGTAGCTCCTACATGTCTGCAGCCAGGTACCCACATTAAGGGACGTTAGATGATCCTATAATGATGGAAGGCAATGAAGAATCCATTCCCTAATGTATTCTCCATTTCCAACTTAATATTAAAAGAGAGGGGTTTTAAGGGTCTCATCAAATTAACTAATTTAACATACATCTCATGCATATAAATATAACAACATTATATCTAAAATCCACTTATCGATATTAGTCCCTCCAAGGTGACATATAACGATCTTTGGATTTGGAGATATCACTATTAATCTCATTAAAGCTCCTACTATGATGATTATGGACTTTTAGAAGATTCAATCCAAGCCAATAAATTGAATCCAAGGTCTAAGGTGGGTGTTAGTGATCGTAAACCATTCATTCGAAACATAGCATGCTCTCTTGAAAGTCTTCTCTAAGCTTCCAAGTCCTTCAATCTTCTCCATAGGCTTGTTGGGCTCCACCATGCTCTTTTAGGTCCACCATACTCCTTAGTGCGCTCTCGATTACATAACATTTATATAATTTAAATAAAGGGACACATAAGGGGATGTGGGGTGCATTAGAGAATGATACAGAGAGAGAAGAAGGTGGCATGCAAGCCCCAAATAAATAATACATCACCATAATTAAATTACAACTCTTGAAAAATAATACAACCCATCGTAAGACGGCCAATCACAATTGGTTTAAGGGGTATAGTCCATAATCATCGTCCATCCATAACCATACAATCATATTGCATAATAAAAGAAATAACTGTAAGCAATAAAGCATATGGGCATTATGGTAACTCTATTGATTGGTATTCATTAATCTCATTAATGTGTCCTAATCTCATTAGGATATGCATAAATTCTAGAATTAATTATGTCTTAACATTTAAGACATTTAGTTTCAATTAATCAAATCAATTGAAACAATTAAAGTCCCCTAATAAAACTCTAATATCAAATATTAGGGTTTCTTTAATTAAACAAAACTATTTCATTTAATTAAAAATTTCCAGATTTTAATTTAATCCTAAATTGTGTTTTAAACCATTTAAAACAATATAAAATTAATCACCATTAATGAAATAATCAATTTCAGAATTAAATAAAATCAATATATTAATTAATTAGTGCATTAGGGTTTCCTAAAACCCTAAACCCTAAATGCATTAACTCTAAACCCTAATTGCAACCCTAATGCATTAAATGCCTTACGATTAGTCAATTAATGACCAATCATTCAAACCCTAGGCTTATACGGTATTAATGATTAGGATTAGGGTTTAATTAATGCCACCTAGGATATTAATTACACCTAATTAATATGCACTAATTAGGGTTTCTAAAACCCTAAACCTTAAACCTATTAAATGCCAATGATTAATTACTAAACCTTTAATGATCATGATTGGTCATTAATGACCAATCATTTAACCCTAGGTTAGACACATTAATTACTAGGTTTAGTTATTAATTAATGCATTAATAGAATTAGGGTTTAATTAATACGAATTAGGGTTTCCTAAACCCTAAACCCTAGACATCATAAATGCAATTAATTTTGCCCTAATAATTAATAACCATGATTGGTCATTTAATGACCAATCATTAAACACTTTAATTAAGGTAATTAATAGCCTAATTAGGGTTTCAATTAATGCAATTAATGAATTAGGGTTTTGTCATTAATAGAAATTAGGGTTTCATCATAAACCCTAAGGCTGCTGCCACATTTAGTGGGCTGCCATGGCTTGGCCTGGGGGCTGCCACGGCTTGGCCACGGCTAGGCTAGGGGGCTGCCATGGCTTGGCCATGGCTAGGCCAGGGGGCTGCCAAGGCAAAGTAAAGCTGCTATGGCCACCAACAAGTGTGGGGAGCCAAGGACAACCAAGGGGACACTTGCTAGGGTTGCGGCCTAGCCCTAGGACACGTGTGGAGTGGCCAAGAGGGTTGCCAACATCAACAATTGACTAGGGTTTCAAGAACCCTTGCTGGCACCACCATGGGAGGACCTCCAAGGTCACAATTGTTTCTAAAACTCAATCAATTTGACTCCACCAACAAAACCAGCTTTTGTATCATGTTCCTACATGAATTACTAAGCTAATTGAAGTGGTTTGGATGATCAAATCATCCCCAACTGTTCTAAACAATTCAAGAACAGTGGGCTGTCCAGAATTTGACAGCATACTGTCCATGGTCGCAAACTGATTTAAAAAACCCCAGCAAGATGACATTGTTAGCCTACCAAATTATTTTTCCTAGTATCCTACATGTATTAGTAAACTAATGCAAATGGTTTCATGCAATTTGGAGTTCCCTAGCTCAAGTTATGAATGAAACTCCATTGATGACTTTTTGCAGAAAAACTGCCTGCTGTGTTCTTCCAAGAAATCAAACTTTTTGATTCTTTATGCATTAAGACTCTTTTGAAACTTAAAGAATATGATCTATACATCATATATCATCATCCTATAATGATTATTCATCAATTTTTTAGAAGTTTCATAACAAACAGTAGAAAGAACCATGGGGTTCAAAAACCCAGATTCGAACATGGTGGTCTTCTCCTTCTTCCTCATGTTCTAGAATCATAATCCAATTATGATGCATCCGAATGCTTGGGAACCCTTTCCTACCATGTCTAGAACAAAACCCAAGTGGTGGCAACCATTTCCATGCTTTTGATCTCCATAAAAAAAACTCACAGTTGTGGCTGTTGCATCATTCCCGAGCAAAATTGTCTTTCTTGATAGCTTGTAGTAAAAAATTCATAACTTTCACTACAAAACTCGGATTGACGAACCGTTTTTGGGTTGTAAAGTTGATTCGAAGAGCTTTCTAACCATATATGGCTCAAAAATTTTGGAGAAGAACTCTGATTTTGTCATGCAAAACAAGATGACGGTTTTTCATGGCTACCATGAAAACTGTTCTTCTCCAAACTCAATCCCTATTCAACTCTTGAATAACCAGCAACTCTAAAACTTATTTTAGAAGTGGAGTAGAAGAGAAAACAACCTAGGGTTCATAAACCCTAGGTTCGGCCTTGAGAAAGAACAAGCTTTAATGCATGAACATAAATTCCAGATTTATTAACCAATTAATTTACCATAAATTCTAGCCCATATGCAGTTTGTATTAGGCATAATCATGGCTCTGATACCATTGTTGGGAATTGAACTAGAGATGAAAACTACAAAAGCGGAATTAAAATTTTCCTACAATTCCCAATCCCATGAATCCAATTATGTATAATACAAAACAAAAACCCTAACTACAAAGAGAGTTAGGATACTTATAGTTGAACAAAGTCTTCTCCTTTATGCTCCAAGCTTTGTCTTCTCCTTTTTGCTCCAAGCTTAAACTCTGGGCAACAATGAATGAGCAGTCCAAGTGTATTGCCTCCAACGGTATCCACACCTAGCTTGAGCTTAAAGTCCTTTCCTTCTTCTTCCTTGTTGTTGCTAGAGGTGGAGAAGAGAGAGAGAGAGAGAGAGAGAGCCTCCAAGCAAATTTCGGCCAGCCCTTAGGGATTGTGAATGTGATGATGTCATCACATCATAACAAGGCTATTTAAAGCCACTAATAGGGCCGGTCCTAGGGGGTGTTCCAAACCCTAAAGGATTTTGTGTAATTACTCCTAATTACACAATAACCCCTTTAGTTTATATCAAATACAAACTAGCCCCTCAAGAACAATTCTTTTATTCACTTATGCCCTTTCTCTCATAGACTTTCAAACTATCTTAGCATGATCAGTGTGTGACCCATTGGGTTCACATCATTAAGTAGTAGGTATAGCACATGTTGTGCACAATGGAACTCTTTCCATTAGAGGGTCTAATTGGAACTCCTTCCAATTCCCTAATTGATTATAACTTATTTATATCAATTAAGGCTTCTACTAACCATGAGTAACACCTATCATATGGCTCATGGTGTGGTCCTTAATGAGGTGAATAGTCATTTACAAAGAACCCTTCTGTTATAGTTTACAGGTTACAATTACATCCTTCCATCAACACAATGTCTCCAATTGAACTAATAGGACATGGAAGTCTGTCAAGTCCCTAGTTCAATTACTTTATACTCATTCATTAATATCAACTCAATGATGAACTTATGGAAACTCTTTTTCATATTCATACTACCATGGGCCCATGGATTTAATGAGTTATATTCAATGAATGCTATATAAGACATTCACTCCCTTTTTCCTGTGAGTGATGGATTCGTTGTTGATCACTCACATGCCTTCACACACATAGTGGTAGGGCCAATGAACACCCTTACAGACCCCTGAATAGGATCTGCACTTAGTGTTATCATACTTCTAAAGCTACATGCATAAGATAACCATGGTATCTCAGGTCTAAGGATTACTTGTACCACTATAACAATGAGAAACTGATTGACATGCAGGTTAAAACTCCATTTAGTTTATCTTATATCTTTGGTCACATTTAGTGTACCTGTTCTTATAATAGGCACCCACTTGTTGGTTGTAGTGTCTCCACACAAATAGTTTGAGACTAGCTATCCTCCTATAGAGTCAACCTAACAAGTGCTAGTCCTATGGTTCATTATTGTTCATCATAGTGAACCTTCAACTAGGAATGATTTAGGAGTTTAGTACAGAGATATATTTACAGTCTCAAAATTACAACCCTTTGTAATTTCATATTCTCAACCCTAACTCCATGGACATATTATGTAAATATAAATGATGCATATAAACATAATAGAATAAGCCCTTTTATTAAATCAATAATAAATGTGACATATATAAATGAAATCAAATGATTGTTCCTAATCCCTAAACAATCATCTCTATGATTGGCTCTAGGGCATAATCTTAACAAGGAGCGCTACTCATGGACTCATCGTGCTTCTGAAGCTCAGGGCTTATGGATGCCATCATATAGCATCTTGCCTTTAGGTCGTCGTCCATGCGCTTCTGATAAGCATCTTTCTTCTGTTGAGTTGCAGCCTCAGCAGGAGCCTTAGGAAGTGGGCCATCAAGTGTGTAGGTAATCTTTTCGGGATTTAAAACTATTTTCAAATTCCTTAGCCAATCAAGATAATTAGGTCCAGTCAAATGGTTGGTGTCCAAATTTTGGATAACGGGTTGGGGTGAGCCATTTCTACGAACTACATATAAAAAATAAAATAGAGAATAAGATTTCATTTTTAATCCATAATGATCGGGTCTTTAATCGTATGGTACCTTCCACTATTTTATTAAATTCCATACACCCTCTACTGGAATTCGGCAATCTCATTCCTAATGGGGATTGGGGTCCCACTGTGACCTAGAAGCCTCACATTATAGTTTCTTGACTTCTAACCCACAATAAGAACACAACTCCTTGTCTATTGCTTCATAAGCAATTTCCAATCTAAAATCCACTTATCGATATTAGTCCCTCTAAGATGACATATAACGATCTTTGGATTTGGAGCTATCACTATTAATCTCATTAAAGGCTCCCACTATGATGATTATGGACTTTAAGAAGATTCAATCCAAGCCAATGGATTGAATCCAAGGTCTAAGGTGGGTGTAGGTGATCGTAAAACATTCATTCAAAACATAGCATGCTTTCTTGAAAGTCTTCTCCAAGCTTTTAAGTCCTTCAATCTCTTCCATTGGCTTGATGGTCTCCACCATAGGCTTGTTGGGCTCCACCATGCTCCTTAGTGCGCTCTCGATTATATAACATTTACATAATATAAAGAAAAGGGATACATAAGGGGAATGTGGGTTACATAAGAGAATGATAGGGAGAGAGAAGAAGGTGGCATGCAAGCCCCAAATAAATAATACATCACCAAAATTAACAACTCTTGAAAAATTAATACAACCTATTCATAAGACGGCCAATCACAAGTGGTTTAAAGGGTGTAGTCCATAATTGTCATCCATCCACAACAATACGATCACATTGCATAGTAAAAGAAATAACTGTAAGTAATAAAGCATATGGGCATTATGGTAACTCTATTGATTGGTATTAATGCTCATTAGGATATGCATAAATTCTAGAATTAATTAAGTCTTAACATTTAAGGCTTTTAATTTCAATCTAATCAATTGAAACATTTAAAGTCCCCTAATTAAACTCTAATATCAAATATTAGGGTCTCATTAATTAAACAAAACAATTTCATTTAATTAAAAATTTCAAGATTTTAATTTAATCCTAAATTGTGTTTTAAACCATTTAAAACAATATAAAATTAATCACCATTAATTAAATAATCAATTTCAGAATTAAATAAAATCATTTTATTAATTAATTAGTGCATTAGGGTTTCCTAAAACCTTAAACCCTAAGTGCATTAACTCTAAACCCTAAATGTAACCCTAATGCATTAAATGCCTTATGATTAGTCAATTAATGACCAATCATTTAAACCCTAGGTTTATATGGTATTAATGATTAGGATTAGGGTTTAATTAATGCCACCTAGGATATTAATTACTCCTAATTAATATGCACTAATTAGGGTTTCTAAAACCCTAAACCTTAAACCTATTAAATGCCAATGATTAATTACTTAACCATTAATGATCATGATTGGCCATTAATGACTAATCATTCAACCCTAGGTTAGACACATTAATTACTAGGTTTAGTTATTAATTAATGCATTAATAGAATTTGGGTCTAATTAATACGAATTAGGGTTTCCTAAACCCTAAACCCTAGACATCATAAATGCAATTAATTTTGCACTAATAATTAATAACCATGATTGGTCATTTAATGACCAATCATTAAATACTTTAATTAAGGTAATTAATAGCCTAATTAGGGTTTCAATTAATGCAATTAATGAATTAGGGTTTAAGTCATTAATGGGAATTAGGGTTTCCTAAGAAACCCTAAGGCTGCCGCCACAATTAATGAACTGCCATGGCTTGGCCAGGGGGCTGCTAAGGCTAGGCCACGGCTACGCCAGGGTATGCCATGGCTTGGCCACGGCTAGGCCAGGAGATGCCATGGCTTGGCAAGGCTGCCATGGCTACCATCATGCATGGGGACTTGAGCTAGGGTGTGGGCCAAGCCCACGGACACGTGTGGAGTGGCCAATAGGGCTGTCTTGTTCAAAACAAATTAGGGTTTCAAGAACCTAGTGCTGGTGCCACCATGGGAGGACCTCCAAGGTCACAATTGTTTCTAAAACTCAATCAATTTGACTCCACCAACAAAACCAGCTTTTGTATCATGTCCCTACATGAATTACTAAGCTAATTGAAGTGGTTTGGATGATCAAATCATCCCCAATTGTTCTAAATAATTCAAGAATAGTGGGCTGTCCTGAATTTGACACCATACTGTCCATGATCACAAATTGATTTAAAACCCAGCAAGATGTTTAATTCAGGCTACAAAATTATTTTTCCTGGTATCCTACTGTCACACCCCATTTTTGCACCACCTTACTAGGGCTCATCATTTCATGCATGTTTTTGTTTTGTTTTTGAGTCTAGTCACTTGCATTAGGTTTCTAGAGTCACAAGGACAATGGGTATGAATTTTGGTTCAATTTGGAGTTGATCTTGAGGTATAATAAGAGCTTTTGTGACTTGAGGGGCATAATTGTCTTTTAAGTCCCAAACTTTTCATTTGACCTTGAAATGATCTCCAAATTGTCAATTGGAGTTCATATGGATGCATAAGAGGTATTTCTAGTGTCAATTTGATAAATCAATGGCTCAGGATTAAAATGGCTCGATATAGTTTAAGTTGGTTAATTGACCCTTCTTTGGGTTAGCTTTAATTAACTCACAATTACCAACCAAATCTTTTCAAATTGACTTTCATTAGTCATCATTTTACTCCCAAAAGTGTTTTATGAAGTTCAATTTTGATATGGAAAGTGTTTGGTCTGACCCTATGTACATGCCTATGCTTAGCAAAGGTAGAACATAGTGGTTAACCGCCTTGTTCAAACCTAACCATGCCCCCATGGTTAGTGGTTTTCACCCTAAAATGTTCAAAAACATATTCCTCATCGAAACACGGTCGTTTTGGCTTTTGTTTCATCAAAATCGGAGTTAATTTGACCCTAAAACACTCCTAGAAGGCAACAGAGTCCAAAAAGGTCAAAAAACTGAAGTGGGCTCGGGTGACCACCCAAGCCCGGGAGGCTAGCCGCCCAGCCCCGGGAGGTTAGCCGCCCAGCCTTGGGAGGTCACCCGAGAACACTTTCCTATTTTCACTCTAACTCCTTACTGAAGCGGACTCTTGCCTATTTTGACGTATTTGGGCTCTTTTGGACGAGTTTCCTTCTAATTTTTGGTAACTTCTGAGTTACTTAAGCCCCAAGGGGGTCTCTAATAGCCCTTGGATTAATTTTTAGGGTTTTAATCCCAGCCATTGGTTAATCCTAATTGAAGTCTATAAATACCCCCCTATGCTTCAGCACAAGGGGAGCCACTTTATGCATTAATACTTGAGTGTTTGAGAGAGAATAAGAGAGAGAGACTTGAAGGAGAGCTGGAGTTCTTGCTGTAGCCTTGGAGAGGATTGGTTCAAGTCATCCATAAGAGCAAGGGAGAGTCTCTACAGCAGCAAGGAAGTTTCTTCTTAAGGTATTCCTCCCTCTTTGTTTATGCTGAATATGGGTTAGGCTTATTGCATGTTAAAGGTAACTTTTTTATCATGTATTAACACTCTAGCTAGTTAATATACATGGAATATCTATTGTTTATCTACTGTTTAGCATGCTTTAGGGCTGTCCTATGTGTTTTTTATGCATAGTTATGGTTCTTGTGCTCCTGTTGCCCTTGTGCTAGGATTAGTGTCATTGCATGTTAGAGTTAGGATTTTCATCATGTTATGTTGCTTTAGTTAGTTAATATGCATGATTTAATTTCTGTTTAGTTTGGTTTTAGCATGACTAAAGTATGTTTTGTATGTCTTTAAGCATATTTGTGAGTTTAGGGTTTTAGAGTCATTGTTTTATGTTAAGTTTTCATATAACATGATAAAGTAGACTTTTTTATTGGTTTTTCTTCGTGTTTGCTGTATATGTCTTGCATATAGAGTAAATATGATGTTTTTGCATGCATGTTAGTATATTCTAGGGTTTTTATGCATAATATGGTTCTAGGAATATGTTAGGACTTATTATTGTTTGCTGTTTTTGCTGTTAGCATGCTTAGTAGATGATTTTAGACCATAATACTATTCTGTCCAGATTTGCATGTTAGTGTTTTTGCATGGTTTTGAGCACTTGTAAGGGTGCAAATAGGTGTGGTATTTGTCCTATGGCAAATAGGGCTGCCAATGTCTGAAATGGCTAATGCTTGGAGCTATTGCGCTCAGGTAAGTGGGTATGAAGGTGCCCCAATTCACCTCTCTTCCTTATTCTCTCTCTTCTCCCTCTTTAGGGTTAATTTTTAATATGATCCTATGGTTCTAATCAAGGGTTTCCTTAACCCATAAAATTCTGGTTTTTATTAAGGTTTCCATTTTGTGGATTTTTTTCCAAAATCAAACTTTCTATCAAATTCAACTCTTTTGGTCAAATAAGGAAACCTAGGGTTTTTACCATAGGTTTATCTTAGGACTTAACCTTAGTTCTAATCGAACTACGTGGACTTTGATCCATGTATTTCGTTGCATGGTACGTAGGCGCTCTTCGTGAGGCTCAAGTCCGTTCTAGGATCCAAGCATCCTAGGCTTCTTTTTTGTGTTCTTTTCTTTTTCTTTATTTTCTGTTTTTATGTGTTTATTATGCATGGATGGATGAATGAAATATATGATATGCATGCTGTCTTGTGATGATATACTTGCTGATTTTTGTATGGAAAAGATCTTGATTTAGCCCAAATGAACTGAGAGACCGAAAGGGTGACATGGGTGCCTATAGGCTTTGCCTAGAACCTTCCCATGTCATAACTTAGCCTCCGAATCCCCGATTTCTTTGGTTTCTAAAAGATTGGTTTTTGCCTTTCCTTTTTTATGGAGTCATTCAAATTGTTTTCCTAAAACAAACTGTTTTTAGGGTTTTCCTTGTTTCCTTTAAAAAATGAGGTGGCGACTCCTTTGTGTTTTCAAAACCCACATCCACACAACCTTTTCGTCAATCCCTCGTGGGCCCAATTTCCGGGGTTCACACCTACATGTCTTAGGAAACTAATGAAAGTGGTTTCATGCAATTTGGAGTTCCCTAGCTCAAGTTTTGAACGAAACTCCATTGATGACTTTCTGTAGAAAAACAGCCTGCTGTGTTCTTCCAAGAAATCAAACTTTTTGATTCTTTATGCATCAAGACTCCTTTGAAACTTAATGAATATGATCTATATATCATATATCATCATCCTATAATGATTATTCATCAATTTTACATAAATTTCTGATCATAACAGTAGCAAGAACCCTAGGGTTCTAAAACCCAGATTCGAACATGGTGGTTTTCTCCTTCTTCCTTCTGTTCTAGAATCTTAATCCAATTATGATGCATCCAAATGATTGGGAACCCTTCCCTACCATGTCTAGAACATAACCCAAGTGGTGGCAACCATTGCCATGCCTTTAATCTCCATAAAAAACTCACAGTTGTGTCTATTGCATCATTCCCAAGCAAAACTGTCTTTCCTGACAGCCTGTAGTAAAAAATTCATAACTTTCACTACAAAACTCGGATCGATGAACCGTTTATTGGTTTGGAAAACGGATTTGAAGAGCTTTCTAACCATATATGGCTCAAAATTTTTGGAGAAGAACTCTGATTTCGGCATGCAAAACAAGATGACGGTTTTTCATGGCTACCATGAAAACTGTTCTTCCTCTCCAAACTCAATCCCTATTCAACTCTTGAATAACCAGTAGCTCTAAAACTTATTTTAGAAGAAGAGTAGAAGAGAAAACAACCTAGGGTTCATAAACCCTAGGTTTGGCCATGAGAGGGAAACCATTCTAATGCATGAGAGGGAAACCATTCTAATGCATGAACATGAACCCTAGTTCATTAACCAATCAATTTTACCATAAAATACAGCCCATATGAAGTTTGTATTAGGCATAATCATGGCTCTGATACCACTATTGGGAATCGAACAAGAGAGGAAAACATACAAAGGCGGAATAAAAATTTTCCTATGATTCCCAAACCCATGAATCCAATTATGCTTCATACAAAACAAACCCTAACTAGAAGAGCGTAAGAATTACTTACAGTTGATAAGGTCTTCTCCTTTAGGCTCCAAGCATTGTCTTCTCCTTTTTGCTCCAAGCTTGAACTCCGGGCAGCAATGAATGAGCAGTCCAAGTGTACTGCCTCCAATGGTATCCACACCTAGCTTGAACTTGAAGTCCTTTCTTTCTTCTTCCTTGTTGTTGCTAGAGGTGGAGAAGAGAGAGAGGGAGAGAGAGAGCCTCCAAGAAAATTTCGGCCAGTCCTTGGGGATTGTGAATGTAATGATGTCATCACATCATAACAAGGCTATTTAAAGCCACTAATAGGGCCGGCCCTAGGGGGCTCCAAACCCTAAAGGGTTTTGTGTAATTACTCCTAATTACATAATAACCCCTTTAGTTTATATCAAATACAAACTAGCTTCTCAAGAACAATTCTTTAATTTACTTATGCCCTTTCTCTCGTAGACTTTCAAACTCTCTTAGCATGATTAGTGTGTGACCCATTGGGTTCACATCATCAAGTAGTAGGTATAGCACATGTTGTGCACAATGGAACTCTTTCCATTAGAGGGTCTAATTGGAACTCCTTCTAATTCCCTAATTGATTATAACTCATTTACATCAATTAGGGCTTCTACTAACCATAAGTAACACCTAGCATATGGCTCATGGTGTGGTCCTTAATGAGGTGAATAGTCATTTACAAAGAACCCTTCTGTTATAGTTTACAGGTTACAATTACATCCTTCCATCAACATAATGTCTCCAATTGAACTAATAAGACATGGAAGTCTGTCAAGTCCCTAGTTCAATTACTTTATACTCATTCATTAATATCAAGTCAATGATGAACTTATGGAAACTCCTTTCCATATTCATACTACCATGGGCCCATGGATTTCATGAGTTATATTCAATGAATGCTATATAAGACATTCACTCCCTTTTTCCTGTGAGTGATGGATTCCTTGTTGATCACTCACATGCCTTCACACACATAGCAGTAGGGCTAATGAACACCCTTACAGACCCCAGAATAGGATCTACACTTAGTGTTATCAAACTTTTAAAGCTACATACATAAGACAACCATGGTGTCTTAGGTCTAAGGATTACTTGTACCACTATAACAATGAGAAACTGATTAACAAGTAGGTTAAAACTCCACTCAGTTTATATCATATCTTTGGTCACATTCAGTGTACCTATTCTTATAATAGGCACCCACTTGTTGGTTGTAGTGTCTCCACACAAATAGCTTGAGACTAGCTATCCTCCTATAGAGTCAACCTAACAAGTGCTAGTCCTATGGTTCATTACTGTCCATCATAGTGAACCTTCAACTACGAATGATTTAGGAGTTTAGTACAGAGATATATTTATAGTCTCAAAATTACAACCCTTTGTAATTTCATATTGTCAACTCTAACTCTATGGACATATTATGTAAATATAAATTATGCATATAAACATAATAGAATGAGCCCTTTTATTAAATCAATAATAAATGTGACATATATAAATGAAATCAAATGATTGTTCCTAATCCCTAAACAATCATCTCTATGATTGGCTCTAGGGCATAATCCTAACACTCTTGTCCTTTTGGCACCTTCAACTTGAATCAAATCCCTTCTCCGAACTTGTGCTTTCATTAGTTTTCATTGCTGATGACCAAATCACTTGGACCCGATTCCCTCTTTCGTTGTCAATTGGTGCCACCTCTAAAATCTCACAAATGTGTTTATTATTTTATTCTATATTTTCTTGTATTGCCATTAATCTATCTTAACATCTTCATTTTGACTACACCTTCTTATTTTATTTTAAATTTAAATTTAAATTAATTTTATGATATTTGAAAAATTATATATACATGTATAGCAATTAGAGATTCGGAGGTGTAAATTATGCATCATTTTTTAGAAGTACATATAGGTCGGGGAGGGACAAAAGTAAATATCCTCTCTTTCTAATGTTCCGAGCTTGACCATCAACAAATTATTTTTAGTGAACACATTTTACATTTATCTGTCAGTGGCTTATTTTTATTAATTTACATTAATGTTTACCTTAGCAATATGTAGATTGTTAATTTTGTTGACTTCTCCCGAAGGGTTTCCTCGTCATCAAATTTTTTTTTTTTTTTTGTTGACTTCTGTTGTTATTTATAATTTACTTCACAATTAGCTTAATTGTCTTTAGCCTTGGGGTTTTCTCCTCTTATGCCTTTTGATTATACATTCCCTTAATTCCTTGGCTGGACACCAAAGGTTTTTTTACATTAGAGCCCGGCAACCTGCTACAGCTTTTTTGATAAGGAACCTTCTACAGCTTTCAATTGGTGGTTATGGATACTTTTAAATTTCATTCCTCATAATGGAGCCTGTGATTTGATTTTTCAAGTCCATAATAAGATAAGGATATAAAGTAAAACAAGAAAAAAAAAAAGGGTAAAAAGATTAAGAAAATGTAGATTTAATAATAATAATAATAATAACAATATATATATATTTTTTCAGGTATTGGAATTCAAGGCTTGCAACCGAGAGGCAAAGGCTTCTGAATTGCTTTATGCGCAATGACGTTGTTTGTATGTTTATATCTTGGCCTTATTCAACTCGGATTTTTGTAGTTTATTAATGTTATATACTCAAGAGTATGTTAAGATTACTTAGTGTGCCTTGGAACATAGTGAACCTTATTAAGGATTGTTGGAATATTATTAGAGGTGTAGGTATTGTGATGTAGGTTACCCTATTTACATAGAAGGAAATTAAGAAACAATGTTTTTTATTTTTTATTTTTTACGCCGACTAGGTCTTAATATTTAAAGGATGGAAAAGTAGCGTTTGGTTTTCTTATGGAGCTTATGAAAATTCTATGTATGATGCAGTTGGCAGATGTGGGCAGACATTGTGTCTTTCTTAGCTCTCTTCTAACTTCAAAAAAAAATTGAAAATCGCCTTGGTTTTGTATTACAACCATGCCTATTTTTGGGGTGTGCCATTATCATTTTCAATTCAGCTACTAGCTTAAAAGGGATCATGCATCTTTGTGAACCCACGAAAAAGTGCGGCGCCCACAAGGGTTTGGCAAAAAATACAGAGGTGAAAGACAACAAACAAAAAGGAGTCGCCACCTCATTTTTTAAGGAAAAGAGGAAAACCGTAAAATGTTTTATTTCCAAAACCTCATGACTCCATTTTAAAGGAAAGGCAAAGTCTTTAAAACCAGAAAATGGATTCGGGGGCTAAGTTACGATGTGGGAAGGTTCTGGGCAAAGCCCATAGGCACCCACATCGCCCGAGTTGGTCTCTTAATTTGATTGGGCTAATTTAATAACTTAATCACATGCAAAACAGTATCAATCAATAAAATATAGCATGCATAACATATATCCCATCCATCAATTTCATCCATGCATAATCAAACAAAGAATATAAAATAAAACAGAAAAAAGAAAAGAGAAGAAAAACCTAGGATACTTGGATCCTAGAATGGACTTGAGCCTCAAAACGAGCGCCTACGTACCATGCAGCGAAATACACGGATCAAAGTCCACGTAGTTCAAATAGAATAGGGTTAAATCCTAATATAAACCTATGGTAAAAACACTAGGTTTCCTTATTTGAAAGAGAATTGAATAAATCAAGTTTGAATTTGGAAAGAATTCCACAAAATGGAAACTTTAGTAAAAACCAGAATTTTATTATTGAAGGAAACCTTTGATTAAGACCATAAATTCATATTAAGAATTAAACCTAGGAGGGAGAAGAGAAAGAGTTAAGAAGGGAGGTGAATTGGGGCACCTTCACACCCACTTACCTAAGCGCAATAGCTCCATGCAATAGCAAAATTAAGCGATAACAACCTTATTTGCAATAAGGCAATTATTGCGCCTGTTTGCACCCTTACACGTGCCCAAAACCATGCAATAGGAACAAAACACTAATCTGGACAGAATACTAAAAGTCCCAAAATTATCCTAATAATCATGCAAAAGCAATAATTAAAAGGAAATAAGAAACCTTAGTATGCTCCTACATGGAATATGCCTTCTAACATGCATGCAAGACTAAGAAATATGCAAAAGACTCTATAATAATCATGAGAATGTCAAATAATATCATTAAGCATGCAAACAAAGCTAACTCAAACCAAAAGTATGATATTTTATGTAAAACATGAAAATATGCCTTCTTACGACGAGCTTTCTTAAGCAAAATTATCCTAAGATCATTTTACGTGGAAATCACCTCGTATGAAGGTTCTATCAGCATATCTTACATAAAATATATACTTAAGAACATAGTAGAAGAGATTTCATGCTTAAACACATTCCCAAATACCCTTATGCAGAACCCTACCACCTAAAAAGGATAATTATCCTTAGAAAATGATAACTTCTCCAAAACCCTAGAAAATAAACTATATGAATGCAAAACCCAACATGACTCAACTCCAAATCACATATATAAACCAACCATGATGAAGAAAAACCCAAATAATCACAACAAATAGGCTATATGAAACATGCATGACTTGAAAGGATAAAAAGGATAATGCTTTCAAAACCTTAGGTAATTAAGGACTATCAAACATATTAACCCATGAATAACCTTAAAATCATACATATGACATCACAAAAGCATTGGATTTAATCAATATGCAAAGCTACTATATGCACTAGAACTATCATAAAGAAAGAAGGAGAAGAAGAAGGAAAAAAGACTAAATTCAGCAATTGACAGTACGTTTACCTTATGTAGAGCTTCCCTTGCCTTCAAAATCCTTGTTCTCTTGCTTGCCTAAGGTTGAAGAGCCTCCCCTTGATGTTCTTTAGCTCTCCCAACTCGTAGCTCCCTCTTTCTCTAAGTATAAAGTGCACTTGTGGCCTCTCTATGTGCTGAACATCATGCCCTTTATATAGAGAACTGACCCCCTAAACCAATGGCTAAGATTAATTCATTAAATAATGATCCTAGGGCTCTTAGAGACTCTCTTGGTGCTCAAACAACTCAAACTTACACACTCCTAAGAGAAAACAAGTTGTAATGGCGGAGGAAACCGTCAAAAGAGGGAGAGAAGAGTCAGAATCCCACTTAAACACGGATTCCCTCGGGTGACCGTCTGGGCTTGGATGGCTGACCGTCTGGGCTTGGACGGCTGACCATCTGGCCCCGGACGGTCACCCGAGGGCTCCCATCAGCATACCTCGGTTAGACTCCTTCGCCTTCCGGAAGTCTTTCGGGGGTCAAATTAAGTCCGATTTTGACGAAATAAAAGCCAAAACGACCGTGTTTCAAAGGGGAACACATTTTTAGGCATTTTAGGATAAAAATCCTTAACCATGGGTGCATGGTTAGGTTTTACAAAGGTGGTTAACTATGGTGCTTCACCGTTGCTAAGTTGGGTTTGTACACAATGTCGAACTAAATGCTTTCCCAATCGAAATTTGATCTTTCTAAACACACCTAGGATGTAAATAAAGCCCAATTGAAGTCAAATGAGAGAAAATTGGTTGGGTCTTATGAGTCAATTTGAGCAAACCAAGAAAGGGTCTTTTAGCCAACCTGAACCGTTATGAGCCGAATTGATCTTAAACCATTAGTTCATCAAACCAAACCTATATCTAGACTCTATATAACCATATGAACTCAAGGGAATGACTCGGGATTCATTCCAAAGTCAAATGGAAAATATACGGCTTAAAAGACGATTATGCCCTTAAAGTCGCAAAAGTTCTTATTGACTATCGAAATGAACTCCAAATCACTTCAAAATTCATACACATGATATTCAATGCCATAAAAACTCAATGCAAAAGACTAGACTCAAAAAGAACTCAAAATCCTACATGAAATGATGTACCCTAGTTAAGGTGACAAAAATGGGGTGTGACAATCTTTGTACTTTATTATTCAAGATATCTTTTTATTATTGGTTGCTCTCTTTTTGTCGAAACTTCTACCTTATTTTTTTGTCTCTCAAAATGGTAAATTCTCTATTTGAAAATGTTAAATAGTATTATTGTTTAGGTGCTGATACATGTGTGATCAATTTCATTGCAATTAATAGGTGATGTTTTCACGGGGGTTGGTCCAATTGCTATATCTGCAGCAAAGAAGGTGAAACGCATGTATGCTAATGATTTGAACCCTTTTGCGGTTGAATATCTGGAAAGAAATAGTGTTCTCATCAAACTCGAGAAGAAGATTGAGGTATGACTTCAGCCTGTCTCGTGTTAGTTTATTGTCTTTATTTTTTTATTTTGTTACTGAATATATGAATAACAAAAAATTCTGAATTCTTTAATTTATTTTATTATTGCTACTTTTTTTTTATACAAAAATTTTTTGTGCCTGAATGATAGAAGATGGCTTGACATAATTCCTTTCAGAATATTAAGTTTTTTATGACATGAAAAACTGTACTTGTTGGGTTGTTTGGCATTAGATCTTTGTAAAATGATGGGCATGAAAAAAATTATGGGCATGAAAAAAAATTAAAAACTTCTTCTGACATGAACCTGTTTGAAGAATTTTTAGTGGTTGAACTTTTGAATTGCTCTTAATTTTATCTTTAGATTGCCAGGTAGGTCCTTCCTTCTTTGCTATAGCCTCAATTCAAGATCCTCACTATTGGATGACTTCAGTTGATTCAGAAATTACTTGCTTATTTCATTGTCTTATTATAAAAAATTACAAATAAAAACAAAAATTGCTTGCTTATTCCATTGTTCTGTTCTAGCTGGTTCCCCCTTATATATTTCATATGTTTACTGTTGTGAAGCAAGTGACGTTTAAAGCACTTTGTAATCTTTCAATATGTTGGATGCCAATCCTTTGCTTACTATTGTGTTAGAGGTCCTGTATTCATATATATATTTCAAATTGTATTCTTCACCAAGGTTGGCCTTTGCCCTCATAGCTCTATCTTCCCCATCCAAGGGTGGGAGAGCATCCTATATCTTCATAGGTGTACACATTTGTGATTTGTATTTTTTTTTATTGTGTGCATGAATTTTCCTTTGTTACTCTATTTAGAGAGAATCCTAGGTTGAACCTGAGGAATATAAAACTGAACTTGAAAAGTGTGTTTGAAATTTTATGGAGAGTTCTAGATCTCCGGAAGGAGAATGTGCCTTATGATGCCATATTAAAAAACGATAGTGAGGTTTATTGTGGCCCTTAAAAGTTTTAAAGATGCTAACCAAGTAATCAAATGAGTATGCATCTTGAAAGCTTTCATGATGTTAAAAGGCATTGAATTGGATTGGAAAGGATAAGTCATGCTAGCTTGATTCAACAAGGGTTTGGGCAAGTTCAAGAGTGCACAGTGGATCTCATATGCTGCATTTTTTATCATATGGAATTTTCATTGTTTGGTGGTTTTTAAGTCATGGGCTCTAGGCTTATGGTGTAACTGTACTTTCAGCTTTTCTTTGACTACATAATTAAATAGGTATGCTCAACAATTTTATTTATTTTTGTTTGTGTAGCAATCTAATTTATGCTATAAGTGTTAAGCAACAAAGATAACACAACGTAGCTCTGTGGCTCAATTGTATTCGACCAGATATGCAACCTCAATGAATTTATTTGCCATCAGTCTCAATTTCCACTGTGGTGCGTGTCACGCCCCAAAAATAGCCTTGCTAAAGCCTAGTGAGGTAGTGACAACTCAAAACCTTATCCATTCATTCTCCAAGAGACACCATGTTGACAAATATTACTTCACATAAATATTAATTTCTTTATTACCTCATATACGAAATTATAATTATTACAATGCATCACTGTTTGATATTACATCACATATGTCAACTTATCAAAACTAAACAACTATCGAATCAGGAAAATATGCTCTTCTATTCATGTCTTCTCAACAGCTCACAAATTTCCAAATCCTGAAAAATAATTTTTTAATAAAAGGGTGAGCAAACCACGGCTCAGTGAGATAATTCATCCATGAATGCTTAACATTAGTATACAACAGCTCATCGTACATTTAACAGCATCTCTGTAACATCTCATACTGCAATGATGTTAATAGCATTTCTCAAAATTTATGCCACTCAAGCATATAAAATTTGTATACAACAACTCATCTTACATGTAACAACATCTATACTTAACATTAGTATACAACAACTCATCTTACATGTAACAGCATCTTTGTAACATCTCATACTACAATGATGTTAATAGCACTTCTCAAAAGTTATGCCACTCAAGCATATAAAATTTGCACGTACCTGTGCCTCTGTTGCCTGCTGCAACCTGCAAAAACAATCATAGCATACCTGTCTGCTCATATAGGATATACTATCTACGATTACAGCACACACCGCTCATCATGTGTGTATGCTACCCCACTGGCCTCTTGCCCTCAAAAATGGAGTAGCATATTAGTGCACTAACTGCAGGGCTTTCTCAACCCGGTCGTCTCATCTCAACATCTCAACATTTCAATCTCAGTTACAAGTATAAGCAACTTCACATAAACATGTCAAAAAATAGATTTATACATGCTTGTTTCTCATCCCAACATCTTAATCTCAATCACAAGTATAAGCATTCAACTTCACATAAACAGATCACTGAATAACTTGGTACATGTATTAATAATCATATCGCTCAACATATGGATGCTAATATCATGCACATGCACTAATTAATCTCAATAATATTTCAATATTCAATTATGAATATGAATTATCATTCATATTATGCTCCACCACCATTAACAATCTTAATCAAACTACTCAACATAAATCTTAAAGCCAAATATTCAGTTTGATGAAACTCAGGGGCTATATTGCAAATATAAAAATATGAGAATTATGATGACATCATAAAAATATTGATAAAAAGTCCCTGAAGTGTTCTACTTCTCATAGAAATTGCATAGGTTCAAACAAAACTCAATTTGGAATCCATTCGAGCTATTTTTAGTAAGTAGGGGTAAAATCGTCATTTTACACGTGAATAAAATAATACCCAAAATTAAAACATTCATTTTACCTCAAACATACTCTTATGTAAATTTTGTTGATATGAATCCAATGGTTTAATTCGTAACTCAATCGGAATTCTATACGCTTTGTTTGAGCTAGTCAAAGTTTGAAAACAAACTACACAAAAGGGTTAAAGTTTCCTAATTTTTGAAACCCGTGTTATCATGCTCATATGGGTACAAAATTATAAACATAAGTTTCTAGTATTTTTATAAGATTTTAAAAAATATTTTCATCACCTAATGAGGGCCCCACATGGCCAATTGCACTAGGGTACACGTGGCCTAAGGTGCACGCTGCCACACTCAATCACTCACCCTTCTTCTTCCCCACGCAAGCACAAACCCAGCTGCTGTCTGGAATTTTTTTCCACATTTAATCAAAACTTTGAAAATTCATAACTAATTCATTTCTCAACCTTTTTTGATGATTTAAAAGCCCATTTTGCTTAGTTTGTCATGTAGAATCTTACAAAAATATCAGAAAAATAAAATCAGTTACGAATTCATACATATTTTCATATCTGTGTTTCGGGTTGTCCAATTTATTTCTCACAACCTACAAGGTATTAAAGCCTAAGATTTATACAAAAGCTTCTCCATAGTATCATAAACCTATGGTAAAAATTTCATAGAGTTTCATTTACTGTGCATAGAGAACCAATTAAACAAAGTATGAGGGAAGCCATTAATGCTTCTTTGAAGCTTCAAAAATTATCCAAACATCAACCAATCCTCATGAAACTTTTAGAACCTATCCTATATCATTCAAAGATGAAAAATCTCACCTCATGTTTGTAGAAAAATGCTTTGAAACTTTCTTGGTTTGAGCTCCTTTCTTTCTCCTTCTTTCTTTCTCTCTATTTCTCTCTTTTGCTACACTCTCTTAGCAGCTCATTTTTGCACGAAAATAGGCTGAATATCAGCCCTTTTATACCCCCTCAAGTCAAAGGAAGTCTCCCCTCATTAATTGGTTAAGATTCCTCTTGATCCCTTTTTCCCCAAGCAACCCCTTCCTTTCTCTCCAAGCAAACAAACGTGGCTGGTTTGTTTTGCTTTGTTTTGTTTTGTTTTGTTTTGTTTTGTTTTTCTTTTTCAGCCATGCATAGAGTTTTGCCACATACCCCCTCCCCATGTAAGCAATGACCTCATCTTAAGGATTAATTACATCATTAATCCTATTAATATAATAAGTTAGTAATTTTTGTTATATATATATATCCTAAAGCTTTGGTGATTAATAATAATTATAATTATGACAATAACAATCATAATAATAATCACACTAATCAATTGATTATTAGGGGGCAAATATTTGGGTTATCACATTCTACCAACCTTAAAAAAAAATTTCATCCTCGAAATTTGAATAGTTTAAAATCAAATACTATATACCACTACGCTTCCGCTGCGCAACTCAAATTTGAAAGAGCTCATAAGGAAAACAAATTTTCTTTCTCAAGAAAATACATTTACAAGTATGGTGGAACAACTCCCAATAATATTCATATCCAAAATTGAAGTCCAAGGTCAAATCAAAATTACATAAAAATGTAAGGATCAAAAATACATTTTTATGGAAAATGTACTAAAACTTCGTGTTATGTTTAGTATGTCCAAAGGTCTCTACAGTTCATATGATTTGGAAATTCCCCAAAAATAGCCTTGCTAAAGCCCAGTGAGGTAGTGACAGTGCGTTTGGATGAGTGCTTTGTAAGAGGGATTTGGGGCTAAGATGGGATTTCAACCTCATTCTCTGCTATTGTTGCCACCATAATTTGGCATTGAAATCCCATCTTAGCCCAAATCCCCTCTTGCAAATCCCTCATCCAAACATACAACTACTTGTAGTCCAGAACATAAACACAGTAGCAATGTCTAAATTTCGCAAAAATTTTACCTGTTTGACTCTGAGTTGGGAAATACCTCTGATATTAAAGTATGCCTGTTTATGCATGCCTGCATAGATATTGATTTGTAGTCTCTTGAAGCTCTCTTTATGTTTAGAACTAATACTCAATAGCACTGTGAAACCAATGGAAAAATGAGCACAGAAATAATTTTAAGCAAAATATGTGAGATTATGAAGACACTGTTTGATAATGTTCGTGGGATGGAGAAAATATATGAGTTTACGTTGTGAAGATTATGACGACACTTAACACTTATGAAGACGCTAACACAACTACAAACAGTTTAGTGTTTACTTTGGAAGTGCTATAGTTGTGCATTCTCTGCTTAACATGTCTTCATGATTTAGAGGCTCTTCAGTTTCTATCTACTCAACATTCATCGTTTGAATATATCTCATGAAAGTAGGCTGCTTTGCCTCACTATTTAGTAGAGCTCCATGGATCAGCAGTAGAGTATGAACACTTGCTTATCTATCATTTATACTCTTATCTTCCATTTGCTTCAAGTTTCATTTGCTTGCTGCGCAATTACTGCTGGTTGCTCAAGTATTGGCTATTTTAGGTCCAATCATGCACCCCTAGCCTTTTTACCTCAGCATTCTTTCTTTGTAGTTTGGTTGGCTTTGGCATTTTTTTAATGCATTCTTACTTACACTGTAGCTTTTTCTATATTTTGAAATGACCCGTATATGTTATTGCATTACTTAGAATTTCTCCAAATTTAGGTTTGCTTAATTGTTGTCTTTATGTACCAATATTTTTTACCACTAATAATAAATTATATTGTTTTCTATTTCAGGGACATTAGGTTGAGGTGGCATCTTAGCAACTCTTCTAGTTTTTGAGATGCATGAGGAGGCTAGCTAGCTATTTCAAGCAAGGGAGACAGCAGCATTGAAACCCATTCTCTCTTTTTTATCTTTATTTTGACATTCTTATAAATTTTGTTAGTCCAGTTTAGAAACAATATATGTACTTTAACTTGATGGATGGATGAATGTTTTTTGAATTGGGCTAAATTTAATTATTCAAATTATAGATGATGTTAGTTGTACATTATTAATGCAAATAGGAAAAAATGATTTTAATGAATGATTTTTTATGCGTTGGGCAATGATAGACATATAGCATTTGAAAAGTAAAGCAGGAAATAGGATATTCGAAGTAGGCTATAAAAAAGAAATGATTAAAATCCACTACATGCAATGCATGTCATAAATACATTATACACAACATGTAAAGCATGTCGTGGAAATTTTTTTAGCTCAAATGATATTCTATTCATGACGTGCAATGTATGTCGTGAATGCATATACTTATTACGACATGCAGGTTGTACGTCGTGAATGCATCTATTACGATGTGCCTTGCATGTCATTAATGTATCTATTACGATGTACAACTTGCATGTCGTGAATGCATGCACTTATTACGATGTGCAATGTACGTCTTGAATGCATCTATTATAACGTGCAAGGCACGTCGTTAATGTATCTATTACGATGCGCAACGCACGTTGTTAAAAAGTCTCTACTTTCCATGGCATGGCCCTACACGATATGCGGATGTGCATCGTGAAAACTCATTCACGACGTGTTTCGCACGTTGTGAAAACTCATTCACGACGTGAGAAACTAATCTAACAGCAAACATTTCACAATTCCTACTCCACTAACATGCTTTTACATCATATTTGAATCATATACACTCTAAAATATAGAGTATATATAATTCCTAATTCAATACTAAGCCATAACTATGTAGAGAATGGAGTAGAAAAAGAAGGAATCGTAAAAAGAGAATAAGGATACTTACGATAAAGTAAAGGTCTTTGCTGCGTTCTTCCTTCTTGTTGGACTTGATTACCTTCTAGTTCCTCTTCAAAATTGCAATAGAAAGCCTCCTCCAAGTGATATGGGTGTGCGCAAATTCGTTCTCCTTAGCTCTCTTATGAATATGAAGTGTTAAAAGTCCTCTATGCTGATGAATGAGCCTCTATTTATAGCCAACCATCTATATGAACCAATGGTTGAGATTAATTCACCATAAAACCAATCTAGGGCTGTAATTAAATCCCCTAGATGTTGGAAAACTCAAAATCACATTCCAATAGGTTTAGAATACCTTTGGAAAGCAGAAATTCGGAGTGGAAGAATCCTAATCTGTTAAAAACTCAAAATAAAACAAAACAGGACGGATGCCTCTGGTGACTAGTTGGGGTGAACTGGTTGGACCGGTTGGGGTGCACTGGTCACCCGAGAGGGAATCCAGGTTTCTTTAATTTTGAGGGTTCCTGACCCGGTACAGACTCCTAACTTCAAACGGATTTAAATTCTTCAATTTAACTCCTATTTGAGTGATTCAAAAGCCAAAATTTCAAGGATTCAATGTAGAATAAGTCTAGAATATTCTTGAACCAAAAATCCCTGACCACGGTCAAGTGGCTGGGTTTTCATGAGGTGGTTAACCGAAAAATGGCCAATTAGTCATAGGGTAATATGGTGAATCACTCCAAAACCTATTCAATAATTAAATTGGCACTTTAATTAGGCTCATTTCATCATTCTAAGATCAATAGAACAATCCAAAACAAGTTTCGGGGTCAATTGGAAGATATACGAAGTAAAAGATGAAATTGCCTTTCAAGTCGCAAAATTTCTAATTAACTATCCAAACCTATCTGGAATTGAACCAAATTTGACACACATATTCAAAATGATCCTAGAAACTAAATGCAAGTGATGGGACCCAAACAAAGAAACAAAAATATGCATGCAATGATGACCTATTCTTCTAAGGATTAAAAGGGCAAAAGTGTCCTTTAAGGATTAAGGAGTCCCAAATGCTTCTAAACCTAACCAAATGCTATCATGAACTTATGGGGGTGAAAATGGGGTGTCTAAAGGGGTACATTGGGCCAATGCATAGGGTATAACGCTCAAAGCTTGGTGTTGACATATCTTATATCAACACATGTTAACTTGATCAGGACTATATATATATGCACAGTCCTGGTCAGGTAAGAACATGCTTATTATAAGTTATATCAGCAATATGCATTAGCCCCAGGTACCCCGTAACCCACCAATGAAGGGTACAACCCCTAATATGGGTGTTGATGTCTATCAGCATGTTCTTACTTGATCGCTATCCTATATACAACCAATATGGGTGCTGACATAACAACCACAAATTCGAATTTTGAAATTTGAATTTCTCTAATACCAATATGTCACCTTATTTGGGATCTTGAATTTGAGGAATTCTTTTGGGATAGATAGCATTTCTCTTTTTGTAGGTCAACGATTGAGTGCAGGGGCGGAACATACAAGGGACCAGGGGGGGCCATGGCCCCCCCAAAATTTTGGAAAAAAAACTGACCCTACCAATAGTTTTGCAACATGTGTACAAAATATATTAGGTGTAATGATAAAGGTGCTTTATCCCAACTGTTCAAAATCAACAACAGAACATACGATCACTCTTGAATCTATCCGGCCCAAACTAGGCTGGCTCATAGGCTCAGCCTGCTATATTAAACCTTAGATCTATTGTCCAAAATCAGCTCATTTCTACTATATTAAACCATTTTTGAACTCCAAATTCAAGTTTTTTTCCCCAAACTCAAGGTTTTCTCACACGAAACAAAAGGAAAGCAAAATTTTTCACAATGTTGGAAACATCTCACCACAATTAATTGAAAACGAAGCAAAAATCAGAAAATATACAAATCCTACCCCAAAAATTAGGGGTAAATGAAAAAAATGCACATAAAAAAATGAAAAAAAATTTATAAATAAGCAAAATGCACTAGTTCACAATTAGATTGAGAAGGAGAGACATACCGTATGGTCGATTTCTAAGGTGAGAGAAGGTCCGAGGAGTCACAATCATATTTCAATCCTTGGTCATGCATCGTTAACTTCCTCTATGAATGAGAGAATGCCCTACTTCAGTCCCAGTTCAAAATCAAATTAGAGAACCATCATAATGAGATGTATAAAGAGAATGAGAATGAGAAACACCGTACACTACATTTGGGAGGCAGAGAAATTTGCCCTAGTTCATAATCATATGTTAGAGGAAGGAGTGAGTGAAATGGAAAGGTAAAGTAGCAAAAAAAACAGAGCATAAAGAGAGATAGAATTAGGGCTAACTTAAATCAAATTCACAGCGAGAGAGACATAGATCGAGAGGGAGAGCGAGAGAGACGAACCAGGTGTGGCGCTGTGTCTCCATCGACACCATTGTTCCTTATTTGAGCTCTGAGAGAAAGAGAGAGAACTTGATTTGATATTAGAGAGAACACCAACTTTTGGATTTGAGATTTGGGAGGAGGAAGAGAGAAAGAAAGAATGCGTGCCCTAGTTCAAAAAGAGAATAAATGAAAAATGCAAAATAATCAAAGAGGGAATAGAACCCGCTAAAAATTTCGCAGTGCTAAGCTTATTGATGATGTGTAGAAGCGAGCTGTAAAAAAGAGTTAGAGAGGCTATAGTATTTACGACGTGTACAATGCGCTGTAAATAAGCTAATCTCGTTAGAGCATTTACGACATGCAAAACATGTCATAAAAAATAAGTCGAATTCTCCACTTACGCATGTGCGGGATTGCTCCATTTTTAACGACGTGTAAAGCACGCCATAAATAGGCATTTCTCGCGATAGCATTTACGACGTGCCAAACACGTCATAATAAATGTTATTGATGACATACTTTCTTTTTATGTCGTGAATTTTGTCTATATGGGGTCTTTTAATGACGTGCTAAATAAACATGTCGTAAAAGACCCATATTAATGGCTTGCAATCATGCAAGTCGTTAATTTCAAGTCGTAAATACTCACTTTTGTTGTAGTGATTGAGCAACAAACAAGATCATTCATTTACAAGCCCTAATTTCATTTGTGAACATTTATTGAGATTTAATCAATAGTTGAGTGAGCTTTCAATTTCTATGTATCTACTCTTTTGAGAGAGCTTTTTGAGCACAAAAACATACTCCATACATCTTGTATCAAAGGGTTTTGTGAATCCTCACTTTATAAGCACTTGAAGAGTGTTTTTGAATAAGTGTTGGTGAAGAACACTTGGTGTTGTAAAGGTTTGCTGCTCCACCTTAAAGGAGAGTGATAGTGGATAGGTGAATCCTTAAACGAGCTCTTGAGGCGAGGACGTAGGTGGGAAGTCGAACCTCGTTATCTCTTTATTATTGCTTATTCTTGTATTCATTCTCACTTGCAATAATTTGATTTAGAGTTTGCAATAAGTTTTTAATTTGGCCTATAACCCTATTCACCCCCCTCTAGGGTTATATATTTGGGACAACAATCACCACCAATCAAATGTTTGAGGATGTGATTGGTCATCCTAAGGTTCATTTAAAAATAATTCCATTTGTGTTCCATTAAAAAAAACAAGTCCACCTGAGGTACGGTCTACTTGAAAATTAATCCATTTGAGGTCTATATGAAAATTGAACGATGCTAAGAGGTCCATATAACTACAAATTGAAGTGGATGGATCGATTAATGATATGCATGCTGTCTTGTGATGATATATGATGTTTTTTTTGTGTGGAAAAGAATTTAATTTAGCCCAAATAAACTAAGAGACCAAAAGGGTGACATGAGTACCTATAGGCTTTGCCTAAAACCTTCCCATGTTATAACTTAGCCTCCGAATCCCTAGTTTCTTTGGTTTCTAAAAAGATTGTTTTTCCTTTCCATTTTGAAACATGGAGTCATTCAATTGTTTTCTTTAAAACGGTTTTTAGGGTTTTCCTTGTTTCCTTTAAAAAATAAGGTGGCGACTCATTTTCCTTTTCAAACTAATCTTTAATCTTTTTCAATCATGTGGGCCACTTTCCAGGGTTAACAGTTTGGCGACTCCACTGGGGATTTGTGAGCTAGACTCTATAAAGTTTGATTGGGCTAACTTAATTTTTTATATTAATTAAAATCAATCACATGCATCTGCTTGATTGTGTGCTTTCATTTATTGCATTGTGTGCGCAAATTGTTGCATGATAGGCTCAATTGTTCGTCGATGTATCCTTGCCAATGATGCCACATGCAGTTAGGTATAAAGATTGGTTCAAGTAAGTGAAGGAACCCAGCCTACCCTCTCTTAGTGCATGTAGTGGGCTTTATAGGACACTATGGTCTCACCATTATACAACTACATTTTTTTGTAATGATGACATGTTGTGTTTGTGATGTGGGGCTCTATATCCTATGCCCTTAACATATACCTTCTTACCCTAACCTTTGTAAAGGCCATGGGTTAGGATGAATACGTTAAGGAAGTAGGATGTTAGGCCATGTTTGTGATGCGTAATCCTTGGGAGCTAATTAAACCTAGTTGAAGGACTCTACACCCTATCCCTTTAATATATACCTTTAATCCATAACCTTGGGCAATTGGATAAAAGGAATAAATTAAATGGGTATTATGTAAGACCGAAGTCATTAAGATAAATATGGAGGTTTGGGACAACTCCTTAGGCTAAAGGTTAAAATTTTTTCCCAGCACGTCTAGTAAGTGTTGATTCTACCCATCAGATAGACATGGCCGACGAAAGAGCTATTGAAAGGAACTTTGACCTTGAGGCTTGCCTAAAAGCCATAATAACCAAGCTTGACCACACCACCTAGACATCTGAGACGGCACTAAAAATGGCTTAGGATAACCAATAGAAGATAGTAGATCTAGAAAATAATGGCTTTAAGACCCATTCCTCAGGCGTACTTCTGGGGTGGGCATTGAAGATGGACCTCAATCCAATGAAAACACTGAGACAAAGAGGGAAAGTAGCTTAAAACCTGAGATTATCAACCTAGAAGGGGAGACTAAGGGGAAAGGTACTAGCAGTGATTCTGTGTTGGCTAGTAAGATAGAAGAATTGAAGAGAACTATAAAGGGGATTCGTAGAGCAGATGACATGGTGGATGTGCGTACTTTATCCTTGTTTCTAAAGGCTCGTATTCCACTGCAATTCAAGATGCCAGAGTTAGAAAAATTTGATGAGACGGGCTACCCCAAGACTCATTTGAAAATGTATGTGCGGGCTATGCACCCTTGAGGGGCTACTGATGAGCTCTTAGCTCAAATGTTCCATAAAACCCTGGCAACTTCTACTTTGAAGTGGTTCCTAGAGTTAGATGAGAATGTAACTTAGATTTGGGAAGACATATGCAATGAGTTCTTGAAGTACTACAAATACAATACAGAGGTGGATGTTACACAGAGAGACTTGGAAACCACAAAGCAAGGAGCTAATGAAACTTTCTTTGCCTATATTACAAGGTGGAGATAAAAAGCTTCAAGAATTACAGGTAGGCCGAATGAGGAGGACCAAATTCAGTTGGTTGTTAAGAACTTGTTGCCTGCCTATGTATCACAGGCATTTATTCGCTCATTATTTCCCCAATTTCAAAGCTCTTATTGGGGTTGGCATGTAGGTTGAGGATGCTATCAATGATGGGACAATCAAGACCGAGGAAGTGAGGAGTCGTAAGACAAACTTTGCTGGGAAGAACAACACCAAGGTCAATACCATAACTCAACCCAATCAACCCATTTCTCTCAATGATGTCAATCCATCTCACTAATTCACCGAGCTATACATACCACTTGAAAGAGTCTTGGAAAAGCTCATGAGCCATGACCTATTAAAGCTATTTGACCCAAGGCCTCCACCTAAACCCTTGCCCAAAAATTATAATGAGAATGAGTACTGTAAGAACCACCAATCCAAAGGCTATGCCACCAACCGCTGTTATTGCCTTCGCTCCCAAATCCAATACCTAATCGATAAGCAAATCATCTCACCACTAAGTCGCCCAAATGTCACCCGTAATCCTCTCCCACTTCACAAAAACACACCCCCACCAAACAATATAAATACCATTGAAGTTGAACCATCTTGCCCTCGCCTACCCATAAGATAATACACCCCTCTCCCTATGACCCTGACCCGACTTTTCACCCTTTGCCACAGTAAAAACCTCATAATGTCTCTCCTACTTAAACCAAGACCACCAATTCCTTATCAATATTGCCAGTACCATCGTATACCCAGAGTCACGCCCCAAAAATAGCCTTACTTAAGCCTAATGTGGCAGTGACAGTTCAAAAACCTTACCCATACATTCACCAATCGAAGTCATTCCGACAAATATTACATAACTTATTACAACGCATTATTGTTCGATATTACATAACACACGAGTCCCCAAATTACATTATTTGAATAAAACAAAATAGATGCTAATTCTAAATAGCAAGCTCCTTCTCCCATGTTTTCTCAACTGCTCACAAATTTCCAGATCCTGAAAATTATTTTTTAATAAAAGGGTGAGCAAACCATAGCTCAGTGAGATAATTCATCCATAAATGATCAACATATGTCTAATACAATTTATTATACATAGACAAATGTTTTGTAATATTCATAAGTCAATAATGGATTTCTCACATATAAAATTCGCACGTACCTGTGCCTCTCTTACCTCTCGCAACCTGCAAAAAAATAATAACAGTATAGCTATCTTGTCATACAGGATACACTATTTACTACCACAACACACACCTCTTATTATGTGTGTATACTACCCCACTAGCCTTTTACCCTAAAAAATGGAGTAGCATATTAGTGCACTAACTGTAGAGCTTTCTCAACCCGGTCGTCTCATCTCAACATCTCAACATTTCAATTTCAATTACAAATATAATCAATTTCACATAAACATATCATATAATAATTTGATACATGCTTGTCTTTTATCTCAACATCTCAATCTCAATAACAAGTTTAAGCATTCAGCTTCATATAAACATATCACTGAATAACTTGATATATGTTTGTACATGCATTAATAATCATATCATTCAACATATGGATGCTAATATCATGCATGCATACTAATTAATCTCAATAATATTTCAATATCCAATTATGAATATGAATATTCATGCTCATGCATTATCATTCATATTATGCTCTACCACCATTAACAATCTTAATCAAACTACTCAACATAAATCTTAAAGCCAAATATTCAGTTTGGGGAAATTTTAGAATTTTTCATAAGTTTAGGGGCTGTATTGTGAATATCAAAAATATGAAGGCTATGATGACATCATAAAAATATTAATAAAAAGTCCCTAAAGTGTTCTACTTCTCATAGAAATTGCATAGGTTCGAACAAAACTCAATTTGGAATCCATTTAAGCTATTTTACTTAAGTAGGGGTAAAATGGTCATTTTACACGTGAATAAAATAATATCCGAAATTAAAACATTCATTTCACCTCAAAAATACCCTCATGTAGATTTTGTTGATATGAATCCAATGGTTTAATTCATGAGTCAATTGGTATTCTATACATTTTGTTTGAGCTAGTCAAAGTTTGGAAACAAATTATACAAAAGGGTTAAAATCTCCTAATTTTTGAAACCCATGTTATCATACTCAAATGGCTATAAAATTGTAAACATAAGTTTTTAGTATTTTTATAGGATTTTAAAAAATATTTTCAACACCTAATGAGGGCCCCATATAGCCAATTACACTAGGGTACACATGGCCTATAGTGCACCCTGCCACACCCAATCATTCTAACCCATCTTCTTCCCCACACAAGGTCGAATCCAACTGCTGTTCATGTTTTTTGTCAAGAATTTATCAAAACTTTGAAAATTCATAACTAATTCATTTCTCAACCTTTTTCGATGATTAAAAAGCCCATTTTGCTTAGTTTTTCATGTAGAATATTATTAAAATATCAAAAAAAATGAAATAAACTACCCATTAGTACAGTTTTAGAAATTTATAATTTCAGTTTGGGTATTTGTTTCTCCAAATCTACAAGGTTTCAATGCCTTGTTTTTATACAGTAGCTTCCTTATAATGTAATGAGACTATGGTAAGACATTTGTGGAGTTTAATGAAACCTACATGAAGAAATATCCGAACAAAATATAAAGGAAGCCGTTAATGCTTTCTTGAAGCTTCAAAAACTCATTCAAACACTAATTAATTCTCATGAAACTTTTAAAACCATTATTACATCATTCAAGGATGAAAAATCTCACTTTAGGTTTGTAGAAGAATGCTTTGAAAATTTCTTTGTTTGAGCTCCTTTTTTTCTCTCTCTCTATTTCTCTCTTTTGTTACTCTCTCTTTCTAGCTCATGCAGCACGAAAATGGGCTGAACATTAGCCCTTTAAAACCCCCTCAAGTTAATGAAGTCTTCCTCTCATTAATTGCTTAAGATTCTTCTTTATCCCTTAATCCCCAAGCAAACACTTCTTTTAATTCCCAAGTAAACGTAATTTGTTTGTTTCCCCATTTTTTTTATTTTATTTTTTTCACTCTCTCTACAGGTCAGCAATTCTTAGAATATTGCCACCTCTCCCCTCCCCATGTAAGCATGACCTCATCCTAATTACATCATTAATCCTATTATTATGATAAATTGGTAATTTTGCTATATATCCTAAAGTTTTAGTGGTGATTAAATAGTAATAAATATTAATAATAATTATAATAATGACAAAAATAATAATAATCACTATAATAATAAAGTGAATAGTTAAATTGATAATTAGTGTGGCAAATGTTTGGGTTATCACACCCGGCCATAACACCAAAGTTTGTCCCATGCTAAAAAAGATTATCCAAGACCTCATTGAACAAAAGGTTTTGTTGTTGCCTAGAAAGTTTATCCATCAAGAGCAAAAGGAAAGGCATGAAACGGGGGATCCTCAGGTTGGCCTATTAGGAGAATCTTCTAGGAGGTTTGATTACTATGTGCTATACCTGAGTCCAAGTTCGATACTAGATGAGCCGATAGTCCCCACAGGTTGAGATGACTTGCCTGTGGAAATGGAGAACATTGACATAATAGAATGGGAAGACCTAATGAATGATACCGAGGAAGTTCATGACATATGGGCTAGCGATGATGAGTTGGATCACATAACAAGAGGGGGCTGTCATTTCAAGCCTCCACATCTGGAGTCCGAGAATCCGTTGGGAGACTTGGAAGGGCAAATGCGTCCTGATGCGCAAGAAGAAGAGGATGAGGTGCTTAGGCAACTGAAGAAGACTAATGCCAATATCACTATTTGAGGCTTACTCATGGCCTCGTATAAGCACAGATAGATCGTGTTGAAACTGCTGAGATACAGGTGCTTGTTGACACATCCCCTGAGGGATTAGTACATTTAGTGAACCCAATCCCTAAAAATTCTATTATTATATTCACTGATGTGGACCTACGTACTAAAAATGAGCCAAGCCATTCCCAAGTTCTCTATGTGACCGTCGATACCATGGGAAAGAGGATTCCCACCATCCTCATTGATAATGGGTCCGTATTAAATGTGTGCCTCCTCCTGCCATTATTTTAGGATTGGGACCCGTTGATTTCACGCCATCCGGGCAAACTGTGAAAGCTTATGACAACACCCACCGAGAAGTGATAAGGGTGGTTACATTGCCTCTAATTATGGGACCCACTGAGTTTAGGATGTAATTTCAAGTATTGGACATGCCATTATGTTTCAACCTATTATTGAGAAGACCTTGGATTCATCCTGTTGGGGCTATATCTTCTTTACTCCATCAAAAGGTGAGGTTTCCTCATGAAGGTGCCATAGTGACACTTCAAGGGGACTATGATCTGAGACTAGCTGGGGTGCCCGTATGTGAGATACAACCTGAACCGGCGGCTACACCGTTATTTGGGTTTGACAATATCCAATGCATTGAGAAGGAGCTTGAAAAGGGTGAGTTAATACCCTTAGATTTTTTGCCCCCATGGCAATCTGCATATTAAGGAGATCATGAGAAGAATGAGTTTCTTTCCAGGCATGGGTCTAGGGCATCGCCAACAAGGGATCCCTAGGTATATTCAAAGTCGTGTTGCTTCATACACCTTTAGGTTAGGATATGAGCCATTCAGAAATGACCATGTGGAGATGATGAAAAGGAATAAAGAGAAAGTAAGAGCTAAAGCCAAGGGAAGGGTGCCGACCTGAGGATCTCGCCATATCGGCCCACTTTGAATGGTTACTTCGTCAAAGAAGGGGATGATTTTCTATATTGTGGGTTTCTAGAACCCACCTTTGATCGAGCTACCAAAACCAGAGTTCCAGGGTTTGAAATTTTCTTCACTGAGTAGTATCCAATTACAACTAAAATAGTGGATGATGAAGCCATCAATTATGAATACTGGGAAAAGAAAGAGGAAGACTGGGCTGAGAATCTAGATACAGGGGCTATAACCGAAATGTTCCAAGACATGATCCTTACTTTAGGAGACTCGACCATTGAAGAACTTTAGGATTCGTCCATTAGCCATGCTACCGTGCCACTCCTTAATTGGTACCTTGAAAGTGGTGTCATTGCGGAAATCTATAAGGAAGAAGACCTTGACCTACCTGATAGTAGTTTGTAGGTTTCTTTTTATTCAATAAGATGTATCCACTTAGCTCACTTTGTGGAGTCATAGTAGTGATATAGATTGTTTTGTTTTTCTTCTTTGTGTCATTCCTATTATTCTCTAGTTAATAAATTATGTTTCTTTCTATATATGTAGTGTCTCTTTTCTCTCTTCTATAGATATCTATGGCATGGAAATAGATCCTAGGAACAATGTCCCCCCAGAGCTCGTTGAGCAAAGGAAAAGGAGTGTTACCGAACCTAATATGGATGAATTGGAATTAATCAACTTAGGGACAATTGAAGTGTCAAGAATAGTTAAAATTGGGAAAACTCTCTTCCCTATTGAAAAAGAAAGAATGATCTCCCTTTTAAAGGCCAACATAATGGCCTTTGCATGGTTTATGAAGACATACTTGGCATTGACCCTAATATTCTGCAACACTATATCCCCACTAATCCCCTAAAGAAGCTAGTAAAGCAAAAGCTAATAAGATTAAAACCGGAATGGGCTTTAAAAGTAAAAGAAGAAGTAACTAAGCAACTAGATGTGGGGTTTCTCCAAGTTATGGAATATCCCGAGTGGTTGTCAAATATAGTACCTGTGCCTAAAAAAGATGGGAAAGTGAGGATGTGTGTGGATTTTCAAGACCTCAATGCTGTGATCCCTAAGGATGATTTTCCTTTACCCCATTTCGACGTGTTAGTGGATAGTACAGTGGGACATGCACTTCTTTCCTTTATGGACGAACTTTTTGGGTATAATTAAGTAAAAATGGCACCTCAAGATATGGAGAAAACGGTTTTTATCACACAATGGGGAACGTATTGTTACAAGGTAATGCCTTTTGGCTTAAGAAACGCTGGCGCTACTTACTAAAGAGTAGCTACGACCCTATTGCATGATATAATCCACAAGGAAGTTGAGGTCTATGTCAATGACATGATTATGAAGTCTGTGGATAGGAAAGGGCACTTCAAGGCATTAGAGAAATTCCTAGAGTGAGCAAAGAAGTACAACCTCCATTTAAACCCTCAGAAATGCGCTTTTGGTGTCACCGCGGGCAAGCTATTAGGATTTATGATCACTCAGAGGGGGATTAAAGTGGAAATAGGGAAGATAAAAGCCATTGTGGAGATGTAGCCGCCTAGTATCGATAAGCAAATTTGGGATTTTCTAGGAAGAATTCAGTACATAAACAGATTCATTGCCAACTTGACAATGGTGTACGAACCAATCTTCAAATTGCTTAAAAAGGGTGTGCCAAAAGTATGGAATGAAGAATGTCAAGAAGCCTTTGAGACCATTAAAAGATATTTTAGCAATCTCCCAATCTTAGTTCCCCTATGACAAGGTGCATCGCTTTTGTTATGCCTAACAGTCACTGAAACCACGACGGGAGCTATGCAAGCTCAATACCTTGAAGTGTCGATGAAGGAAAATGCCATCTATTACCTGAGTAAGAAGATGATAGACTACGAAGTGAAGTACAACGCAATTGAAAAGGCTTGTTTGGCACTAGTATAAGCAACTCAAAAACTCCGCTACTATTTGATGTCCTTCGAAGTATTCTTGATAAGTCGCATGGATCCATTAAAGTACCTGATAGAGAGGCCAGTATTATCATACAGAACCACTCGATGGTCAATTCTCCTTAATGAATTTGACATCAAGTATGTAACTCAAAAGTCTATTAAGGGGAGCATCATCGTTGACTACCTAACCGGCTGTCCTGCATCGTCGTCCACTCTGTTCAGTGATCAATTCCCAAATGAGGACGTGCTGGAGATTTGGAAGAAAACTTAGAAAGTATACTTTGATGGGGCTGCCAATAAGAAGGGTTATGGGATAGGAGTTTTACTAGTTTCATCTGAAGAGGCGTTCACACCATTGGCAGTAAAATTGGGGTTTGAAGTTACCAATAATATTGCCAACTATGAAGCCTACATCCTTGCACTAGAAGCTATATTGGAGTTGGGGATCAAAGAATTGGAGGTTTTCGGGGATTCAACACTAATCATTTGTCAGATAAAAGGGGAATGGAAAACTCGGGATGAGAAGTTACTTCCATACCATGCCTATCTAGAAGCTCTAACCAAGGAGTTCTCAGAAATAGAGTTCAATTATCTGTCAAGGAACAAGAACCAATTTATCGATGCCCTGGCAACCCTAGCATCTATGGTGGAGATACCTGAAGGAGGGGACATGAAGCCGTTGGTGATAGAGTGCAGAGACAAGCCTGTTTACAATTGTGCAATCTGGGAAGGGGATGTGAATGATGGTAACCCATGGTTTTATGATATAAAGAGGTTTATTGAAGAAAGGGAATACCCAGAAGGTGCGTCTCGTGTTAACAGAAAGACCTTGAGAAGATTAGCAAGCCACTATGTACTTTGTGGGGGAAAACTATACCAGAGATCATACGACGGGATCCACCTATTGTGTGTCACCGAAGAAGAAGCCGAGCATCTAATTAAGGAAATCCATGAAGAGATAGAGGCTTCGCACATGAACGGATATAAGTTGGGTAAGAAAATCATAAGGCTAAGCTATTATTGGTCTACCATGGAAAGAGATTGCCACGCACATGTCAAGAAGTGCCACAAGTGCCAACTGTTCGCTAGTGGACAACATTTGCCTTCTATGCCCTTAACAAATATGTCATCACCATGGCCGTTCGCAGTATGGGGGATAGATATCATTGGACAAATCAAGCCAAAGGTGTTTAATGGGCATGAGTATATTCTGGTGGCTATTGATTATTTTACAAAATGGGTGGAGGCAGCATCTTTTATGACCTTAAACGCCAAGAAGGTAGCGCAATTCATACAATACAACATTATCTACTGATATGGGGTACCGCATGAAGTTATCTTAGACAATGGGTAGCACTTTTGAAGAGAAACGGAGGAGTTCTTACAAAGATACAGCATAGTGCATCATTTGTCATCACTATACCGTCCTTAGACTAATGGAGCAGTGGAAGCTGCTAACAAGAATATCAAGAGAATACTATACAAGACCACAGACTCGTATACAGAATGGCATAAGAAGCTACCATTGGCTCTATGGGGATACAGAACATTAGTAAGGTCATCAACAGGGGCTACCCATTACTCTTTAGTGTATAGAATGGAGGCTGTGTTACCAGTTGAGTTAGAAGTTCCTTCACTAAGGGTTGCCATAGAAAGTAAGATAACAAAAGTGGATTTGGTCAAGAGCTGTTATGATGAATTGGCTTTAGTAGATGAAAGGAGGTTAAGAGCACTATATCATGTGCAAGGGTATCAACGGAGAGTTGCTAGAACATTCAACAAACATGTCAAAGATCGAGGTCTAAAGAAAGAAGATGTAGTATTGAAAGAAATCAGAGCTCCAGTGTTTGATCTGCGAGGAAAATTCAAGTCAAGTTGGGGTGGACCATACATTATCAAGGAAATTTTTCCAAGAGGGGTTGTTCATCTCATGGAATTAGATGGAATTGAGTTCGCTCGTCCAACTAATTTGGATCAATTGAAGAAATACTATGTATGAGGCCTACTAGGTTAAAAACCTATAAGGGTGGCCTAGGCAAAAGTCAAGGCATAAGAACTATGTTAGACTTGATTCTCCATTCAAAAGGGAAAAAAAAAAAAAAAGGGAAGAAAAAAAAAAAAAAAAGGAAAAGAAAAGAAGATGGAGATACATAGTGTCACACCCCATTTTTGCCACCTTAGCTAGGGTTTGTCATTACATATGTCTTTTTGTTTCCTTTTTGAGTCTAGTCTTTTGCATTGAGTTTCTAGGGTCCTAAGGATGGTGTGTATGAATTTTGGTTCGATTTGGAGTTGATCTTGAGGGTTAATAAGAACTTTTGTGACTTGAGGGGCATAATCGTCTTTTTTATCACAAACTTTCCATTTGACCTTGAAATGATCTCCAAGTTGCCAATTGGAGTTCATATGGTTGTATTTGAGGTATTTGTGGGTTCAATTCGATGAATTGAAGGTTCGGGATTAGAATGGCTCAATAAGGCTCAGGTTGGCTAAAAGACCTACTTCGGGTTAACTCGAATTGGTTCATGATTTTCACTCTATGACTACTCATTTGACCTTGATTGGTCTTAATTTCATCCCCAAATGTGTTTAGGGAGGTTGAATTTCGAACTGGAAAGCATTCGGTGCGACCTTATGTGCATACCTAAGCTAAGCGATGGTGAGGCATAGCGGTTAACTACCTTTGTAGGGCCCAACCATGCAGCCATGGCTAGGGTTTCTCGCCCTCAAGTGACTCAAATTACATTCCCCTTCGAAACACGGTCGTTTTGGCTTTCGTTTCGTCAAAATCGGAGTTAAATTGAACCCTGAAACACATTTGGAAGCCGAAAGGGTCAAATTTGGGCTGAAGCTGACATGGCCTCGGGTGACCACCCAGGCCTGGGCGGCTAGCCGCCTGGGCCCAGGCTGCTAGCCGCCCAGCCCCAGGTGGTCACCCGAGCCACTTTCCTTTTTTGAGCCTTGACGCGGCTCCCACCCTATTTTCTCGGATTTGCTCGCCTTTGGCCGCCATTTAACCCTAATTTCAGCCCTTTTTGACCTACTTGAGCCCCAAAGTAACCTCTAAGAGCCCTTGGATCAATCCCTAGGGTTTTAATCCCAACCATTGAGGGTTTCCCCTCAATCCCTATAAATACCCCCTTATACTTCAGCAATAGGGGAGGCACTTGGAGGCCACTTGGAGAGAAAATTCTGGAGTGTGAGGCATGTGTGAGACTTGGAGGCTATGGCAGCCATCCTTAGGGTAGTTTAACCTATACTTTGAGTGAGAAAGTGTGAGAGTAAGCTTGGAGGAGGGCTGGAGCATTGCTTGAAGGCTTGAAGGAAGGAACTCCCAGCAGTACACAAGAGAAGGAGGACTCCCTACAGCAGCAAAAGGATACTTCACCATAGGTATTCCCCCCTTCCTCCTCTTCTCTCTTTTAAAGTTAGGGTTTTTGCATAGAATAGGATGATTGCATATCAAAGCTTGTGTTTTTATCACGTCTTGTTGCTTCCATGCATGTTTAGGATCATATTTGTGGGCTGTTTAGTATGCTAGGATGTTATTCCATGTGATTTACTGCATGTTTGGGACTTTAGGGTTTCTTAGGTGCTTAAAATGGTTTTCTGCATGAAATAACTCTTTGGTATATTAGAGCTTGTGTTTTTATCATGTCTTGTTGCTTCCATGCATGTTTAGGATCATATTTGTGGGCTGTTTAGTATGCTAGGATGTTATTCCATGTGATTTACCGCATGTTTGGGACTTTAGGGTTTCTTAGGTGCTTAAAATGGTTTTCTGCATGAAATAACTCTTTGGCATATTAGAGCTTATGTTTTTATTGTGTTTTGTTGCTTCCATTGGAATGTATGCATGATTAGGATAATATTTATGGGCTGTTTAGTATGCTAGGATGATGTTCCATGTGATTTGCTGCATGTTTGGAATTCTAGGGTTTCCTTAGTGCTGGAATGGAGTTTATGTTTAGAATAGCTATATTTCATGTGCAAGCTTGTATTTTTCTCATGTGTGGATGCTTCTATTGATTAATATGCATGATTAGCATGATGTCTATGATGGGCTTTGCATGATTTAGAGTTATTTTATGTGATTTTGAGCACAATTGTGATTCTAGGGTTTCATTCATCCTTGTATTAGGAAAGTTGCATATAGCATGATAGCTTAGGGTTTTTTCTTGTGTTTTCTTCATAGTTGACATATATGTGCTGCATATTTGATAGCTATGACTTTTTTCTGCATTCATAGTAGTTGATTTTAGGGTTTTTTGCATGTCATTGCATGTAGGGTTGAATTAGGGCTTCAGTTAGCTTATGATTCATGTTGTCGCATGACTTGTGGTTGATTTTAAGCCTTATTTCAATTCTGTCCAGATTTGTTTATTGTCCTAAACATGATATTTTGAGCATCCATATAGTTGATTTTAGGGCTTTTTTTGCGTGTCATTGCATGTAGGGTTGAATTAGGGTTTTAGTTAGCTTATGATTCATGTTGTTGCATGACTTGTGGTTGATTTTAAACCTTATTTCAATTCTGTCCAGATCTGTTATTTGTCTTTGATATGATATTTTGAGCATGTGTTAGCCCATGTTTGGGCATGATAATGGCTTGATTTGGAATCTAGCTTGCTTGGTTGGTATTTTTGGTATGTTTTGCATGGAAATTGCAGGTGCTTTGACAGGTACAACAGGTGCAACTACCCCACCAATGTGGGGTGGTTATTTTGGCCATTGTGAGATGAAATCTTACAAATAAGGTAATTACCCTATGCAATAGGGTGGTTACTTTGACAGGTTACTTTTGCTTAAGGTAAGTAGGGTGTGAGGGTGCCCCAATTCACCCTTCTTTCCTTCCTTTGAAACTTTCCCTTTCTCCCCCCCTAGGGTTGTTTCCTAATAGAGGGGTATGGTAGATTCTATAGTTTCCTTTCAATAAAAAATACCTTTTAAATCAAAGTTTCCATCTTTATCAAAATTCCATATCTTACCAAAAATCTTTCGAGAATCATTCATTTTTGGAAACTTACCATGTTTTACTTGAAAGGAAACTTAGGGTTTACCATAGGCCTTGATTAGGTTATAACCCTATTCCCTTTCGAACTACGTGGACTTTGATCCATGTATTTCCATACATGGTACGTAGGCGCTCTTCGTGATGTTCAAGTCCGCCCTAGGATACTAAGTATCCTAGGTTTTCTCCTCTCCCCCTTTCTTTTTTCTGTTTTTCTTTGATTTACTTGACTATATGGATGAATGAATGAATGATATGCATGCTGTCTTGTGATGATAATTGTTGATTTGTGTGTGATTAAGACTTTGATTTAGCCCAATTAAATTCAGAGACCGTTTAGGGCGATATGGGTGCCTATAAGCTTTGCCTAGAACCTTCCCATATCGTAACTTAGCCTCCGAATCCCCGAATTCTCTGGTTTCCAAAAGATCATTTGCCTTTCCATTTTTAAATATGGAGTCATTATTTTGTTTTCCTAAAACAAAACTGTTTTTTAGGGTTTTCCTTGTTTCCTTTAAAAAAAATAAGGTGGCGACTCCTTTTCCTTTTTCAAACCTAAAACCGCCCCGTAGGCCCTTAACCCGCTTTCCTGGGTCCACAGACTGGCGACTTTTAAACCCCCGTGGGCCCTTAACACGTTTTTCGGGGTTCACAGTTTGGCGACTCCACTGGGGATTTGTGGGCTAGACTCTATACAATTTGATTGGGCTAAGTTAATTTCTTTTGTTTAATTAAAATCAATCACATTGCATTCGCTTGATTGTGTGCTTTCATTTATTGCATTGTGTGCGCAAACTCTTGCATGTTAGGATCGATGTCCCTTGCCACTGACGGGCCTAGCCTCAACCTTGGTTTTCCTGATTCCATGAGTTGGGGCGAAAGCTCTCAACTTCTCTTGCCAAGTACCCTTGGGCTTGCCCTTGGGTATATTAAATGAGTTAATCACGTACTGCTGGACCCACGCGGCGTTCCTGATGCCACATGTGGTTAGGTATAAAGATTGCTCAAGCAAGTGAAGGACCCCAGCCTACCCTTATCATTAGTCCATATAGACAGACTTGTAGGACACTATGGTTTCACCCTTATGCACCCACATTGTTTGTAATGATATCATGACCGTGTTTGTGATGTGCTTAACGGAAAAATTAATAGAGGACCTTTGCACCCTATATCCTTAATACGTACCTTTCACCCATGACCCTTGCAAAGGTGATTGGATTAAAAGGGACTAATTGAGTATATATGGCGTGAAGTCATTAGGACAAATATGGAAGCCTAGGACATGCCCTTAGGATGAGAGACTGATTGTTCCCTTTCTTAGAGGAGTGAGAAGACGTACTGGCTTGGATCCGCGACCAGCAAGGGCGCTTAGTGAAGATTGATTCTACCAACCAGTCAGACATGGCCGATGAAGCAACTAGTGAAGGGGGTTTTGATGTTGAGACTTGTTTGAAGGCTATCATGACCAAACTTGATTACACCACTGATGTATCCGAGAGAGCATTGAAAATGGCCCAAGATATCCAACATAAGATGTCCGAACCCGAACAGAATAATGGTCGTACCCCGGGGGATAACACTGAAAATGGGACCCAGTCTGGAGAAGGCACTAAGACCAATGATGGAGGAAGTACTAAGCCCAAGGGGAATGAACCACCTGAAGTTTTTAACCTAGAAGGGGGAAGTAAGGGGAAGACCTCTGATACAGACTCTGTGTTGGCTAGTAAGGTAGAAGCCTTGGAGAGAACTATAAAGGGAATCCGTAGGACAGATGACATGGTGGATGTACGTACCCTATCTTTGTTCCCTCAAGCTCGTATTCCACTACAATTCAAGATGCCCGAATTAGAAAAGTTCGATGGAACGGGTTGCCCCAAGACCCATTTGAAGATGTATGTACGAGCTATGCACCCTCGAGGAGCGACAGATGAACTCTTGGCCCAAATGTTCCATGAAACCCTAGCCACTTCTGCTTTAAAATGGTTCCTAGCCTTGGATGAGAATAGAACCCGAACGTGGGAGGACATATGTAATGAGTTTTCAGAGCACTACAAGTACAACACTGAGGTGGATGTCACAAGAAGGGACCTAGAGACCACAAAACAAGGGGCTAATGAGACCTTTTCCGCTTTCATTACAAGGTGGAGGCAAAAGGCCTCGAAAATGGCGGATAGACCGAATGAGGAAGATCAGATTCAGTTGGTGGTTAAGAAACTATTGCCGGTGTATCACAAGCACCTCTTTGCTCACTACTTCCCTAATTTCAAGGCTCTTATCGGAGCAGGTACACAAGTTGAGGATGCCATTGCCGATGGGTCAATCAAGACAGAAGAAGTCCAAAAGAGCCGCAGGCCGAACTTTGCTGGGAAAAACAATGCCGAGGTCAATACCATAGCCCAACCCATTCAACCCATCTCCCTAAATGACACCAACCCACCTCGCCAATTCACCGAGCTGCATATGCCACTTGAGAAAGTACTTGAAAAGCTAAAAAGCCGAGGCCTGTTGAAACATCTCGACCCAAGACCACCACTAAACCCATTGCCCAAGAGCTACAATGAGAATGAATACTGCAAATTTCACCAAGCCAAAGGCCACTCAACCAACCGTTGCTATCGCCTTAGGCATGAGATCCAAGACTTACTTGACAAACAAATCATCTCACCACCAACTCCACCAAATCGCCCAAATGTCACTCAAAATCCACTTCCCTCTCATAATTCATCCAACTCCATAAATGCCATCGAAGCCGACCCATCTCGACCTTGCCTACCCATAAGACAATACACTCCATTACCCATATCCTTGACCCAAGCCTTTCACCAGTGCTGCAACCAAGGCCTTATCATACCTCACCTTCCAAAGCCAAGACCCCAAACACCCCATCAATATTGCCAATACCATGGTATACCCGGCCATGACACTGAGGACTGTGCTATGTTGAGAAAGGTCGTTTAAGACCTCATTGATCAAAAGACCCTACAATTGCCAAAGAAGTCCATCCAACAGCAGTTGAAAGAAAGGTATGAAGCAGGAGACCCTCAAGTGGGGTTATTGGGAGAACCTTCGGGGAAGTTTGATTACTATGTGCTTTATCCTGATCCATTGCCAAGTGAGCCCATAATTCCTACGGGCTGGGATGATATACCCGAAGAGGTGCAGATGGAGGACATTGACATAATTGAATGGGATGACCTGATGGGTGACACAAATGAAATTGATGACATATGGGCTAGTGATGAAGAAGTAGACCACATGACAAGAGGGGGCCGCCATTTCAAGCCTCCCGCACTTGGAATCTGATAATCCACTGGGTGAGTTAGATAAGCGCCTTGATGTGCAAGAAGAAGAGGATGAAGTACTCAGACAATTGAAGAAGACCAATGCCAATATCACCATCTGGGGCTTGCTTATGGCCTCTCACAAACACAGACAGACAGTGCTGAAGTTGTTAAACCAGATACAGGTTCCGGTTGATTTGTCTCCTGAGGGATTGGTGAATCTAGTAAACCCTGCTCCGAAGAATTCCACTATAGTGTTTACAGAGGCTGACTTACCTAAGAGTGGGCCAAGCCACTCCCAAGCCTTGCATATAACTGTTGATACCATGGGGAAGAGAGTTCCTACGGTCTTGATTGATAATGGTTCCGCACTAAATGTATGTCCTTTAAGAACTGCAACTGTTTTGGGCTTGGGGCCCACTGATTTCACCCCATCTGGGCAGACAGTGAGGGCGTATGATAATACCCGTAGAGAAGTAATTGGGGTGATCACTCTACCTTTAATCATGGGACCCACGGAGTTCAGAGTGGAGTTTCAAGTCTTGGATGTGCCGTCATGTTTTAATCTATTATTGGGAAGGCCTTGGATTCATCCCGCTGGGGCTGTACCATCATCATTGCGTCAAAAGGTAAAGTTCCCACATGAGGGAGCCGTTGTTACACTTCAAGGGGATTATGATTTGAAAATGGCGGGTGTACCCATATGCGAAATAAAACCAGAATCAGTTGAGATACCCTTGTCGGGGTTTGAGTATGTGCAATGCATTGAAAAGGAGTTGGAAAAGGAAGAACTGATCCCCCTTGACTATTGTCCCTATGGTAATTTACATGTTGGTGAGATAATGCGGAAAATGAATTTCTTCCTGGGTATGGGCCTAGGGCGTCGCCAACAAGGAATTCCCCACTTTGTTCAAAGTCGGGTTGTTTCCTACACTTTTGGGTTAGGATATGAGCCCACTAAGAATGACTATGCAGAAATGACAAGGAGGAATAAGGAGAAGGGAAAAGCTAGAGCAGAAGGAAGGGTGCCAGACTTTAAGATTCCACCATACAGGCCGACTCTGAATGGCTATTTCATCAAGGAGGGGGATGACTTCCTGTACTGTGGGTTCCCAGAGCCTATGTTCATTCCAACAACCAAGATCAGAATCCCAGGATTTGAGATTTTCTTCACTGAGTGGTATCCAATCACCGCCGAAATGGTGGATGATGAGGCCATCAATGACAGTTATTGGGAGAAGAAAGAAGAAGACTGGGTGGAGCACATGGATTCTGAAACCATGGTCACCATGTTCCAAGATATGGTTCTTACTTTGGGGGAGTCAGCAACAGAAGATTGCCAAGATTCGTCAATTCACCATGCAACCATGCCACTTCACAATTGGTACCTAGAAGATGGAGCCATTGCAGAGATCCTTGAAGAGGAAGATCATGACCTGCCTGATAGTAGCTTGTAGGTTCCTTAGTTAGAAGTCTTTCCTGCTTTCAATAAAGTGTGTCCGCCTATCCCATTTTGTGGAGATAGGAGTCGTTTCATAGTTGTGGCACCAAATTTTGGTTTCCTTTTCAAGTTTGTGTCTTTTTGTTTGTTCCTTTAATGAAGTGTGTTTCTTTTATATATTTTGCTTGCAGTGTTTCCTTCCTCTCTTCTATGGATATTTATGGCATGGATATAGATCCTAGGAATGACGTCCCCCCGGAGCTCGTCGAGCGAAGGAAAAGGGGTGTCACTGAACCTAACATGGATGAATTGGAATCAATCAATTTAGGGACAAATGAATTGCCAAAGATAATTAAAATTGGGATAACCCTTTCACCACTTGAAAAAGAAAAGCTGATAGCCCTCCTAAAGGCCAACATAACGGCCTTTGCATGGTCTTATGAAGACATGCCCGGCATAGATCCAGACATTGTGCAGCACTTCATCCCCACCAATCCCCTTAAAAAGCCGTTAAAGCAAAAATTGAGAAGATTGAAACCCGAGTGGGCATTGAAGGTAAAGGAGGAAGTAACCAAACAACTCGATGCGGGGTTCCTACAGGTTGTGGAGTATCCCGAGTGGTTATCCAATATAGTTCCCGTGCCTAAAAAGGATGGAAAAGTGAGGATGTGTGTGGATTTTCGAGATCTTAATGCAGCAAGCCCTAAGGATGATTTCCCTTTGCCCCACATTGATGTATTGGTAGATAGCACTGTAGGACATGCACTCCTCTCTTTCATGGATGGGTTTTCTGGATACAATCAGATAAAGATGGCGCCGCAAGAAAACGGCCTTTATCACACAGTGGGGAACATATTGTTACAAAGTGATGCCGTTCGGTTTGAGAAATGCCGGGGCTACCTATCAGAGAGCTGCTACAACATTGCTGCACGACATGATCCATAAGGAGGTGGAAGTATATGTGGACGACATGATCGTGAAGTCCGTGGATCGAGAAGGACACTTCAGGGCACTAGAAAGGTTCCTGGAGCGAGCAAAGAAGTACAACTTGCGGTTGAATCCACAGAAATGCGCCTTTGGTGCCACTGCGGGCAAGTTATTAGGATTTATGATTACTCAGAGGGGAATCGAGGTCGATCCGGGAAAAATCAAGGCCATTGTGGAGATGGAGCCGCCTAGCACAGAAAAGCAGATTCGAGGGTTCTTGGGGAGAATTCAGTACATAAGCAGGTTCATTGCTAATTTGACTATGGTGTGTGAGCCGATTTTCAAGTTGCTTAAGAAGGGTGTGCCGAAGGTATGGAATGAAGAATGTCAAGGAGCCTTTGAAACTATCAAAAGGTATTTGAGTAATCCACCAATTCTAGTTCCTCCGCGACAAGGTGAGCCGTTATTGTTATACTTGACGGTCACTGAAACCGCGACGGGAGCTATGCTAGCTCAGTACCTTGAGGGGTCAAAAAAGGAGAATGCCATTTACTATCTAAGCAAGAAGATGACAGATTATGAGGTGAAGTACAATGCCATAGAGAAGGCTTGTGTGGCTTTGGTATGGGCAACTCAGAAACTACGTCACTACATGATATCGTACGAGGTTTTCTTGATAAGTCGAATGGATCCGCTGAAGTATTTGATAGAAAGGCCGGTTTTATCCTATGGAACTGCTCGTTGGTCGATTCTTCTCAATGAATTCGACATAAAGTATGTAACACAGAAGTCAGTAAAAGGAAGTGTCATTGCAGATTACTTGGCTAGCTGCCCTGTGGCGTCATCAGAACAATTTAATGACCAATTCCCCGATGAGGATGTCCTGGAGATTGGAAAGAAGGTCTGGAAGGTATACTTTGATGGAGCTGCAAATAAGAGAGGGTATGGGATAGGAGTCCTATTGGTTTCACCTGAAGAAGCATTTACACCCTTGGCAGTTAAGCTAGGGTTTGAAGCAACCAACAATATCGCTGAGTATGAAGCCTGCATCCTTGCATTGGAAGCTGCACTGGAATTGGGGATCAAAGAGTTAGAGGTTTTCGGAGATTCAGCACTGATTATCTGCCAGATAAAGGGAGAGTGGAAGACTCGTGATGAGAAGCTGCTACCGTATCATGCCTACTTAGAAGCCTTGACTAAAGAATTTGTGGAAATAGAGTTCAATTATTTGTCAAGAAATAAGAACCAATTTGCCGATGCTTTGGCAACTCTAGCTTCCATGGTGGAAATCCCGGATGGTGGGAATGTAAAACCGTTGATGATAGAATGTAGAGAAAAGCCTGTGTATTGCTGCTCTATTCGAGAAGGAGAAGTGAAAGATGGCCATCCTTGGTACTATGACATCATGAATTTCATTAAGGAGAGGGAGTATCCTGAAGGAGCAACCCGCATTGACAGGAGAACACTGAGGAGACTAGCAAGTCACTATGTCTTGTGTGGAGGAAAGCTATACCGAAGGTCATACGATGGGGTCCATCTGTTGTGTGTCACTGAGGAAGAAGCCGAACGTCTTGTTAGTGAAATCCATGAAGGAGTTGGAGCACCGCACATGAATGATTATATGCTAGCTAAGAAAATCATGCGGTTAGGCTACTATTGGTCTACAATGGAGAGAGATTGCCATGCACATGTTAAGCAGTGTCACAAATGTCAAGTCTTTGCTAATGGACAACACCTACCTTCCATGCCTTTGACAAGTATGTCGTCACCTTGGCCGTTTGCAGTGTGGGGAATAGATATAATTGGACAGATTAAGCCGAAAGCCTCCAATGGGCATGAATACATCTTGGTAGCTATCGATTACTTCACTAAGTGGGTAGAGGCAGCATCTTTCAAGACCCTGAACGCCAAGAAGGTAGCACAGTTCATACAGCTCAACATTATCTACAGGTATGGGGTACCCCATGAGATCATTTCAGACAATGGTCAGCACTTTCAGAAAGAAACCAAGGAGCTTTTGCAGAAATACAACATAGTGCACCATTTATCCTCCCCTTATCACCCGCAGACTAATGGAGCAGTGGAGGCCGCCAACAAGAATGTTAAGAAGATATTACAGAAAACAGCTGACACCTATACTGATTGGCATGAGAAGTTGCCATTAGCCTTGTGGGGCTATAGAACATCTGTGAGATCATCAACAGGGGCTACCCCTTATTCCTTGGTGTATGGGATGGAGGCTGTTTTGCCTATTGAGTTGGAGGTACCGTCATTACGGGTTGCTATGGAGAGTCAGATAGCAGAAGCAGATTGGGTTAAGAACCGTTATGATGAGCTGGCATTGCTCGATGAAAGGCGATTGAGGGCCTTGTATCATGTGCAGGGATATCAGCGAAGGGTTGCAAGAGCATTCAACAAGCATGTCAAAGACCGAGGTTTGAAGACAGGGGATTTGGTGTTGAAAGAAATCAGAGCTCCAATTTTTGATCCACGAGGGAAGTTCAAGCCAAGTTGGGGTGGCCCGTATGTTATCAAAGAGATATTACCAGCAGGGGCTGTTCGCCTCATGGATTTGGATGGAATTGAGTTCGCTCGCCCTACCAATTTGGATCAATTGAAGAAGTACTATGTGTAAGGCCTGCTAGGTTGAAAACCCATAAGGGCGGCCTAGGCAAAAGTTAAGGCATTTGAACTACGAGGGCCTGATTCCCCATTCCTGAAAAGAAAAAAAAAAAAGAAAAAAAAGAGAAAAGAAAAAAAAAAAGAAAAAAAAGAGAAGAAAAAGAAAAGAAAAATTGAAAAAATTTGAAAAAAGGATGGGGATACATAGGCAGCCCATAAAGTTACCTTGGGTGCGGTCCAAACAACACCACAACAACAAATCTCAAAATTGAATTATTATTGGCAATTCATTTAGAACTAATTAATTGACATAGCAATTTATTGGTGTTAGATAAAAGAACTATTGACATGCCATAGATATCCTATTTCTAAGGTCTTCAAGTCTTTTTGTTTTTCTTCAGAGTCTTTTGGTTTGCTTTCTTCTCTTTTCTTTCAAGTCTTCGCTTCTTTCGCAAGTCATGAGCATATGCTGCTTCCACTGCTTCCAGAATGTTTTCCCTGCAAAATCCTAGCCTTGTGTCCTTGATAAGGTCATAAATCCTTTCCCTGCGTAGGGTTTCTCTTTCACCCAAGCTAGTCTTCAACCATGTCTTGTATTCAGGGCTCATGACATAAGGCCCATCAGTGTTTTCAACTCGAGTCAGTTTCAGTTGGTCAGTCCATCTAGTCTTGGCCCACTTAACCATTGTGGGGCCCACAGGTTCGACAGAATGATCAAATACCACAGAAGTAGGTATGGTTTACATGGCACCCAGTTGACGAAGGATTCTTGAAGTCCAATAGAAGGAAGTTGATCTCAACCCTATAAGCTTGACCATAGCACACCCAGAAGTTCGAAGAAGAATTTGTTCCTTGCATCCCCATATAAAGACAAACCACTTAATGTTTCGCCATGAGAGAGTTTGGAAGTAGCCCAACCATTCCCTCAAAGAAAATTGACCAGGGAGTTCAACTCGACGGCAGCAGTAATGTTGAGGTTTGTATGGATTGATGGTGGTAAGAGACAAGAAGTTAAGCCTTTCAAAAAGCCACATCTGCAGTAGAATGGGGCTCCCTCCTAATGGGGCTTGGGGGTTATCATGAACTTTGTCTAAACTATTGAGGGTTTCAGCTAGCACCATGGGAATCAGGTTGTTATGTTCAAGAAGAAAAGGGATCAGTTCACAAATTTGAATAGGGACATAGAGAGTCCCCGTGGGGATAAGGAAGCGACCAATCAAACAGAAAGCAAGAACATGTTGAGTAGGAAGGTTGAAATTCAAGGTACCTTTGCTGTCATGGGCCAAGAAGGAAGTTGCTATTTCCATAAGGTTCACCATGTGATCCTTCACAAATATGGAGGCCTCTTGTTGAGAAATCCCAAGGAAGTTGGAGAAGGAAATCAGGTAACTTGAGCGAGGAGTAGGGAGGATGAAAGGTCCCACAGGTGAAACTCCATACAAGGCGCAGAATTCCTCCATTGTTGGGCATAGTTCTTCATAGTTGAAGCGGAATACATGAAGTTGGGGATCCCAAAAATATGTAGCAGCAGTAAGAAGAGTGGTTTCAAGCTTCACATGCATCAAAGAAAACAATGGATCCAAGCAGTAGCGCTTGAACTCCTTCCTTGCCTCCGCACTCATAACCTTCAGAAAATCACTCAAGAGCTTGTCTAGGGCTTCCATAACTTTCTCTCAATGAATGCTAGTAGGGTTTGAGACCCCTTGGATGTGCTTTTATAGGAAAAAATTCGGAAATCCGTGTTTTGGAAGGTGGAATCCCGTCAAAATAGGAAGTTTCCTAAAATCAGGCGAAACACCGCTTCGGGCTCGGGTGACCACCCAGGCCTGGGCGGCTAGCCGCCTGGGCCCCAGGTGGTCACCCGAGGCCGCCGCCTTGTTTCGCCCATTTTTGCCTTGTTATGCCTTCGTTTGGCCCTTTTGTGATGTTTTGACTTTTTTGTGCTTGATTTAAGCCCATTTTTCACTCAATACAAGATCATATCATTGCAATAAAGTTCGAACATAGATTCATCAAGTATCCCTAATAAAGGTTCAAGGTTGGGAATTGAAATTCCTAATTAATACATAACAAGATAGATAGAAAGATTCCAAACATTCCTAACAAGAGGTGAGTGAAACTCAATGATTTCCCGTGGGCCTTCTCTTTCGACTTGGCCCAGCTCCATCATGCCCTGAACGAGGTGCTCTATAAGGGGGCATATCCTGTGGTGGATTAGACGATGATGCCTGTTGCAAACAAAGATAATGAGTTAGGAGGGTAATGGTGCCAATCCTAGTTGAAAGCTAATAAGATGATCACTCACTTGGGGATTTAAGCGTGCTTCCAGAACTGAGTTCTCTAAACTCATTCGCACAAGATCCCTCCTCAATCCTTCATTGAGTTCAATGCATTCCTGGGCATACTCCCGTGGAACCTAGGAAAGTATAAACATGGTTAACAATAATAAAAGAATCCAATTTCAAAAGATAAGAGTTTAGAACTCACATTCTCATAATATGGATCGATCTTGGGATATTCATCGAATGGTGGATGGGTAATATCAGTCTTCACAAATTTTGTCCCACTGCACAAGTTCACATACCAATTTAGTTGTGGGAGGGGTGGAGGTTGATTTCCTTCAAGGTCCTCATCCTCGTCATTGTAAGTCATCCCAGTGGCAGATCCAACTGTGGAGCTGTGTCCCCTTGCCCGTCGGCCCTGAAATTCAAATGCTTGTCAAATGGAGTCTTTCTTATAATCTTAGAAAAGAGTTTAACAGTGTGGGGAGCTCACCCCTTGAGGTGGGAGACCAGTGACCCTAGGATTCATCAGATATTGTCGACAGAAGGCAGTGTATTCTATGCGAGGGGAGGTGAATCCCTCAGCATCCCAACCCCTCAGAGCTTCTTCTAGTTCATCCCCCACTAGGTGGCTAGTGTGCCTCATGTTCTCTGGTGGCATGGAAGGTGTCACAGCTGCATTCATATTTCCATGGAGTTGTCTCAGGACTCGTTCCCCAAGATACCAGCATCTACCTGTGGGGCCTTCAAAAAGGACCCTTTTGCTTGTCAACTCCAAACAAGAGGAGTACTTCTCGGGAAGCCTATGCTCCCACAACCTCCATGGATCCCATTCCACCTGTTGAGTTTGAAATGAGAAATGAAAAAAGAAAGATAAAAAAAGATAAAGAGAAAGAAAGATTTTACCATATCGGCAGTCAAGCTAGCAAGATATGCCCTTGCATGGGCATAATCGTGTCGATTGGAGGCTCTTGTAGCCAAGCAAGATGGAGCGTAATTCTGAAGTATAGGCCATGACATGGCATCACTAGCAAGAGTTGGGCGACACATGTTCAGGTACTCGTAGTACCATATCTGTGGAAAACCAAAAAATATAGATGAAATCATGTGTGTGTTAAGTTTCGGGAAATAATAGAGAATTGAATGTTCTTTGTTACCTCCCAAACGAAAGGAAGTCCCCCAAAGTTCTTTGCAACTCCTCGGGACATGTCAGTCATGGAGCGATACATGTTTGCGAAAGCAGCTCCACCCCAATTGTATCTCCCAATTTTGTTCACATCTTCCATGCTAGCTAGCAACTCTAGTCGAGCCATGTCATTGGTACCCGCAAAGAAGGTGCATGAAATCATGTAGAGCAAGAAAGCTCTTACAATGTATTTGGGATCCGTCCCCTCACTCTCTTCTTCAGTGGCAAAGGTGTTGTAGAGCCAAGTACGGCGCACACCTTTTGGGCTTAATTCCGCTTCAACCCCGAGTAGAGCTACTATGTAGTTCTGGTCCATGTTGGCTTGCTCGTAGTATTCCAAGCGCTTGCCTTTCAAGCTCAACCCAGTTATCATGGTAAAGTCCTTAGGAGTCATGGTCATCTCCCCGAAGCTAAAATGGAAAGTGTTGGTGGTGTCCCACCATAGCTCTGTCAAGGCAAACAATGCTTGCCTATCCCATTGCTCGTTCCATAGAGCATCTAGGAAGGGCCCAAAACCCGCCTTCTTTACTATCTTGCGAGCACGTGGTTGGGCATGTTCCATATATCTCCACCATGAGATGAGCCCCTTTATTGATGTCCTTGTACGGAGACCTTGGAAGTCGGGCTATGTCAAAAGATTGTGTATTGAGTTAGCATTGAAAACATAGAGATATTGGGCATGCATTGGTAATTGATTTCAAATGGTTTTCCAAAAGTTTTAAAATATGGGTTTTGATTCATGGAATGAATTAGAAATGAATGCCCATGACTTTGTGTATTCAAATTCATTGGTTTTGTAAGGATTGAACATGTTTTTGCCTTTCGGGCATTTTATCGAACACTTGGTGTGTGACTTGTTTTCAAGCATTGAAATGAAAGATTTTTGTATATCAAATCCTTGCCAAGACCATATGACTTGGTTCTACAATGCAAACCAATTGATTTTTCAAGAATTGAACATGTTTTGTCTCTTTGGCATTTTATCAAACACTTGGTGGGCATCTTTTCTCAAGCATTGGGAAACAAGCTTTTTGCACATTCAATCCTTGCCAAATCAATGAACTTGGCTTAACAATGATAGAAACAATCAAAAGAAGATCATGGGAATGCATTTTATCCAATAGAAATCAAAATTTCATGATAAACATGTTAAGTTGGGAAGAACTAACCTCATGTTGGGAATGGAGGTAGGAGAGATGCTTCTTAGGTTCAAGCAACACCTTGTCTTGGGATGCATCATAGATTGGTGCCTTGTATGTATTCTTGATCACATAATATGGATACTTGATGTTGGAATCATTGCTAGAAGCCATTGTTGGTGGTTGAGCTTGTATGTGAGAAAAATGGGTTTGATAAGAAAGATGATGAATTTGATCTTGTAACTTGATGATTGATGCTTGTTTTTGTTGTTGAATGACTTGTTCTTGATGCTATTTCATGCACACAACTTGAATTGAAAGTGAAACTTTGATTGAGAATGTGTTTGTGAGTATTGGGAGAGGATGGAGTGAGTTCTAGAGAGAGAAGCTCTCTATTTTCGAGCTTGGAGGCTTGAATGCACAAATGGGGAGTCAAGGGTTTAAAAACCCTCAAACTGGGCAGCACCAGCCTCGGGTAACCGCCCAGCATGGGGCGGCAAGCCGCCTGGGCTTGGGCGGCAAGCCACCAGCAGCCAGGTGGTCACCCCCCCTTGCTCGCTCCGTTGCGCCCGTTTGGCCTTTGCTCGCCTATTCGCGCTCTTGAACCCTCTTTGAGATGGATTCTCAAGCTTGTTTTGGGTTGAAAAATGAATAAATATCTTGACTTTGTTTGACATGAAATGATTTGAAAGAGATTGCATTGATGGCCCTTGTAAGGGCATGGCATGCTAGTAGGGTTGAACAACCCTTTCTATGCATATGGTTTTGGTCGTTAGGGATGAATTCCCTCCTATATCACTATGATTTGTTGTCATTTGGGATAAAGATACCTTCCCTATATGCATGTGAATGATTGCTCTCATGAGATAATTGTGTCTCCTATATGAGTTGGTGTTTGAGTTGAGGCATGAATAGCCTCCATGTGAGATGACTTGGTGAACTTGTTGTGTGTTGGTAAGTAGAAGCTTACCTTTGTTTTGATGACTTAGCGAGAGAAAGATGCAATCTTTCTCATGATTACATGCCTACCTTGATGACTTGAAAGATGCAATCTTTCCGATGATTTATGTTGACCTGGATGGTTTGATTATGAGAAGGACGCGATCTTTCTCATGCTATGTGTTCACCTTGAGAGTTTGATATGAGAAGGATGCAATCTTTCTCATGTCACATGTTTACCTTGATAACTTGAAAGATGCGATCTTTCCCAATGGTATGTGTTTACCCTGATTGAAGGTTGTGACCTTCCTCGTGCTATGTGACTACCTTAACAATTGAATAATAACCTTGACGGTTTGAATATGAGAAGGATGTATCTTTCTCATATTTTGAGATGGCCTTGATGGCATAGTGTTACCCCGTATTGTTCATCAGTTGTCACTGGTGCAGTATGGGATGTGATTACCTTGATATTTGAATGATAACCTTGGTGATTTGAATATGAGAAGGATGTATCTTTCTCATGTTTTGAGATAGCCTTAATGGCTTCCTGTGGTATGTGTTTACCTTGATTGATTTGAGCAAGAGAAGGACGTGATCTTTCTCGTGTTATGTGATTTACCTTGATATTTGAATGATAACCTTGGTGATTTGAATATGAGAAGGATGTATCTTTCTCATGTTTTGAGATAGCCTTGACGGCTTCCTGTGGTATGTGTTTACCTTAATTGACTCGAGCAAGAGAAGGACGTGATCTTTCTCGTGTTTACCTTGACAACTGAATGACAACCGAATGACAACCTTGATGGTTTGAATATGAGAAGGATGTATCTTTCTCATATTTTGAGATAGCCTTGATTGCATAGTGTTACCTCATATTATTCACCAGTTGTCACTGGTGTAATATGGGAAGACCTTTCATCGAACGAAGTTCGATGTAAGCTATGGATACCTCGTACTATTCACTAGTTGTCACTAGCATAGTATGGGAAGACCTTTCATCGAACGAAGTTCGATGTAAGCTATGGATACCTCGTATTATTCACCAGTTGTCACTGGTGCAGTATGGGATGTGATTACCTTGATAATTGAGTAATAACCTTGACGGTTTGAATATGAGAAGGATGTATCTTTCTCATATTTTGGGATGGCCTTGATGGCATAATGTTACCTCGTACCATTCGCCAGTTGTCACTGGCATAGAATTGGAAGACCTTTCATCGAACGAAGTTCGATGTAAGCTGTGGATACCTCATCTTGTTCCCTAGTGAAACTGGTATACAGTATGAGAGGAGTTCTGTAGAACTTATGAAGAGTACCTTTGTGCTTGTGTATGATGAATTCGAAGAATTCAATGATATGTTCACCCTCTTTTCCCCAGTGGGTCTTGATGAAATCAATTCCCCGGGCAAAAATGGGTTGTTCTTTTGGTCATTGGCTTGCAAGTGAAACTTGCTCACCAATGAGGGGCTTCTGTCACACCCCATTTTTGCCACCTTAGCTAGGGTTTGTCATTACATATGTCTTTTTGTTTCCTTTTTGAGTCTAGTCTTTTGCATTGAGTTTCTAGGGTCCTAAGGATGGTGTGTATGAATTTTGGTTCGATTTGGAGTTGATCTTGAGGGTTAATAAGAACTTTTGTGACTTGAGGGGCATAATCGTCTTTTTGATCACAAACTTTCCATTTGACCTTGAAATGATCTCCAAGTTGCCAATTGGAGTTCATATGGTTGTATTTGAGGTATTTGTGGGTTCAATTCGATGAATTGAAGGTTCGGGATTAGAATAGCTCAATAAGGCTCAGGTTGGCTAAAAGACCTACTTCGGGTTAGCTCGAATTGGTTCATGATTTTCACTCTATGACTACTCATTTGACCTTGATTGGTCTTAATTTCATCCCCAAATGTGTTTAGGGAGGTTGAATTTCGAACTGGAAAGCATTTGGTGCGACCCTATGTGCATACCTAAGCTAAGCGATGGTGAGGCATAGCGGTTAACTACCTTTGTAGGGCCCAACCATGCAGCCATGGCTAGGGTTTCTCGCCCTCAAGTGACTCAAATTACATTCCCCTTCGAAACACGGTCGTTTTGGCTTTCGTTTCGTCAAAATCGGAGTTAAATTGAACCCTGAAACACATTTGGAAGCCGAAAGGGTCAAATTTGGGCTGAAGCTGACATGGCCTCGGGTGACCACCCAGGCCTGGGCGGCTAGCCGCCTGGGCCCAGGCTGCTAGCCGCCCAGCCCCAGGTGGTCACCCGAGCCACTTTCCTTTTTTGAGCCTTGACGCGGCTCCCACCCTATTTTCTCGGATTTGCTCGCCTTTGGCCGCCATTTAACCCTAATTTCAGCCCTTTTTGACCTACTTGAGCCCCAAGGTAACCTCTAAGAGCCCTTGGATCAATCCCTAGGGTTTTAATCCCAACCATTGAGGGTTTCCCCTCAATCCCTATAAATACCCCTTATACTTCAGCAATAGGGGAGGCACTTGGAGGCCACTTGGAGAGAAAATTCTGGAGTGTGAGGCATGTGTGAGACTTGGAGGCTATGGCAGCCATCCTTAGGGTAGTTTAACCTATACTTTGAGTGAGAAAGTGTGAGAGTAAGCTTGGAGGAGGGCTGGAGCATTGCTTGAAGGCTTGAAGGAAGGAACTCCCAGCAGTACACAAGAGAAGGAGGACTCCCTACAGCAGCAAAAGGATACTTCACCATAGGTATTCCCCCCTTCCTCCTCTTCTCTCTTTTAAAGTTAGGGTTTTTGCATAGAATAGGATGATTGCATATCAAAGCTTGTGTTTTTATCACGTCTTGTTGCTTCCATGCATGTTTAGGATCATATTTGTGGGCTGTTTAGTATGCTAGGATGTTATTCCATGTGATTTACTGCATGTTTGGGACTTTAGGGTTTCTTAGGTGCTTAAAATGGTTTTCTGCATGAAATAACTCTTTGGTATATTAGAGCTTGTGTTTTTATCATGTCTTGTTGCTTCCATGCATGTTTAGGATCATATTTGTGGGCTGTTTAGTATGCTAGGATGTTATTCCATGTGATTTACCGCATGTTTGGGACTTTAGGGTTTCTTAGGTGCTTAAAATGGTTTTCTGCATGAAATAACTCTTTGGCATATTAGAGCTTATGTTTTTATTGTGTTTTGTTGCTTCCATTGGAATGTATGCATGATTAGGATAATATTTATGGGCTGTTTAGTATGCTAGGATGATGTTCCATGTGATTTGCTGCATGTTTGGAATTCTAGGGTTTCCTTAGTGCTGGAATGGAGTTTATGTTTAGAATAGCTATATTTCATGTGCAAGCTTGTATTTTTCTCATGTGTGGATGCTTCTATTGATTAATATGCATGATTAGCATGATGTCTATGATGGGCTTTGCATGATTTAGAGTTATTTTATGTGATTTTGAGCACAATTGTGATTCTAGGGTTTCATTCATCCTTGTATTAGGAAAGTTGCATATAGCATGATAGCTTAGGGTTTTTTCTTGTGTTTTCTTCATAGTTGACATATATGTGCCGCATATTTGATAGCTATGACTTTTTTCTGCATTCATAGTAGTTGATTTTAGGGTTTTTTGCATGTCATTGCATGTAGGGTTGAATTAGGGCTTCAGTTAGCTTATGATTCATGTTGTCGCATGACTTGTGGTTGATTTTAAGCCTTATTTCAATTCTGTCCAGATTTGTTTATTGTCCTAAACATGATATTTTGAGCATCCATATAGTTGATTTTAGGGCTTTTTTTGCGTGTCATTGCATGTAGGGTTGAATTAGGGTTTTAGTTAGCTTATGATTCATGTTGTTGCATGACTTGTGGTTGATTTTAAACCTTATTTCAATTCTGTCCAGATCTGTTATTTGTCTTTGATATGATATTTTGAGCATGTGTTAGCCCATGTTTGGGCATGATAATGGCTTGATTTGGAATCTAGCTTGCTTGGTTGGTATTTTTGGTATGTTTTGCATGGAAATTGCAGGTGCTTTGACAGGTACAACAGGTGCAACTACCCCACCAATGTGGGGTGGTTATTTTGGCTATTGTGAGATGAAATCTTACAAATAAGGTAATTACCCTATGCAATAGGGTGGTTACTTTGACAGGTTACTTTTGCTTAAGGTAAGTAGGGTGTGAGGGTGCCCCAATTCACCCTTCTTTCCTTCCTTTAAAACTTTCCCTTTCTCCCCCCCTAGGGTTGTTTCCTAATAGAGGGGTATGGTAGATTCTATAGTTTCCTTTCAATAAAAAATACCTTTTAAATCAAAGTTTCCATCTTTATCAAAATTCCATATCTTACCAAAAATCTTTCGAGAATCATTCATTTTTGGAAACTTACCATGTTTTACTTGAAAGGAAACTTAGGGTTTACCATAGGCCTTGATTAGGTTATAACCCTATTCCCTTTCGAACTACGTGGACTTTGATCCATGTATTTCCATACATGGTACGTAGGCGCTCTTCGTGATGTTCAAGTCCGCCCTAGGATACTAAGTATCCTAGGTTTTCTCCTCTCCCCCTTTCTTTTTTCTGTTTTTCTTTGATTTACTTGACTATATGGATGAATGAATGAATGATATGCATGCTGTCTTGTGATAATAATTGTTGATTTGTGTGTGATTAAGACTTTGATTTAGCCCAATTAAATTCAGAGACCGTTTAGGGCGATATGGGTGCCTATAGGCTTTGCCTAGAACCTTCCCATATCGTAACTTAGCCTCCGAATCCCCGAATTCTCTGGTTTCCAAAAGATCATTTGCCTTTCCATTTTTAAATATGGAGTCATTATTTTGTTTTCCTAAAACAAAACTGTTTTTTAGGGTTTTCCTTGTTTCCTTTAAAAAAATAAGGTGGCGACTCCTTTTCCTTTTTCAAACCTAAAACCGCCCCGTAGGCCCTTAACCCGCTTTCCTGGGTCCACAGACTGGCGACTTTTAAACCCCCGTGGGCCCTTAACACGTTTTTCGGGGTTCACACATAGGCAACCCATAAAGTTACTTTGGGTATGGTCTAAATCAAACAAAAATAAAATCCCAAGTTTAGATTGTAATTGGCAATTCATTTAAAACTAAAATTGATTGACATAGCAATTTATTGATTTTAAGTAAAGGAACTAATATGCCATGGGTATCCTACTCTTAGAGTCTTCAATTTTTGGGCTTCTTTACAGCTCGCTTTTCAGCTTCCTTCTCTTCTCTTTTGAGTCTTATTTTCTTCCTTAAGTCATGTTCATAAGCTACTGTCACTGCTTCCAAAAGATCCTGTTTGCAAGGTCCAAGTGTAATATCTTTTATAAGTCCGAAAATCCTTTCTCTGCGAATAGTCTCTCTTTCGCCCAAATTGTCTTTCAACCACCGCTTATACTCGGGGTTTATCATGTAAGGACCATCCATATTCATGACTTGGACTAATGTTAGTTTGCTAGGCCACCAATCCTTTGCCCAAGTAACCACAAAAAGACTTGCAGGCACCACAGGATAGTCACCTTTCAAGGAAGTGGGTATGGTTTGCATGGCACTCATCTGACAATGAACCCTTAAAGGCTAGTAAAAAGAAGTAGACCTCAGTCCTATGAGTCTAACCATTGCACATCCAGAAGTGCGTAGAAGCACTTGTTCACTGCAGCCCTATATGAAAACGAACCACTTGATATTCTTCCATGAAAGGGTTTGGAAGTAACCTAGCTAATCCCTCAAAGAAAATTCCCCAGGCAGTTCAATATAGCAGAGACAGTAATGTTGGGGTTTATATGGTGTAATGACGGTGGGAGATATAAATTTGAGTCTCTCAAGTAACCACATCTACAATAAAATGGGGCTTCCTAAGGGAACTTTTGGGTCTTCATGAATTTTATGCAAGCTATTTAGGGTTTTAGCTAGCACCATGGGAATCAAATCATGGCACTTGGTAAGGTAAGGGATCGACTCACAAATTTGTATGGGAACATGTGGAATACCAGTGGAAATAAGGAAACGACTAATAAGGCAAAAAGTAAGTGCATGCTTAATAGGAAAAGTGAAATTCAGAGTACCTTTGCTATCATAAGCTAAAAAAGAAGTTGCAAGTTTCACTAAATCCACCATGTGGTCTTTCACAAATATTGAAGCATATTGTTGGTGAATCCCAAGAAAATTAGAGAAAGAAGTGAGACAACTTGGGCGAGGAATAGGGAAAATGAAGGGGTCTACCAATGAAACTCCATACAAAGCACAAAACTCCTCCGTGGTTGGGCACAATTCTTCATAGTTGAAGCAGAAAACATGAATTTGGGGATCCCAAAAATATGCAGCAGCAGTTAGGAGGTTTGTTTGAAGCTTCACATGCCTCAAGGAGAGCAATGGATCCAAGCCAAAGCACTTGAACTTGGATTTTGCTTAAGCACCCATAACTCTCAAAAAACCTCCTAAAAATTTTCTAGAGCCTCCATAATTTCCATCAATGAATGCAAATAGGTTTAGAGACCTCTTGGATGTGTTTTTATAGGGAAAAAGTCATAAATCTGAGTTCTAGAAAGAGGAAACCCGTCAAATTAGGAAATTTTCCTAAAAAAGTAGGATTTCCTCTAGGGTGACCCCTAGGCCTGGGTGTCTAGCCACCTGGGCCTGGGTAGCTAGTCACTTAGCCCTAGGTGGTCACCCGGGGCCGTTTTCCTGTTTTGCCTAATTTTGCCTAGTTTTGACCCCATTTGACCCCTATATGGTTTTGTGACCTTGGGAAGCTTAATTTGAGCTTATTTTTGCATGAAAGTCATGATTAAACTACCACAATGTATATCTAAAAGATTCACAAAGGTGTTGCATAAAGTGTTTAAAGACAGTGTCACCCTATTTTTGCACCTCCTTACTAGGGCTCATCATTTCATGCATGTTTTTGTTTTGTTTTTGAGTCTAGTCACTTGCATTAGTTTTTTAGAGTCACAGGGACAATGGATATGAATTTTGGTTCAACTCAGAGTTGATCTTGAGGAATAATAAGAGCTTTTGTGATTTGAGGGTCATAATCGTCTTTTATGTCACAAACTTTTTATTTGACCTTGAAATGATCTCAAAATTGTCAATTGGAGTTCACTTAGATGCATATGATGTATTTCTAGGTTCAATTTGATGAATCAATGGCTCAGGATTAAAATGGCTCGATATAGTTCAAGTTAGTTAATTGACCCTTCTTTGGGTTAGCTCAAATTGGTTCGCAATTACCAATCAAATCTTTTTAATTGACTTTAATTGGTCATCATTTTATCCCTAAAAGTGCTTTAGAAAGTTTAATTTTGGTTCAGAAGACATTTTGTTTGATCCTATGTGCATACCTATGCTTTACAAAGGTAAAGCATAGCGGTTAACCGCCTTTGTCAAACCTAACCATGCATCATGGTTAGTGGTTTTCACCCTAAAATGTTCAAAAAGTATTCCCCATCGAAACACGATCGTTTTGGCTTTTGTTTCATCAAATTCGGAGTTGATTTAACCCCTGAAACACTTCTAGAAGGAAAAAGAGTCCAAAAAAAGAGAAAAACTAAAGTGGGCTCGGGTGACGACCTAGCCGTGGGGGTGACCACCTAGCCGCCCAGGCCCTAGTGGTCACCCGAGACCACTTTCTTATTTTTGCTCTACTTTGTTGCTGAAGAGGACTCTTACCTATTTTGACATACTTGGGCTCTTTTGGACATGTTTCCTTCTAGTTTTTGGTTATTTTTGAGTTACTTAAGCACCAAAGGAGTCTCTAATAACCCTTGGATTAATTTTTAGGGTTTTAATCCTAGCCATTGATTTATCCTAATGAAACTCTATAAATACCCCCTATGCTTCAGCACAAGGAGAGGCAATTGGAGGCACCTAAAGGCAACTTTATGCATTAAACCTGAGTGTTTGAGAGAGAATAAGAGAGAGAGAGTTGAAGGGGTGTTAGAATTCCTGTTGTAGCCTTGAAGAAGCTTGATTCAAGTCATCCACAAGTTAAGAGGAGAGTCTCTACAGCAACAAGGAAACTCTTCCTAAGGTAACTTTATGTTTTATTAATGCTTACACTAGGGTTTTTTATAGAATAAACCTATGATATGCTAAAATTTTGTTTTTTCATCATGTATGCAAGCTTTAGTAAGTTAATATACATGGAATAAATACTGTTTATCATGAGTTTAGCATGTCTAGGGTTTATTTCATAAGTTTTTAAGGATGATTGTGAGTTTAGGGTTTCTATTGTCCTTGTTTTAGAGTAGTTTCATATAGCATGCTAGTTTAGGCTTTTTTGTTGATTTTTCTTCATAGTTGCTGTATATGTACTGCATATAGAATAACTATGATGATTGTTTGCATTCATATAGTGGATTTCTAGAATTTTTATGCATGTTATTGTTAGGATTATGCCCTAGAGCCAATCATAGAGATGATTGTTTAGGGATTAGGAACAATCAATTGATTTCATTTATGTATGTCACATTTATTATTAATTTAATAAAAGGGCTTATTCTATTATGTTTATATGCATCATTTATATTTACATAATATATCCATGGAGTTAGAGTTGAGAATATGAAATTACAAAGGGTTGTAATTTTGAGACTGTAAATATATCTCTGTACTAAACTCCTAAAACATTCCTAGTTGAAGGTTCACTATGATGGACAGTAATGAACCATAGGACTAGCACTTGTTAGGTTGACTCTATAGGAGGATAGCTAGTCTCAAGCTATTTGTGTGGAGACACTACAATCAACAAGTGGGTGCCTATTATAAGAATAGGTACACTGAATGTGACCAAAGATATTAGATAAACTGAATAGAGTTTTAACCTGCCTGTCAATCAGTTTCTCATTGTTATAGTGGTACAAGTAATCCTTAGACCTGAGACACCATGGTTGTCTTATGCATGTAGCTTTAGAAGTTTGATAACACTAAGTGCAAATCCTATTTAGGGGTCTGTAAAGGTGTTCATTGGCCCTACTACTATGTGTGTGAAGGCATGTGAGTGATCAACAAAGAATCCATCACTCTCAAGAAAAAGGGAGTGAATGTCTCATACAGCATTCATTGAATATAACTCATTAAATCCATGGGCCTATGGTAAAATGAATATGGAAAGGAGTTTCCATAAGTTCATCATTGAGTTAATATTAATGAATGAGTATAAAGTAATTGAACTAGGGACTTGACAGACTTCCATGTCCTATTAGTTCAATTGGAGACATTGTGTTGATGGAAGGATGGAATTGTAACCTATAAACTATAACAGAAGGGTTCTTTGTAAATGACTATTCACCCCATTAAAGACCACACCATGAGCCATATGCTAGGTGTTACTCATGGTTAGTAGAAGCCCTAATTGATATAAATGAGTTATAATCAATTAGGGAATTAAAAGGAGTTTCAATTAGACCTTTTAATGGAAAGTGTTCCATTGTGCACAATATGTGCTATACCTACTACTTGATGATGTGAACCCAATAGGTCACACACTGATCATGCTAAGAGAGCTTGAATGTCTGTGAGAGAAAGGGCATAAGTGAATAAAAGAATTGTTCTTAAGGGGCAAGGTTGTATAAGATACAAATTAGAGGGGTTATTGTGCAATTAAGAGTAATTACACAAAACCCTCTAGGGTTTGGAATCCCCCCTAGGGCTGGCCCTATATGGAGGCTATTTAATGCCTCTTATGATGTGATAACATCATCACATTCACTCCTCCAAGTGCTGGCTAAAATTCATAGGAGGCTCTCTCTCTCTCTCCCTCTTCTCCACCTCTAGCAACAACAAGGAAGAAGAAGGAAAGGACTTCAAACTCAAGCTAGGTGTGGATACCATTGGAGGCAGCACACTTGGGCTGCTCATTCACTGCTGTCCGGAGACAAAGCTTAGAGCAAAAAGGAGAAGACAAAGCTTGGAGGATAAAGGAGAAGACATTAATCAACTGTAAGTAATCCCAACTCTCTTGGTAGTTAGGGTTTATGTTTTTGTATTATGCATAATCGGATTCATGGGTTTGGGAATCGTAGGAAAATTTTAATTCCGCCTTTGTAGTTTTCCTCCCTAGTTAGATTCCCAACAGTTATGGTATTAAGATTGCATTAGGGCTTATGAAAGTTCACTATTTCTACTGTTTGTATGTTTAGTGGGTGATTTTAGGCCATAATACTATTCTGTCCAGATTTGTATATTGTTGTTTTTGCATAGTTTTGAGCACGTGTAAGAATGCAAATAGGTGTGGTAAGGGTGCAAATAGGTGTGGTAATTGTCCTATTGCAAATAGGGCTGCCATTGCTTAAATTTGCTAATGCTTGGAGTTATTGCGCTCAGGTAAGTGGGTGTGGAAGTGCCCCAATTCACTTCTTTCCTTCCTTCTTTCTTTTCTCCCTTTTTAGGGTTATTTCCTAATATGAACACATGGTAATTATCAAAGGTTTCCTTAATTATTCAAAGTTTCCATCTTGTAGAAGTTTTCAAACTTGGTTTATCTATCATATTTAATTCTCTTTCAAATAAGGAAACCTAGGGTTTTTACCATAGGTTTATATTAGGATTTAACCCTATTCTATTCAAACTACGTGGACTTTGATTTATGTATTTTGTTGCATGGTACGTAGGTGCTCTTTTTTAGGCTTAAGTCCGTTCTAGGATCCAAGTATCCTAGATTTCTCTTCTCTCTCTTTTTTTTTTTTTTTTTTTTTGGTTTTCTATTTTATTTTTGTTTTTCTTTATTTGATTGTGCTTGGATGGATGGGATATATGATATGCATGCAATTCTTGTGATGATATACTTGCTGATTTTTGTATGGTAAGACTTTAATTTAGCCCAAATAAACCGAGAGACTGAAAGGGTGACATAGGTGCCTATAGGCTTTGCCTAGAACCTTCCCATGTCATAACTTAGCCTCCAAATCCTCGATTTCTTTAGTTTCCAAAAGACTTGTTTTTGCCTTTCCTTTTTAAACATGGAGTCATTCAAATTGTTTTCTTAAAACAAACTGTTTTTAGGGTTTTCCTTGTTTCATTTAAAAAATAAGGCGGCGACTCCTTTTTCTTTTTTAACCCTAAATTCTAATCTTTTCTACCAATCCTTGTGGGCCACTTTCCGGGGTTCACAGACAGGTAATACAAGTTTTCAAAATTACAAAGCATAAAGAAAAATGATCCATTTGTTTCTAAGCAAAGGGGTAAGCTAAGCTAATAATCTCCTGTGGTTCTTCTTTTTCTACTTGGTTCAGCTTTTCCACGACCTGGGCGAGGTATCCTTTGAGGTTGCATTTGTTGTGGTGGGCGCGATAAGGAAGCCTATTGGAAAGAAAATTAATTAATAAAAAAGGGCAATGGTTTTAATCCTAGGTTGGAATGAACAAGGGAATGTCTTATCAAGGGATTCAGACGTACGTCTAGCACAGAGTTTGCTAAACTCATCCTGACAAGATCCTGCCTTAATCCTTCACTAAGGTTGATACACTCCTGGGCATACTCTGTAGGAACCTAGCAAAATGAACACAGTTAATAATAATGAAAAGATCTAATCTCAGGAAGGTAAAGACTTAGAGCTTACATTCTCATGACTAGGATCAATCCTAGGAACCTCATCAAAAGCTGGTTGAGTAATAATGGTTCTCACAAAGTCCATCCCACTATATATGTCCACATACCAATTGAGAGTCGGGAGAAGTTGAGGTTGACTTCCTTTCATGTCACATTCCTCAGCACTATAGGTCATGCCTGTAGATGACCCAACTATGGAGCTATGCCCACAAGTTCATCAACTTTGAATAAATGACCTATTAAAAAGAAGTTTTGTAGAAATTAGTGATAAAAGAATTGAATAGGAACTCACTCCTTGAGGTGGGAGACTAGTGACCCTAGGTTGCATCAAGTATTATTGGCAGAAAGTTATGTAGTCAATGTTGGGTGAGGTGAACTCCTCAGTGTCCCACCTAGTCAAAGCCTCAATCAGCTCATCCCCATCTAATGAGTCCATGTGCCTCATGTTCATTGAAGGCATAACAGGAGTTAGGGCTCCATCCACGCGTCCCTTAACCTATCTAAGGACATGCTCCCCGAAGTACCAATATCGCCTTGAGGGACCCTCAAAAAGTACCCTCTTACTAGTTAACTCCAAGCATAGTGCACACCTCTTGGGTAGCATGGTTCCCACAACCTTCAAAGGTCCCACTCCACCTATTGAGTTTGAAAAAGAAGCGAGTAAGATAATAAACATTAAAAGAAAAGAGAGGTAAAGAAAGTGGGTTACTATATCGGCATTCAAGCTCGCCAAGAATGCCCTTGCATAGGCATAATCATGCCTATTGGAGGCACGCAGATGTATAGGTGGGAGCATAGTTTTTAAGCATTGGCCACTCAAGCATCTCAATGTCAAGCACAGGGCAGCGTAGTCTAAGGTATTCATAATACCAAATTTGTCAAAATCCAAGACAATAGTCAAAATCAAGCTTAGTTTGAGTGGAATTTGAAAATTAAATATTTTTATTTACCTCCCAAACGAATGGAAGCCTGCTAAAGTTCTTAGAGATGCCCAGGACATATCGGACATGGACCGGTATATAGTAGCCAAGGCTGCTCCCTCCCAGTTATATTTGCCAATTTTGTGCACATCCTCCATGCAAGAGAGGTATCCCAGATGTGCTATGTCATTGGCACCCACAAAAAGAGTGCAAGAGAACATATAGAGCAAGAAAGCTCTAACTAGGTAGTTAGGGTTTGCTCCCACACTTTCCTCCAGTGGCAAAAGTATTGAATAACCACATGCGTCGAACAACCCAGGGGTTCACCTCAATGTCTACCCCCAATATCGATAAGATATAGTCACTATCCATGTCGGCATCCGCATAGTATGCCAACTTCCTTCCCGTTGTACCCAAGCTCATAATGATAGAAAAATCCTTGGGTGTCATAGTCATCTCCCCGAAGCTAAAATGGAAAGTGTTGGTTGTGTCCCACCATAGCTCGGACAAAGCAAATAGGGATTGCCTATCCCATTGTTCATTCCATAAAACATCAAGAAACGGGCCAAAACCCGCTTTTTCAATACATTTCTTTGCAATAGGTTGAGCCAATTTCATATGGTTCCTCCAACTAGTAAGACCTTTTATTAAAGACCTTGTGTATAGGTCTTGGAAACTGGGCTAATTAAGAGAATTATTCATTTAGTTAGTGTAAAAATTGTGGGCATGCAATGATAATTGGTTTTTCAAAAAAATATGCTCAAATTGTTTTTTAAGTTCATGAAAATATTTGATTTTGTTTCTAAAATCAATTAGAAATGAATGCCTATGATTTTACCTTGCAATAATCATTAATTTTACAAAGGTTGGATGAATTTTTATCACTTGGGCATTTTATCAAATACTTGGTGGGTGCCATTTCCCAAGCTTTAAAATGGAAACTTTTCTATATCCAATCCTTGCCAAAATCAATGGGCACTGCAAAAATTGCTACGAATAATCATAAGAAGATCATGGGAATGCATTTCAACAAAACAAAATAAAAATTTCGAAGAAAAGTTCTTAAGTTGGGTAAGCTTACCTCTTGCTTAGAATGGATATATGAGAGATGATTCTCTGGTTCAAGCAATAATTTGTCTTGTGGAGCATCATATATTGGTGCCTTGTACCTATTCTTTTCTCCCAAGAATGGATACCTAGTGTTGGAATATTGATTGGAAGCCATTGATGGTGGGTAAGCTTGTTTTGAAGCAAAATGGGTTTAATGGGTTTTGATTTGCAAAGTTACTGAAAAATTATTGTTTTTTATGCTAAATTTGGTGTTGGAGATGTTAATTCATGTATACGAATCAACCTTGAAGTGTAGATTTGAATGGTTTTGGGTGTGTAGGAAGGATTTTTGAAAATAGGGTATGCTTTCTAGAGAGGGAAGCTCTCTATTTTCGGGTTGGGTTGAATGGGGGGTATGAATAGTGCTTTAGGATATTTAAAAACCTAGAATTTTCAGCACTTGGCTCGGATGACCCCCCAACCTTGTGCGGCTAGCCACTTGGCCTAGGTGGCTAGCCTTCCAAGGTTGGGTGGTCATCCTAGCCACTTTGTTTTGGCTTTGCTCCCTCACTTTATTTCGCTTTGACGCGTGATCAACCTTCTTTAAAATGAAATGTTGGACACTTTTTGAGCTTAAAATCAAACATATTTCATCTTGAAATCAATCCTATGAATTGATTTTAAGTGCAAAAGGGATGAACATATTTCCCGCATTCCATGCCAACTCAATCCCAATGGTGCAAGTATATTCATTCGCAATGGCTTGAATCTACTTTTCCATTTCAATTATCAATTTTCAATCTCAATGGTTGAGTATATTAATTCACAATGGCTTGAATATATTTCTCCATTTCAATTATTAATTTTCAATCTCAACGGTTAAGTATATTCATTCGCAATAGCTTGAATATACTTCTCCATTTCAATTATCAATTTTCAATCTCAATGGTTAAGTATATTCATTTGTAATTGCTTGAATATATTTCTCCATTTCAATTATCAATTTTCAGTCTCAATATTTAAGTGTATTCATTTGCAATGGCTTGAATATACTTCTCCATTTCAATTATCAATTTTCAATCTCAATGGTTAAGTATATTCATTCACAATGGCTTGAATATACTTCTTCATTTCAAATATCAATTTTCAATCTCAATGGTTAAGTATATTCATTCGCAATGGCTTGAATATATTTCTCTCTTTTAAATGTCAATTTTCAATCTCACAAGGTTGAATATATTTCCCTTGTCTCTTCAAGTCACTATGAGTTGAATATATTTCCTCATGTCCATGTTGGTGCCAGTGTGTGATTCTCCAGACTATTAGGCAAAAATGGGTTGTTCTTTATCATTGGCTCACAAGTGTAACCTGTTTCGCCAATGAGGGGCTTCTGTTACACCCCATTTTTGCACCACCTTACTAGGGTTTGTCATTTCATGTAGGTTTTTGTTTTGTTTTTTAGTCTAGTCACTTGCATTAGTTTTTAGAGTCCTAAGGATAATGGGTATGAAATTTGGTTCAATTTGGAATTGATCTTGATGGATAATAAGAGCTTTTATGACTTGAGGGGCATAATCGTCTTTTAGGCCACAAACTTTTCATTTGACCTTGAAATGATGTCCAAATTGTCAATTAGAGTTCATATTGATACATATGAGGTATTTCTAAGTTCAATTTTATGAATCAATGGCTTAGGGTTAAAATGGCTCAATATGGTTCAAGTTGGTTAATTGACCCACTTCGGGTTAGCTTAATTCAACTCACAATTACCAACCAATTATTTTCAAATTGACTTTAATTAGTCTTTATTTTATCCCCAAAAAGTGTTTTGGAATGTTTAATTTTGGTTTGGAAAACATTTGGTTCAATCTTATGTGCATACCTATGTTTTGCAATGCTAGTGCATAGCGGTTAACCGTCTTTGTAAAACCTAACCATGCACCTATGGTTAGTGGTTTTTATCCTAAAATGTTTAAAAATGTATTCCTCATCAAAACATGGTCGTTTTAGCTTTTATTTCATTAAAATCAGAGTTAATATGATCCCTAAAACACTCCTAGAAGGAAAGGAGTTTGAAAAAAGGGCAAAATCTGAAGAAGTGCTTAGGTGACCCCCAGCCCTAGGAGGCTAGCTACCCAGGCCTAGGAGGCTAGCCACCCAAGAATAAAGAAGAAAGTTAAGGCACTTTCATACCCTACTTATCTTGTGCAATTTATTCCAAGTATTAGCAAATTTACGCAATAGTAGCCTTTTTTGCAATAAGACAATTATCATACCTATTTGCACCCTTACACGTGCTCAAAACCATGCAAAAAAAAAAAAAATGATATATAAATTTGGACAGAATAGTATTAAGGCCTAAAGTCATCCATTAATTATGCAAATAACATAAGCAATGAATAAACATGAACCCTAATGTACCCTAATACCATGACATCCATAAAAACCCTAGAAATCTACTAATATGAATGCAATAATTATCATAGTTATTCTATATGTTGGACATATATAACAACCATGAAGAAAAACCAAACAAAAATCCTAACCTAGTATGCTATATGCAACTAACCTAAAACAAGGATAATAGAAACCCTAAACTCACAATTGTGCATTAAATCTTATAGAATAACCCTAAATCATGCTATAATTATCATGAAAAGCATTTATTTCATGTACACTAACTAACTAAAGCATTGATACATGATAAAAATCCTAACTTTAGCATGCAATAAGCCTATCCTATAAGAAACCCTAGTTTCAACACTAATAGAGAAGAAACATACCTTAAGAAAGCTTCTTTTGCTACTGTAGAGACTCCCTTCTTCTCTTTTGAACAATTTGAAACAAGCTTCTTAAAGTCTACAGCAAAAGCTCCAGCTCTCTTTTAGAACTCTATCTCTCATTCTCTCTTAGAACTTAGATTTAATGCATAAAAGTAGCTCTCCTAGTGCTGAAACATAGGGGGTATTTATAGAGTTTAATTGGGATAAATCAATGGCTAGGATTAAAACTCTAGAAATTAATCCAAGGGTTATTAGAGACTCCCTTGGTTCTTAAGGAACTCAAAAGTTACCAAAAATTAGAAGGAAAGTTGTCCAAAAGAGCACTGGTTCGTCAAATAGGGAAGTAGCCTCGAGTGACCACCAGGTCTCGGGCGGCTAGCCTCCTAGGCCTAGGCGGCTAGTGTCACGCCCCAAAAATAGCCTTGCTAAAGCCTAGTGAGGTAGTGACAACTCAAAACCTTATCCATTCATTCTCCAAGAAACACCATGTTGACAAATATTACTTCACATAAATATTAATTTCTTTATTACCTCATATACGAAATTATAATTATTACAATGCATCACTATTTGATATTACATCACATATGTCAACTTATCAAAACTAAACAACTATCAAATCAGGAAAATATGCTCTTCTATCCAGGTCTTCTCAATAGCTCACAAATTTCCAAATCCTGAAAAATAATTTTTTTATAAAAGAGTGAGCAAACCACAGCTCAATGAGATAATTCATCCATGAATGCTTAACATTAGTATACAACAGCTCATCGTACATTAACAGCATCTCTGTAACATCTCATACTACAATGATGTTAATAGCATTTCTCAAAATTTATGCCACTCAAGCATATAAAATTTGTATACAACAACTCATCTTACATGTAACAACATCTATGCTTAACATTAGTATACAACAACTCATCTTACATGTAACAACATCTTTGTAACATCTCATACTACAATGATGTTAATAGCACTTCTCAAAAGTTATGCCACTCAAGCATATAAAATTTGCACGTACTTGTGCTTCTGTTGCCTGCTGCAACCTACAAAAACAATCATAGCATACCTATATGCTCATACAGGATATACTATCTACGACCACAGCACACACTGCTCATCATGTGTGTATGCTACCCCACTAGCCTCTTGCCCTCAAAAATGGAGTAGCATATTAGTGCACTAACTGCAGGGCTTTCTCAACCCGGTCGTCTCATCTCAACATCTCAACATTTCAATCTCAGTTACAAGTATAAGCAACTTCACATAAACATGTCACAAAATAGATTTATACATACTTGTTTCTTATCTCAACATCTTAATCTCAATCACAAGTATAAGCATTCAACTTCACATAAATAGATCACTGAATAACTTGATACATGTTTGTACACGCATTAATAATCATATCGCTCAACATATGGATGCTAATATCATGCACGTACACTAATTAATCTCAATAATATTTCAATATCCAATTATGAATATGAATTATTATTCATATTATGCTCCACCACCATTAACAATCTTAATCAAACTACTCAACATAAATCTTAATGCCAAATATTCAATTTGGGATAATTTGAAATTTTCATAAACTTAAAGGCTATATTGCAAATACAAGAATTATGAGGACTATGATGACATCATAGAAATGTTAATAAAAGTCCCTAAAGTGTTTTACTTCTCACCAATATCTCATAGATTCAAACAAAACTCAATTTGTAATCCATTTGAGCTATTTTTAGTACGTAGGGGTATAATAGTCATTTTACAAGTGAATAAAATAATGCTCAAAATAAAAATATTCATTTTACCTCCAAAATACTCTCATGTAGATTTTGTTAATATGAATCCAATGGTTCAATTCGTAACTCAATCGGAATTCTATACACTTTGTTTGAGCTAGTCAAAGTTTGAAAACAAACTACACAAAAGGGTTAAAGTCTCCTAATTTTTAAAACCCGTGTTATCATGCTCATATGGGTACAAAATTATAAACATAAGTTTCTAGTATTTTTATAAGATTTTTAAAAATATTTTCAGCACCTAATGAGGGCCCCACATGGCCAATTGCATTAGGGTGCATGTGGCCTATGGTGCACGCTGCCACACTCAATCACATACCCTTCTTCTTCCCCACGCAAAGCCAAATTCTGCTGCTGTACACAGTTTGTTTTCAAGATTTATCAAAACTTGAAAAAATCATAACTAATTCATTTCTTAACCTTTTTCGATGATTCAAAAGCCCATTTTGCTTAATTTTTCATGTAGAATATTATAAAAATATCAGAAAAATTAAACGAATTTCAAATTCATACAGATTTTCATATCTGTGTTTCGGGTTGTCCAATTTATTTCTCACAACCTACAAGGTATTAAAGCCTAAGATTTATACAGAAGCTTCTCTATAGTATCATAAAACTATGGTAAAAATTTCATAAAGTTTCATTTACTGTGCATAGAGAACCAATCAAACAAAGTATGAGGGAAGCCATTGATGCTTCTTTGAAGCTCCAAAAATTATCCAAACATCAACCAATCCTCATGAAACTTTTAGAACCTATCCTATATCATTCAAAGATGAAACATCTCACCTCATATTTGTAGAAAAATGCTTTGAAACTTTCTTGGTTTGAGCTCATTTCTTTCTCCTTCTTTCATTCTCTCTATTTCTCTCTTTTGTTACACTCTCTTAACAGCCCAAAATAGCACGAAAATGAGCTGAAAATTAGCCCTTTTATACCCCCTCAAGTCAAAGGAAGTCTCCCCTCATTAATTTATGAAGATTCTTCTCTATCCCTTTGTCCCCAAGCAATCTATTTTCTTTTTCTCCAAGCAAACGTGGCTGATTTGTTGGTTTTGTTTTGTTTTGTTTTGCTTTTATTTTTCAGCAATTCATAAAATTTAGCCACCTATCCCCTCCCATGTAAGCGATGACCTCATCTTAAGGATTAATTATATCATTAATCCTATTAATATAATAAGTTAGTAATTTTTGTTATATATATATCCTAAAGCTTTGGTGATTAATAATAATTATAATTATGACAACAACAATAATGATAATAATCACACTAATCAATTGATTATTAGGGTGGCAAGTGTTTGGGTTATCACATTCTACCAACCTTAAAAAAAATTTCGTCCTCGAAATTTGAATAGTTTTAAATCAAATACTATATACCACTACGCTTCCGCTGCGCAACTCAAATTTGAAAGAGCTCATAAGTAAAATAAATTTTCTTTTTCAAGAAAATACATTTACAAGTATGGTGGAATAATCCAGTACGTATAATCAATTAACAACTCCCAATAATATGCATATCCAAAATTGAAGTCCAAGGTCAAATCAATAGTTACATAAAGATGTAAGGATCAGAAATACGTTTTTATGGAAAATGAACTAAAACTTCGTGTTATTTTTAGCATGTCCAAAGGGGTCTCTACCGTTCATATGATTTGGAAATTAGAAGTCGTTAGAGTTGCTTTTTAAATTAGAAACTAAGTTTCCAATGTTTACAAAACATGTAGTTCAAATCAACACTGCAATAAGATCTTATTGGGCATAAAACCATAATAGAATATGGTCTTAGTTTGTAGTATAATCACGTCTTGTAGAAACAAAATTAAGTAAAGTTATCAAGATACCTCAGTAAAACAGAATAGATTGTAGATAAATATTCATATCCTCAAATATATATGTTCAAATCTTGATTTTCTTGATTCTATGTAAACTAAACTCATAAAACATTTTGACAAAATATGCCTTAGGATGAAAACCTTCTCTTTATAATTTAGCGATTTTATCTGAAATTACTTTTCTAGAATTTCAGAACAATATTAACCAATGAATAGTGTTTGAATTTATGGGAATAAACCACAAAGAATTTGATTCTAAAACTTTTTATGCAAAAACCAGACATAACAATGGTATTTCTCATAAACTTTCATAAAATTATGACATGGATAACCCCTTTAATAAATTTGTTCAAAACACCCTTTCTGCTGAAAAATGAAAAATACAGCATAACAGATTTGTTTTGTAAATTCATTTTAAAATAGCGAGTCAACTTCAAAAGGCATGAAAATCTCTAGATTTGGAGTTCAACATCTTAAGAATACATAGAAAAAAAACAGAATGCATAAATAATGTTTCTAGTTAAACAACACAATATCTACAGAAAATTTCTGTATTGCCAGCATATAGCTCATCTTCTCTAAAAATTCATAACTTTCTTAAATCTTAATGAAATTAAGTGATTCAAAGGCCCAATGAAAACTTGAGCAGTATACTTTTAGATTCCATAGTTGGTTCTCATTAAAACAACACCCATTAAATCAAATTTTGAAGTAGAGTTTCAGGTTCCAAAACTCTAACATAAACTTTGAACAAAAATTACTTGTAACATTCTTAATCGTTCCTCACCAAAATTTCATAGGTAAAAATTACATGCTAAATGGATACAAAGTCCTTAATAATAGAATCAAATAATTGGGTGTATAAAGACAATTAAACTATTATAATTTGGACTTCATTAAAGCATAGTTTTAAGCTTTTAAACTCAAACTTTCCAAACCAAATATTTCAATTGAAACTAGGAATCAACGTAAAATAAAAATAGGGGTCAATCCTCACTAACAAGCTCAAATTGAACCATCAATTTACTGTAAATTATATCTCCCTAAAATTCCGTTCTTATCTGTAATTGATGCAATTTAGCAAACAAAATCGACTGTAAAAAAAATTTCATCCTCCAAGTTAATTCCACAAATTGTCAATGCAACGCTAGAGAATTGCTATTTTCCTCAATATGAACTCCAAAAATAACTGGGATTTTCATTCAGCATCCTTCTTGACAACACTCTTAATTCTCAAGTCCTGTAGGCACTACCTATTATTATAGATTAAGAATACCAAGAAAATGCCAATTACCGATGTACATTAGTCACACAGTTTTCACTGGCCTGATTTTGTCCCCATATTTCAAACCTTTTACACCCATCCATCACAAGAGGGACACCATCGATGTTTAAAGAGGAAACCATAACCATCCATCATGTGGAAAACCAACCATAAGGATAACCAATACCGAATAAACCTTTAGGGCCTTTCACCCAAGGGCACTCTACACCCTTCTTGTTAAACAAGGAAGAATTTCTCAGTCAAACCATCGAGTAATGCATTCAAGGATAGGAGCCAATGTTCCATTTTAAATATAAAATAAGTATTCAACCCTCCAATTTCAAAAATTCATAAAATTCATCTCAATTCTTTTCAAATCCAAACATGGCTCCTACTTTTCTCAGAAATTATTTCAAATACTTTTGTAGAACTTTTCACAAAACAAACTTTTCACAAACAGAGGGTTTCAAGATCTTCAAACTCAATAAAAATAATTATTTTCTATTTGAACACATTGAAGTTATTATTATTATTATTTTAATGATGAAAACAGAACCATTCATATTCAAAACTTCATAACTCACTCTATTGTTGTGCAAATGAGGTCATTCTTGAAGATTTGAAAACTAAACTCAAAGCCCAATACAAGAAAAAGGATAACCCAATGATTTCATTGATTATAAAACCAATTTGATTTTGTGGACAGTGTGCTGGAATTTGGTTCTAACACTAGTTCAATGGGCTTGAGACTTGTAGCATATGAAAACTGACATAATATAGAGTCTTTATACTAAAATTATGAATTGACTTCAAGTAAAACTATAAGTACAAAATTCCTAAAGTCAAATCATATATAGCATGGTCTGTTAAAACAGCTTTACTCTTACAACTTTGTAAATTTAATTATCCATGCACTTTATTTATATAAACTATACTCTTATTCATGGAAGGAATAGAATCCCTATGTTTCTCGACAATACAACAATATTCCATTTATATAACACAAATCTGTATACATACTTGGATACCAATTTTCTTCTCATAGTATAGTTACTATTCATTCGTTATGACAATTAACTCATATCTCCTATTTGATCCTTTAATAAGAACCATACTCGTGAATTTAAATTGTTAGTCTTCTCATCTATCCACCTTTAAAAGAAATCATGATACCACTCATAGTACTAACCCAAGTACTTCATCTCAAAATTAAAAACGATATCTTTACTTAAATCTTGAACTCCTCTGCTTCCAATATAGAATTTTGTGACTCATCCCTCAACCTCACCCTCACCCTCACCCATCTTGAGCCAATTGGGAATATTGGGACTCTTGGTTCTCTCAACCTCACCCTAACCCTCACCCATTTCGAGCCTGTTGGGACTATTGGTCTCTTGGGCCTCTTGTCACATCATTCCCCATCAAGAAGTCAGAGTTGTCACTTACTTAAGAATTTCACTTTTAAATCTTCAATACGTGGTACACAAAGTCCATCTTAAAACCTATGCCCCTATCACTTCCAACTTTTCAAACCAAATGGGTATATATATATATATATATATATATATATATTTTTTTTTTTTCTGCCATCTTCAGGAGCTATTCATGGAATTTCTAACCTTGAGTTTCTGATCACATAACCTAATAATGAGACTCGGATGCACTACTACCATCAAAAGATATGAAATTCCGCTACGAACTCAAACATTCTCCATTTCTACACATATCATATCTCGGACATAGTATTATCTTGAGACCCAAAATTTTTGATACTTTAACAATATGAATCACAATAGCCTTAATTATTCAGCTAAACTTCCAAATCTCAAAATTTTCTCATTTTAAAAATGCTAAAACTTAGGAACCTAATCACCAAATAAAAATTTTAAATCCCAAAGAGATCTAATTCCTAAGCTCTGATACCAAAATCTGTCACGCCCCAAAAATAGCCTTGCTAAAGCCTAGTGAGGTAGTGACAACTCAAAACCTTATCCATTCATTCTCTAAGAGACACCATGTTGACAAATATTACTTCACATAAATATTAATTTCTTTATTACCTCATATACGAAATTATAATTATTACAATGCATCACTGTTTGATATTACATCACATATGTCAACTTATCAAAACTAAACAACTATCGAATCAAGAAAATATGCTCTTCTATTCATGTCTTCTCAACAGCTCACAAATTTCCAAATCCTGAAAAATAATTTTTTTTATAAAAGGGTGAGCAAACCACGGCTCAGTGAGATAATTCATCCATGAATGCTTAACATTAGTATACAACAGCTCATCGTACATTTAACAGCATCTCTGTAACATCTCATACTGCAATGATGTTAATAGCATTTCTCAAAATTTATGCCACTCAAGCATATAAAATTTGTATACAACAACTCATCTTACATGTAACAACATCTATGCTTAACATTAGTATACAACAACTCATCTTACATGTAACAGCATCTTTGTAACATCTTATACTACAATGATGTTAATAGCACTTCTCAAAAGTTATGCTACTCAAGCATATAAAATTTGCACGTACTTGTGCTTCTGTTGCCTGCTGCAACCTGCAAAAACAATCATAGCATACCTGTCTGCTCATACAGGATATACTATTTACAACCACAGCACACACCGCTCATCATGTGTGTATGCTACCCCACTAGCCTCTTGCCCTCAAAAATGGAGTAGCATATTAGTGCACTAACTGCAGGGCTTTCTCAACCCGATCGTCTCATCTCAACATCTCAACATTTCAATCCCAGTTACAAGTATAAGCAACTTCACATAAACATGTCACAAAATAGATTTATACATACTTGTTTCTCATTTCAACATCTTAATCTCAATCACAAGTATAAGCATTCAACTTCACATAAATAGATCACTGAATAACTTGATACATGTTTGTACACGCATTAATAATCATATCGCTCAACATATGGATGCTAATATCATGCACGTACACTAATTAATCTCAATAATATTTCAATATCCAATTATGAATATGAATTATTATTCATATTATGCTCTACCACCATTAACAATCTTAATCAAACTACTCAACATAAATCTTAATGCCAAATATTCAATTTGGGATAATTTGAAATTTTCATAAACTTAGAGGCTATATTGCAAATACAAGAATTATGAGGACTATGATGACATCATAGAAATGTTAATAAAAGTCCCTAAAGTGTTTTACTTCTCACCAATATCTCATAGATTCAAACAGAACTCAATTTGGAATCCATTTGAGCTATTTTTAGTACGTAGGGGTATAATAGTCATTTTACAAGTGAATAAAATAATGCTCAAAATAAAAATATTCATTTTACCTCCAAAATACTCTCATGTAGATTTTGTTGCTATGAATCCAATGGTTCAATTCGTAACTCAATCGGAATTCTATACACTTTGTTTGAGCTAGTCAAAGTTTGAAAACAAACTACACAAAAGGGTTAAAGTCTCCTAATTTTTAAAACCCGTGTTATCATGCTCATATGGGTACAAAATTATAAACAAAAGTTTCTAGTATTTTTATAAGATTTTTAAAAATATTTTCAGCACCTAATGAGGGCCCCACATGGCCAATTGCACTCAGGTGCATGTGGCCTATGGTGCACGCTGCCACACTCAATCACATACCCTTCTTCTTCCCCGCGCAAAGCCAAATTCTGCTGCTGTACACAGTTTGTTTTCAAGATTTATCAAAACTTGAAAAAATCATAACTAATTCATTTCTTAACCTTTTTTGATGATTCAAAATCCCATTTTGCTTAATTTTGCATGTAGAATATTATAAAAATATCAGAAAAATTAAACGAGTTACGAATTCATACAGATGTTCATATCTGTGTTTCTGGTTGTCCAATTTATTTCTCACAACCTACAAGGTATTAAAGCCTAAGATTTATACAGAAGCTTCTCTATAGTATCATAAAACTATGGTAAAAATTTCATAGTTTCATTTACTGTGCATAGAGAACCAATCAAACAAAGTATGAGGGAAGCCATTGATGCTTCTTTGAAGCTCCAAAAATTATCCAAACATCAACCAATCCTCATGAAAGTTTTAGAACTTATCCTATATCATTCAAAGATGAAACATCTCACCTCATATTTGTAGAAAAATGCTTTGAAACTTTCTTGGTTTGAGCTCATTTCTTTCTCCTTCTTTCTTTTTCTCTATTTCTCTCTTTTGTTACACTCTCTTAACAGCCCAAAATAGCATCAAAATGAGCTGAAAATTAGCCCTTTTATACCCCCTCAAGTCAAAGGAAGTCTCCCCTCATTAATTTATGAAGATTCTTCTCTATCCCTTTGTCCCCAAGCAATCTATTTTCTTTTTCTCCAAGCAAACGTGGCTGATTTGTTGGTTTTGTTTTGTTTTGTTTTGCTTTTATTTTTCAGCAATTCATAAAATTTAGCCACCTATCCCCTCCCATGTAAGCAATGACCTCATCTTAAGGATTTATTATATCATTAATCCTATTAATATAATAAATTAGTAATTTTTGTTATATATATATCCTAAAGCTTTGGTGATTAATAATAATTATAATTATGACAACAACAATAATAATAATAATCACACTAATCAATTGATTATTAGGGTGGCAAGTATTTGGGTTATCACAGCTAACCTCCCAAGGCTGGGGCGTCACCCGAACACTTCTTCAGATTTTTCCCTTTTCGAACTCCTTTCCTTCTAGGAGTGTTTTAGGGGTCAAATTAAATCTGATTTTGATTAAATAAAAGCTAAAACGACCGTGTTTTGATGAGAAATACATTTTTAAATATTTTAGGACAAAAACCACTAACCATGTGTGCATGGTTAGGTTTTACAAAGACGGTTAACCGCTATGCACTACCATTGCAAAGCATAGGTATGCACGTAGGATTGAACCAAATGCTTTCCAAACCAAAGTTTTCCAATTTTGACGGACTAGCGCTCTTTTGGACAACTTTCCTTCTAATTTTTGGTAACTTATGAGTTCCTTAAGAACCAAGGGAGTCTCTAATAACCCTTGGATTAATTTTTAGGGTTTTAATCCTACCCATTGATTTATCCCAATTAAACTCTATAAATACCCACCTTATGTTTCAGCACTAGGAGAGCTACTTTTATGCATTAAACCGAAGTTCTAAGAGAGAATAAGAGAGAGTGTTCTAAAGGAGAGCTAGAGCTTTTGTTGTAGACTTTAAGAAGCTTGTTTCAAATTGTTCAGAAGAGAAGAAGAGAGTCTCTACAGCAGCAAAGGAAGCTTTCGGTATGTTTCTTTTCTATTAGTGTTGAAACTAGGGTTTCTTATAGGATAGGCTTATTGCATGCTAAAGTTAGGATTTTTATCATGTATCAATGCTTTAGTTAGTTAGTATACATGAAATAAATGCTTTTCATGATGATTATAGCATGATTTAGGGTTATTCTATAAGATTTAATGCACAATTGTGAGTTTAGGGTTTCCATTATCCTTGTTTTAGGTTAGTTGCATATAGCATACTAGGTTAGGATTTTTGTTTGGTGTTTCTTCATGGTATTAGGGTACATTAGGGTTCGTGTTTATTCAATGCTTGTGTTATTTGCATGATTAATGGATGACTTTAGGCCTTAATACTATTCTGTCCAGATTTGTATATAATTGTTTTTGCATGGTTTTGAGCATTTGTAAGGGTGCAAATAGGTATGATAATTGTCTTATTGCAAAAAAGGCTGCTATTGCGTAAATTTGCTAATACTTGGAGTAAATTGCACAAGGTAAGTAGGGTATGAAAGTGCCCTAACTTTCTTCTTTATTCTTTCTCTTATTAGGGTTATCTTTTAATATGGATTTACGATAATTACTAAAGGTTTCCTCGTTAAATAAAATACCTTTTTATCAAAGTTTCCATCCTGTGGAAGCTTTTAAACTTGGTTTACTCAATAAATTTTCTACCTTTCAAATAAGGAAACTTAGGGTTTTTACCATAAGTTTATATTAGGTTGTAACCCTATTTCTTTTTGAACTATATGGACTTTGATCCATGTACTTCTATACATGATACATAGGCGCTCACCTTGAGGTTCAGGTCTGCCCTAAGACACCAAGTATCCTAGGTTTTCTTCTCTTTCTTTCTATTTTCTTCTTTTTTATTTATGTGGATGGATGGATTAATGATATGCATGCTGTCTTGTAATAATATATAATGTTTTTTGTGTGGAAAAGACTTTAATTTAGCCCAAATAAACTAAGTGACCGAAAGGGTAATATGGGTGCCTATAGGCTTCTCCTAGAACCTTCTCTTGTCATAACTTAGCCTCCAAATCACTAGTTTCTTTGGTTTCTAAAAAGACTGTTTGCCGTTCCATTTTTAAACATGGAGTCATTCAATTGTTTTCTTTCGAAACAAAATGGTTTTTAGGGTTTTCCTTGTTTCCTTTAAAAAATAAGGTGGCGACTCCTTTTCCTTTTTAAACCAATCTTTAATCTTTTTCAATCATGTGGGCCACTTTCCGGGGTTCACAGCCACAGTATTATCAACTAGAATGTCTATATGAGGGAGGGGGAAATCGTCCTTTGGGCATGCATTGTTGAGATCTCAATAATCCACACATACTCGGACCTGTCCGTCTTTTTTTGGCACTAGTACTACGTTGGCGATCCAATCGGCTTGATCCACTGTCTGTATGAATCCCACTTTCAACAACTTAGTAACTTCTTTTACTTTTAGCTGCTATTCGGGTTGCATTCTCTTGAGTCGCTATTTATCGGATCTGAATCCCTCTTTAATGGGGATATGGTGCTGTACAATTTCGGGATCGATCCCAAGCATGTCTTCGTATGACCATGTAAATACATCTTGAAACTCATGTAACAATGTGATGAGGTGGAATTGCTCAATCATAGTTAATGTGGAACTAATTTGTATTTTTCTTAGGATTTTCCTCAATGCCCAAATTAATTATTATAGTTTCACTTTTTAATAGTTCAATGTTCCTTTCATGGTCATCATTGATTACTTTGTTTAAATTAGGATCTTCAGACATTAATGCAATATATTCTTCGAGGGACACATCAACATAAGCAAAATCAGAATTTATTTCATTATTAAAAGGGATAGTTACATCAGTGGTGGCCTCAGAGGCCTTATTAGACACAATAGACTCAGAGACTATTTTAGAAATGAAGGCCGGTTCATTTTTATCTAAAATGGGTTTGCCATTTGCCCCAATGTGTATAGCGATCCCTGCTTCCATCTTCTAAATCCATGAACTAGTGTTTCCATTAGTGCCAGTAATCAGCTTTGCCAAGTCCATAGCAACTTCCTTCTCAGTTATAGCCAGTATGCCTAGGTTGTGTTCAGATAGTAGTAGGTCCCAATTCTCAGTTCCCAGATTGTTAGCCCAATCATCTCTAGCACTTCTTTCTCTGGTGATTTTTCTTTGATAGGTTCTAGCCTCAGCTCCTTAGCAAAAAAGATTTCCAATCCTAGCATCCTCTTCCCACTCTTCCTATCTATCCACGGCTCGAGGAAGCCACAGTAAGGGAAGTTCCCTCCTTCTTTAATAAAATTCCCATTGAGGGTATTTTTGTTCTTTGGCATTCCTTCTTTCTTTGGTATCCTAGACCTTTGCGACCCTTTTGTGTATGGAAATTTGGAAACTTGGTGACCCCTTTGCCATCTTTCCCCATTCCCATGCCCGGTATGTATCCCATCTTCTTCACAATGTGAGCAACCATATACCCAATCCCACTACTAAAATCCGGGTAGGCCTTTTCCTTTACCTCATTCTTCCTTTCCAGCATCTAAACTAGCTCAATGCGTCTCTAGCCCAAATTTTCTTCACCTTCCTTAATTTCCAATACTTGACCAGTGATCTCTCCATCTCCATTAATTACCATAACTCCTTCTTCCCATGGCAATTTTATCTTTTGATGCACAGTGGATGGGATAGCCTGCAGCGGGTGAAGCCAAGTTCTTTTCAATAGCAAATTATAGTTGGCAGGTATATCCATGACGCAAAACTTAATGATGAACTCAATGAGTCCCACCTTGCAGCATGCTTTAAAGGTGCCTAGCACATTTTTGGAGCTGTTATTATACTCTCTTATAGTCATTGTAGAAGGTGTGAGTTCTTCTTTGAGAACTCCTAAATGAGTTGTGCATAAAGGGCACACATTCAGTGCTGACCCATTATCCACAAGGACTACCAGGATCCTTAACTCTTTGCATTCAATTGTTATGTACAATGGCTTTGCGTGCTTTGTCCCCTTGATTGGGAGATCTTCTTCCGAGAAGGTTAAAGTAGTCTTATCTGAAGACCCAACTCTTGTGATGGATAACACTTGCTGGGGTGTTGTCTCCACAAATACCTTTTGTTTGGCCAATACATCTAACAATGTCTGCCTATGTTTCTTAGAAGCTACCAACAATCCCCACAAGCTAATGTTGGCTTGCGTTTTATTCAGCTACTTCAGAACTCTATCTTCTTCATCTTCCCTTCCTAATTCTCCTACTTGGTGCCTTAGTTCTTTTATCTCTATTTCTTGATTCACATCCCTTCTTAGGTGATCACCTTCCAAGTGAGGTGGCTTAAAATGCCTCATCGCACGAGTGAGATGCATAGTGTCTTTACCCTTTACCTCCTCCCAAATTTTTTTCCACGCATCTCCTTTTCTTCATCACTATCATCCCATGGTGAACACACGACTATGATTAGTGCAGATGGATCCCATCTTCTTCTTCTTCCCCAATCATATTTGCATATGATGGTAGCATGTTCTTGTAATTGGGAATAGGATTTTGGTGTACATTGGGCTTCTTTTCTTCCCCTGGTGGTGGCAATTTACCTAATTCAATTATGTTTTAAATCATATGTCTTAACCGGGTACTATTGTCAAGCTTGTGCCCAATGCATTGATGGAATTTGCAGAACTCATTCTGTCTCTAGTGAGATGGAATGGAGTTGGGTAATGTTCTGGGTTCCAATGCTTATAGGTACCCTTTCCTTGACAAATTTGCAAATGCTTTGGACAAAGGGACTCCCAAATCATGGAACTCTCTAGGCTTCCTCTCGGTTTGTTAGACGACGCCAACTATAGCTTGTGTTGTTCCTCTAATTCTATTAGCTTCGCTTGGACCACTACCACTTGCCCCAAATATTCTCTTGGGCTTGCCCTCTATCTGACCTTTGTGAAGTGCATTCTCTATCCTTATTCCGCATTGGTATAATTACTGAAAATCCATGACGGACGAGGTTAACATTTTATTAAAATAGATAGGTGTCAAGTTTCTTTGTACCATGTTAACCTAGTCTATCTCTACCGGCCTGTTTACCATCTTCATAGCCTTCGCCCTCCAACATGCCAGGAAATCTGAGAAAGTTTCATCTTAGTTCTGCCTTGTTATTTCTAAATCCCTCAAAGTTACGTCCAGCATGGTGTTATAATTGTACTTATTAGTGAATTCTTGGGCCAGAATTTCCCAAGATCCAGTAATTTTTTCCTCGAGCCCATAATACCACTTAGAAGCATCTCCAAACAGCGACAAAGGAAAAGCGCAATGGACTTATTCCGAAGTCAAACCTTTCATTCTAGCATTGCTTAGGTATTGGAGAAGATGTTGCTTAGGGTTGCCAGTTCCATTGAACTTCTCATAATTTGCTATTTTGAACTTAGGAGCCAATTGAATCTTGGCTTCAGAAGTTATACTCGTCATGGAAACCATGTAATCATCCATTCCCTGGGATTTGCACCATGTAGTTTTCATCTGATTAATCTAATCCTTCATCTCTTGGTTCTCTATCTCTAACTTGTCCACTTTTGTGTCGTTTTCCTCGTCTTTGCCTTTATCATTCTTCCTAGCTATGTAATCAGCATAGTTTTCATCATCCGACACATTTTCATTCTCATTTGTTTTATTTGTACCACTTTTATCTTCGGCCTTCTCCTCTTTTGCTTCTCCTTCAACTCGCTCTAATCCTTCATGCCCTTTATTCTTCTTTCCTATTTCTAAAGTGTTCAGCCTCTACACTAGTCTGGTCATTAAATTTCTTATCTCGGCCCTTTCTTCTTGCATTTCAGCTCTTGCTCGCTGCATGTCAGCCTTGTTGTGTTGCATCATGGCTATGAGGTCAGCAAGAGTTGGTTCTGCCATCTGTTCTAGTTCTGTTTTCCTCAAACAGTTTGTTATAGGCGAGCGGGTCCAAACACAACCTGCCACACTAGTATTGGATCACGATCTCCCAATCTTGTTTGAAATTATCAAGCGAAATGATTATGTCACGCCCCAAACCCAAAAGATTGGATTTGGCGACATGATTGTCATAACCCACATAGGACTATGTCCCACATAGGCTAGACCACTTAACGCTAATCAACCTATAATAAAGTTGTCTCTAATAATCCATCCATAATAAAATTCAAGCCATAGCATAACTAAAGTCTCAACAATTAATTGAAATAACTAAATAAATCCATATCCATCAAAGTAAATTGTCATCTCTAATAACCTACTACAACGTCTACTGAAATAATAAACTAATTCTTTTAACTATTAAAATAAAATTTCTAATTAACTAGTCGATTAAGCTATTGACACCCTAGCTCTTCGTACGTGGAAGCCACTCACATCAAGCTAATCGCCTGTGGGGAAAACTATAAAGGGTGAGCATAACACTTCGTAAGAAAACATTACATAATATATACAGCAAGAGATCAAGTATATTCGCACGATTGATTTAAAAAAAGATGAGTAACAAAACGATAGAGTTTTACAATAAATCATTTCTTTCAATTCGATAGGCATATAAACTTTTAGAAGTAATTCTCTTACTTTCAATTCAATAAACAATGACACTGAAACACTTTCGATAACAATTCATTCGATAAATCACTTTAAAATCACTGATCGATAATACAAATCAATAAAACATTAGTTCATACAAGTACTTCCTCTGGCTAGACTCACATTTAATAGGTGCCCATCATCGTGGGACTTTACACTACATTACTATTAGAATCCCCTGTTAGCATGGACCAATTTTCTAACAATATTAAAATCCCCTACTGGGACGGACCAATAATCTAACCAGAGTTCACACTTGTACAAAAAAACATTTGACAAAAATCTTTCACAAGTAGAATAGATTTAAACACATATAAAACAATTTCAATAAATGACTATTTTTTTGCTTGACCCACAGTACATAAGAAATAAACACTTTTATAGTGAAATAATTGTTCATAAATCATTGGCTCACAAAAGAGGAATAAAAATCAGATTTATTTTTATTTAATCAAAGAAGGCGATACATTGTGCAAGTTCCCTTACCTCAAGCCAAACCTTCAACGATCCAAGCGATCAAACTCCTAACAATCCCAACGCTACTCAAAACCTAAAATCAATAATATTCTTTATCAATAAATCATACTTAAGCTAAAAAGTCTCTCCAGTTAAGTAGTGCGTTAAGGGTTCAACGTCTAATTCTCATGGCCTTATAATTCTTACTATATATAATATAATTAATATATACACTAACGTGGCATTAAAATAGACTCATGTTAAATTATAAATTGATAGGTTTAAATTACTTTTTAACACAGCAAAGTTACCAGTCAATCCGAGAGAAGTTGATTGTCAACAGATGTGAAGGTGACTGTAAGAATGTAGTAAAACAGCAGCAGATTTCTGTATTAACTTCCTATGCTACCCAATGCAAAATCAGAAGTTCACCCACTGATTTTCCCTCAAAATCAGTCCCTAAATTTGTGGGAGAGATATTTATGGAAGGGTGTACATAGGAAGTGATGGTGGAAGTGGTGGAAACCACCATTTTTGGCTTTCCTTGTCACCCAAACCCAAAGAAAGAGATTTTTGGTGGTTGGATGATCTTGTGCAGCAGCTATGGAGGGTTTTTGAGTGGTGGTGATGATGGTTTAGTGGTTGTAGAAGTGATAGAGATGGAGGATTGGATTAGAGAAGAAAATCTTGGTAACACAGTAAAGTTACCAGTCAACAGATGGTAAGTTACCTATAAATAGACACGAAGTTGGCAGTCGATTCATACAAAACAGCATCAGCTCCTTTCTTTTTCCTTCTCTCTTGCTTTCTTTTATTTTTTCTCTCTTTACATTGTTTTCAGTCAAAAGAATATAAATCCTCCTTAAAGGTTTCTTATATAGGGTGCAAGTTAATCCTAATAACCTAATTAGGATTACCTTCAAAGTTAGTGTTTGATTAGGATACGAAAACTATCACTTATTGATTAGAAAACAATCACCTTGTTTAGCTACAAAGTTGAACGTGTTCGAGGTTAAGCCTAAATTAATTCATACATTTAAATCTAACTAAAGGCAATCAATTTTTCAGTTAATTAATTACACCTAAGAAAAATTCAGGGTTTTACAGATTAAGTCCATGTTCCCCTTTATATCCAAATAAAACCCTATTCTATTTCAAGATTACCCAATTCCTTCTTATTACACCTTGGGCCTCGTCATGTTTACTAGATCTTTCAAGTACCCAGGGTATAATAAGTGGTCACAAAGTTAATCATTTTTCAAGTTCAAGCTCATTACAAATGCTCTTGTCTCATTAGTATTTTAGATCCAAGCCTATTAGTCTCTTTTCTTTTTCTTTTTCTTTTTTTTTTTTGGGGGGGCTTGGACCCAATTATAGAAATAATCAATCCTAACTCTCCTTCAGGCTTGAACTTCGAAACATAATTGACTTTGGAATTCCATTTTAATTTGGATTTGATTTCTTTCATCAAATTGGTCCAAACCTAACGCCTAATAGGTCCATGTCACACCCTATTTTTGCACTGCTTTACTAGGGCTCATCATTTCATGCATGTTTTTGTTTTATTTTTGAGTCTAGTCACTTGCATTAGTTTTTTAGGGTCACAAGGACAATGGATATGAATTTTGGTTCAATTTGGAGTTAATCTTGAGGATAATAAGAACTTTTGTAACTTGAGGGGCATAATTGTCTTTTAGGTCACAAAATTTCCATTTGACCTTGAAATGATCTCCAAATTGTCAATTAGAGTTCATATTGATGCATATGAGGTATTTCTAGGTTCAATTTGATGAATCAATGGCTTAGGGTTAAAATGGCTCCATATGGTTCAAGTTGGTTAATTGACCCTTCTTTGGGTTAGCTCAAATTGACTCACAATTACCGACCAAATCTTTTCAAATTGACTTTCATTAGTCTTTATTTTAACCCTAAAAGTGTTTTAGAAAGTTTAATTTTGGTTTGGAAAGCATTTGGTTTGATCCTATGTGTATACCTATGCTTTGCAAAGGTAGAGCATAGCAGTTAACCGTCTTTGTCAAACCTAACTATGCATCCATGGTTAGTGGTTTCATCCTAAAATGTTCAAAAATGTATTTTTCATCGAAATACAGTCGTTTTGGCTTTTGTTTCATCAAAATCGGAGTTGATTTGACTCTTGAAACACTCTTAGAAGGAAAGGGAGTCCAAAAAAAGTGAAAAGCTGAAGTGGGCTCAGGTGACCACCCAGCCTCGAGCGGCTAGCCGCCTAGGCTAGGTGGCTTAGGCAGCTAGCCACCCAAGCCCTGGTGGTCACCCGAGGCCACTTTCCTAATTCTTTGCTGAAGTGGACTTTTACCTATTTTGACGGTTTGGGACTCTTTTGGACGTGTTTCCTTCTAATTTTTGGCAACTTTTGAGTTTCTTAAGCACCAAGAGAGTCTCTAATGACCCTTGGTTAATTTTTAGGGTTTTAATGCTAGCCATTGGTTTATCCTAATTGAACTCTATAAATACCCCCTAGGCTTCAGCACTAGGGGAGGCAATTAGAGGCCACTTTATGCATTAAACCTAAGTGTTTGAGAGAGAATAAGAGAGAGAGAACTAAAGGCGAGTTGGAGTTCCTGTTGTAGCCTTGAAGAAGCTTGATTCAAGTCATCCACAAGTGAATGAGAGAGTCTCTACAGCAGCATGGAAGCTCTTCCTAAGGTATTTTTTTACTCTAATGATGCTTAAATTAGGGTTTCTCATAAAATAGGCATATTGCATGTTAAAGATAACTTTTTTTATCATGTTTGGATGCTTTAGTTAGTTAATATACATGATTTAATTGCTGTTCATGATGAGTTTAGCATGTTCTAGGTTTATTTCATAGGTTTTTAAGCATAATTGTGAGTTTAGGTTTTTGTTGTCCTTGTTTTAGGTTAGTTTCATATAGCATGATAGTTTAGGGTTTTTTTATTGTTTTTTCCTCGTGGTTGTTATGTATGTCTCGCATATAAAATAACTATGATATTTTCTGCATGCATGTTAGTGGATTTTTAGGGTTTTTATGCATGTCATGGTTCTAGGATTGCATTAGGGCTTATGAAAGTTCACTATTTCTGCTGTTTGTATGTTTAGTGGATGATTTTAGGCCATAATATTATTCTATCCAGATTGCTATTTTGTTCTTTTTGTCTTGTTTTGAGCACGTACAAGGGTGCAAATAGGTGTGATAATCGTCCTATTGCAAATAGGACTGTTATTGCTTAAGTTTGCTAATGCTTGGAGTTATTGCGCCAAGGTAAGTGGGTTTGAAGATGCCCTAATTCACCTTTTCTTCCTTAGCCTTTCTCTTCTCCCTCTTTGGGGTTAATTCTTAATATAGACACATGATCTTAATCAAGGGTTTCCTTGTCAAAATAAACTACTGATTTTCTATCAAAAGTTTCCATCTTATGGAAGTTTTCAAATTTGGACTATTCAATACATTTTCTATCTTTTCTAAGGAAACCTATGGTTTTTACCATAGGTTTATATTAAGATTTAACCCGATTCTTATTCGAACTACGTGGACATTGATCCATGTATTTCGTTGCGTGGTATATAGGTGCTCGTTTTGAGGCTCAAATCTGTTCTAGGATCTAAGTATCCTAGTTTTCTGTTTTGTTTTGTTTTGTTTTTTTCTTTGTTTTATTTGCTTATTAGCATGCATGGATGGATATTTGAATACTATCTTATGATGATACTTGTTGATTTTTGTATGGTAAGATCTTAATTTAGCCCAAATAAACCGAGAAACCGAAAGGGTGACATAAGTGCCTATAGGTTTTGCCTAGAACCTTCCCATATCATAACTTAGCCTCCGAATCCCCAATTTCTTTGGTTTCCAAAAGATCTTTTTTTTTTTTTTTCCTTTCCTTTTTAAATATGGAGTCATTCGATTGTTTTCTTTAAAACAAAGTGTTTTTAGGGTTTTCCTTCTTTCCTTTAAAAAATAAGGTGGCGACTCCTTTTTAATTTCAAACCCAATTTTCTTTTAAATCCTTGTGGGCCGCTTTCATGGATTCACAGTTTGGCGACTCCACTGGGGATTTGTGGGTTAGACTCTATAAAGTTTAATTAGGTTAAACTAATTTCTTATGTTTAATTAAAATCAATCACATGCGTCCGCTTGATTGTGTACTTTTATTTATTGCATTGTGTACGCAAATTGTTGCATAATAGGCTCGATTGTCCCTCGATATATCCTTGCCAACGATAGGCCTAGTTTCAACCTTGGTTTTCCTGATTCCAAGTATTGGGGCGAAACTTATCAACCTCTCTTGCCTAGTACCCTTGGGCTTGCCCTTGGGTATATTAAATGAATCAATCACATACTGCTGGACACACGCGGCGTTCCTAATGCCACAGGTGATTAGGTATAAAGATTGGTTCAAGCAAGTGAAGGACCGCAGCCTACCCTCTCTTAGTTCATGTAGTGGGCCTTGTAAGGTACTATAGTCTCACCGTTATGCACCCACATTTGTTTGTAATGATGCTATGCTACGTTTGTGGTGTGAGGCTTTATATTTTATGCCTTAACATATACCTTTGAATCCTAACCTTTGTTAAGGCCATGGGTTAGGAGGAATAAGTTAAGGAAGTAGGATGTTAAGCTATGTTTGTGATGTGCTAATTCATGGGAATTCATTAAACCTAATTGTAGGACTCTATGCCCTATTCTTTTAACACACCCCTTTTATCTATAACCTTTAAAAGGGTCATTGGATATAAGGAATGAATTAAATGAATATGGTGTAGAACCGAATTCATTAAGGAAAATATGGAGGTTTAGGACAAGTCCTTAGGCTAAAGGTTAAACTTTTCCTATCCATAGACATGCTGGCTTGGATCCGCAATCCGTAAGGGCGTCTAGTGAGTATTGAATCTACCCATTAGACAGACATGGCCGATGAAAGAACTAGTGAAGGACACTTTGACCTTGAGGCTTACCTAAAAGCCATCATGACCAAGCTTGACCATACCGCCGAGACATCTAATACAGCATTGAAAATGGCTCAAGAGAACCAATAGAAGATAGCAAATCTTGAACAAAATGGTTCTAAGGCCCATTCTTCAGGTATACCTCATGGGGCTAGCACCGAAGAGGGACCTCAATCCAATGAGAACACTAAGACAAGGGGGGAAAGTAGTTCGAAGCCTGTGGTCATCAACCTAGAAGGGGAAACCAAAGGGAAGGGTGCTAGTAGTGATTTTGTATTGGCTAGCAAGGTAGAAGCATTGGAAAGAACTATAAAAGGGATTTGTAAGACTGATGACATGGTCGATGTGCGGACTTTATCTCTGTTTCCCACGTCTCACATTCCATTGCAATTCAAGATGCCAGAATTAGAGAAATTTGATGGGATAGGCTGCTTTAAGACTCATTAGAAGATGTATGTGTGGGCTATACACCCTTGAGGGGCCACTGATGAGCTTTTAGCTCAAATGTTCCATGAAACCTTGGTAACTTCTGCTTTGAAATGGTTCTTAGCATTGGATGAGAATAGGACTCAGACTTGGGAAGACATATGCAATGTGTTCTCGGAGCACTACAAGTACAACACAGAGGTGGACATTACTTGAAGAGACTTGGAAACTACAAAGTAAGGGGCTCATGAAACTTTCTTCGCTTACATTACAAAGTGGAGACAAAAGGCATCAAGAATGACGGATAGGCCAAATGAGGAGGACCAAATTCAGTTGGTGGTTAAGAACTTGCTACCCGTGTATCATAAGCACCCATTTGCCCACTATTTCCCAAATTTCAAAGCTCTTATTGGGGCCAGCATGCAGGTTGAGGATGCTATCAATGATGGGATGATCAAAACTAAGGAAGTAAAGAGCCGTAAGATAAAATTTGCTAGGAAGAACAATGCCGAGGTCAATACCATAACCTAACCCATTCAACCCATCTCTCTTAATGATGTCAACCCACCTCGCCAATTCACCAAGCTATACATACCACTTAAAAGAGTCATTAAAAAGCTCATGAGCCGTGACCTATTGAAACCACTTGACCCAAGGCCTCCACCTAATCCCTTACCTAAGAACTACAATAAGAGTGAGTACTACAAGTACCACCAATCCAAAGGCCATACCACTAACCATTGCATTTGCCTCCGCCACCAAGTCCAAGACCTTATCGATAAGCAAATCATTTCATTACCAAGCCGCCCAAATGTCACCCATTATCCTCTCCTATCTCACAACAACACTCCCCCACCTAACAACATAAATGTCATCGGAACTATCTCACCCTCGCCGGCCCATAAGATAATACACCCCACTCCCCATAACCTTAACCCACCTTTTCACCCTTAGCCGCAACAAAAGCCTTATAATGCCACTCTCACCAAGACCAAGGCCTTTAACCCCTCACCAATATTTCCAATACCATTGTGCACCTGGCCATGACACCAAAGCTTATCCCATGCTAAAGAAAATCATTCAAGACCTCATTCACTAAAAGGTTTTGCTGCTGCCAAGAAAGTCTATCCAACAAGAACTAAAAGAAAGGTATGAAGTAGGGGATCCTTAGGTTGGCCTATAGGGTCAATCATCGGGAAAATTTGATTATTATATGCTGTGCTTGAGTCCAAATCCGGTGACAAACAAGCCGATAGTTCCTACAGGTTGGGATGATTTGCCAATGGAAATAGAGAACATTGATATGATAGAATGGAATGTCCTAATGAATAACTCTGAGGAAGTCCACAATATATGGGCTAGTGATGATGAGTTGGATCATATAACTAGAGGGGGTCGTCATTTCAAGCCTCTACACTTGGAATCCGAGAATCATTGGGAGATTTAGAGGGGTAGAGGCATCCCGACTTACAAGAAGAAGAAGATGAGGTGCTTAGGTAGTTAAAGAAGACCAATACCAACATCACCATATGGGGCTTGCTCATTGTCTCGCATAAGCACAGAAAGACCGTGCTGAAACTACTGAATCAGTATAGGTGCCTGTTGATACATCCCCTGAGGGATTGGTACATTTGGTGAGTCCAACTCCTAAGAACTCAACTATTATGTTCACTAATATAAACCTACCTAAAAGTGGGCCAAGCTGTCACGACCCAAATTAACTAAGCCGTGATCAATAATAATAAAACAAGATTTTTCTTTAATAAATTCTTTGATAAAACATGGATGGCACGTGTTAAAATCCTCAATCATTTTAAAAATTTTTGGCATGACCCATCCGTAAATGGGGCATACCATCGTGAAAACCTGTTATAAAAATCCATACATAAAAATTTCCTGTCATCCATGAAAGTGGTATCATCCCATGCATTGCATTCCACGTATACAACCATAATAATTAAAATTTACAACTCTACTTTATTTATAATTACATTAACCCAATAGAAAACCCACTTAATTACATATTCCTTCTCATGAAAAATACATTAATAATTAACAAATAAAATTTCCGATGATAGCATCTTCCGCCTATGCTAGCAAAACCAATCCTTGGATTATCTGAAAAACATTTAAAATAATAGACGTGAGTCCGACGACTCAGTAGATACAATTTGACATAGTAAACTAAAGCAATGATATAAATAAAACCCATTATATCATTTAAATTAAAATACACTAACCAAGTATATTACAAATCCCAAAATAAGTTATAACCCATAACTTAAAATAAATAATACATAATGCCCAATGCATGTGACTCATGTCTAATTTACATTGATTCCATTAATTACCGACCACTCTCGTAGGAGTCTTCGCACGGAAACGGAGGATTTAAACCCAACCTCCAAGAAGACAACACAAGGGTTCCTACCTGGAACCGGAAAGTAGCCTCTGATTCGAGAACACAAGGGTTCCTACCTGGAACCGGAAAGTACCCCAAGACCAAAGGAATGGAAAACACCGCAAAGTCCCATTGATTGCAAGTAGTCCAATTCCAATGACCCCTTTTTATGCAATACTTTTATCCAGTATTCATTAAGTCCATTTAATGCATGATTATGCCTAACATGCAATGCAATAAACCATAAAATGAGTTTTTGTAACTAAAATCATATCCTAGATATGGTATATAACCCATAATCAAATAACATCATAATTATACCCAAAATTATGATAAACAACATAAACTCTCATTATGATTATAGCCTTGAAATCATAATCGAAAAACATCAATTAAACATGGAAATTAACCATAAAATTCATACATCTATATTCCATAGCATGTATAAAATACCCGAAATTCGTTAGGAACATAATTCCCAAATTAGATTATCAAATACCCATAATCTCATTCCAAGATTTATTCCATAAATCATGTATATACATATTCTAGGCCCAAGAATACCCAATAATATGATAATATATACCATATTATCATGTCAATAGTTTAAACCTATGTAAATTGCACCTACCTCCACCAAATGCGTGGAAAAATGTAACCTTTGATGTCGTGGGTATGAAGTCCAAGCCCTAGGATGCAAATGCAAACTCCCAATCCAAGCCCTAGCTCCCAAATGACTTGGTTGATGTTGGTAACAGAGGTCCCAACTCCAAATCACCACCAAAACTCCCCAATATACATGAATAAACCCATAAATGTAAGAATGAGATGATAAACCAAAAGAAATTACAAACCCTAACTCTAAAATATGAGAAAATACCTCTAAGAATGCAAAAGAGTTGGTGAGGATGAAAATCCATGCCAACACCCATGAAATCTAAGCTCAAATCACCATGAGCAAGCTCCAAGCTCCACCAAGAGGTTGGAGAAGATGAATCCAACCATAATAATGCATTCCCAAGCATCAAAGAGAGAGAAAAACCCAAATCCACAACCATATGCGGGTAGATCGGGCCAAAATACGCTAGATCTGAGCTCGTCGGCATCGGATCGAGGTTGCCGTGCTCCGGCGAGTCGCCGTCGAGCCTCCGCCCCCTCTTCTCCTTCTCTCTCTCTCTCTCTCTCTCTCTCTCTCCATGCCCAAAAAGACCAGATCTGGTCTAAAATCGTGGGGGATGGGTTTTTTATAAGGGGTGAGGGGCACATGTGTCATTTTATGCAAAAAAATTTGCAAAATCCGCGATGCACGATCGATCGTGAAAAACAGAAGCAAAATAACATTTCCAGGGCACCTACGATCGATTGTCCCCAAGGCACGATCGATCGTCCCTTGCTGAAAATGCCCAGTAACTCAGGCAAATGTGTATAAACCCACACAGTACATACCATTGCCTTATTTTCATTAAAAAGTAATCTTCTCTATTCTTTTATTCTTCCTTTTACTTTCCTTTTACTTTAAGTTATTTAATGAAAATAAGCAAATAACCCCCCATTTGAATCCAAATAAAATATTAGAAAAATCAAATTCCCAATATATCAAAATCTCATTTTCAAGTTTTAGTACAAAATCTGTCTCCTGACAGATTTTCCTAAAACAAACATGCGTGGAACCCAATCCAAACATGCTAATAAAATCCCATAAAATCACCAATGTCTTATAATATTATAAACTCCCATTACCGCCAAAAATTATCCTTTAAAACGAAGATTTACGAAAATTCACTTTTTCTCTACACTTAGCCAAATTTCAGCAGCTTAAACCCTTAAGTTGCAAATAAGGCTAAACGCACCCGAAATATACTCAATGCACAAAACAAGCATCAAAACACATCCAACATCATAATATCATATACATGCATTACCCATGCATGAAGTCATTCAAAAAATCAAGGGATTAGCTACGTTAACCACAGATTAAACCCTTAATACCCTATTTAAAATTTACGGGTATTACACAAGCCATTCTCAAGCTCTCTATATGACCGTTGACACCATTAGAAAGAGGGTTCCCACCATCCTTATTGATAATGGGTCCGCATTGAATGTATGTCCTCTCAGAACTACCATTGTTTTGGGTTTAGGACCCACCGATTTCACGCCATTCGAGTAAACTGTGAGAGCTGATGACAACACTCGCTGAGAAGTGATAGGGGTGGTTATTTTGCCTCTAATCATAGGATCCACTGAATTTATGGTAGAATTTCAAGTGTTGGATGTGCTGTCATGCTTCAATATGTTGTTGGGAAGACTTTGGATCTATCCTGCTGGGGATGTGCCATCTTCACTTCATCAAAAGGTGAAGTTTCTTTATGAAGGAACCATAGTAACACTTCAAGGGGACTATGAGTTGAAACCAGTAGGGGTGCCTATATGTGAGATACAACCAGAATCAGCGGCCATGCCATTATCCGGGTTTGACTATGTCTAATGCATTGAGAAAGAGCTCGAAAATGGTGAACTAATACCTTTGGACTTTTGCCCCCATGGCAATTTGTATATTGGTGAGATCATGAGAAGAATGAGTTTCTTTCCTAGCATGGGTCTAGGATATCGCCAACAAGGGATCCCTAGGTTTATTCAGAGCTATGTCACCTCATGCACCTTTGGGCTAGGATATGAGCCCTTTAGAAATGACTATGTGGAAATGCTCAAAAGGAATAAGGAGAAGGTAAGAGCCAAAGCCGAGGGAAGGGTGCCAGACTTGAGGATCTTGCCGTATCGGCCCACTTTGAATGGTTACTTTGTCAAAGAAGGGGATGATTTTCTATATTGTGGATTTCCAAAACTCACCTTTGACCAAGCTACCTAGACCAGAGTTCTGAGATTTAAAATCTTTTTCACCGAGTGGTATCCAATCACAACTGAAATGGTGGATAATGAAACCATCAATGATGAGTACTGGGAAAAGAAAGAGGAGGACTGGGCAGAGAACCTAGATGCAGGGGCTATGACCGAAATGTTCCAAGACATGATCCTTACTTTGGGAGACTCAACTGTTGAAGAACTCCGAGGTTCGTCTATTAGTCATGCTATCGTACCACTCCTTAATTGGTACCTTGAAAGTGGTGTCATTGCGGAGATCTATAAAGAAGAAGACTTTAGCCTACCTAATAGCAGCTTGTAGGTGTCCTAGTTTAGTAATATTTCCCTAATTCAATAAGATGTATCTACTTAACTCACTTTGTGGAGTCATAGTGATGATACAGATTGTTCTGTTTTCTTTCCTTTTTTGTGTGTCGTTCCTACTATCTCTAGTTAATAAAGTATGTTTCGTTCTCTATATATACAGTGTCTCTTTTCTCTCTTCTATGGATATCTATGGCATAGATATAGACCCTAGGAACGATGTCCCCCCAGAGCTCGTTGAACAAAGGAAAAGGGGTGTCACCAAACCTTATATGGATGAATTGGAATCAATCAACTTAGGGACGAATGAATTGCTAAGAATAGTTAAAATTGGGAAAACCCTTTCCCCCATTGAAAAAGAAAAGATGATCTCCCTCTTGAAAGCCAATATTATGGCTTTTGCATGGTCTTATGAAGACATGCCTGGCATTGACCCTGATATTGTGCAACACTATATCCCTACTAATTCCCTAAAGAAGCCGGTAAAACAGAAACTCAAAAGATTAAAGCCAGAATGGGCTCTAAAATTAAAAGAAGATGTAATTAAGCAACTAGACACAGGGTTTTTTCCAAGTTGTGGAATACCCTAAGTGGTTGTCAAATATAGTACCCGTGCCTAAAAAAGATGGGAAGGTGAGGATGTGTGTCGATTTTCGAGATCTCAACGCTGTGAGCCCTAAGGATGACTTTCCTTTACCCCATATTGATATGTTGGTGGATAGCACCATAGGCTATGCACTTCTCTCTTTCATGGATGAATTTTTCAGGTATAATCAAATAAAAATGGTGCCTCAAGACATGGAGAAAATAGCTTTTATCACACAATGGGGAACATACTGTTACAAGGTAATGCCTTTTGGCTTAAGAAATGCCAGGGCTACTTACCAAAGAGCAGCTACGACCCTATTGCATGATATGATCTATAAGGAAGTTGAGGTTTATGTCTACAATATGATTGTGAAGTCCGTGGATAGGGAAGGCATTTCAAAGCGCTAGAGAAATTCCTGGAGTGAGTAAAGAAGTACAACCTCCATTTAAACCCTCAAAAGTGTGCTTTAGTGTCATCGCAAGCAAGCTATTAGGGTTTATGATTACTCAAAGGAGAATCAAAGTGGACCCAGGGAAGATAAAAGCCATTATGGAGATAGAGCCACCTAGCACCGAGAAGTAGATCCAGGGTTTTCTGGGAAGAGTTCAGTACATAAGTTGTTTCATTGCCAACTTGACCATGGTTTGCGAACCAATCTTCAATTTGCTTAAGAAAAGTGTGCCGAAAGTATGGAATGAAGAATGTCAAGAAGCCTTTAAGGACATTAAAAGATATTTGAGCAATCCCCCAATCTTAGTCGCCCCACGGCAAGGTGCACCGCTGTTGTTATACTTAACGGTCACCGAAATTGCGATGGGAGTTATGCTAGCTCAATATCTTGAAGGGTTGACAAAGGAGAATGCCATTTACTACTTAAGCAAGAAAATGATGGGCTATAAAGTGAAGTACAATAAAATCGAAAAGGCTTGTGTGGCACTAGTATGGGCAACACAGAAACTCCATCACTACATGATGTCTTTTGAAGTATTTATGATAAGTTGCATGGATCCCTTGAAATACTTGATAGAAAGGCCAGTACTATCATACAGAACTGCTTGATGGTCAATTCTTCTCAATGAATTTGACATAAAGTATGTGACTCAAAAGTCTATTAAGGGAAGCGTCATCGCAGATTACTTAGCCAGCTGTCCTATGCCATCATTCGCTCCGTTCAGTGATTAGTTCCCAGACGAGGACGTGGTAGAAATTGGGAAGAAGACCTGGAAAGTATACTTCGATGGGGCAGCTAACAAGAAGGGTTATGGGATAGGAGTTCTATTGGTTTCACCTGAAGAGTCATTTATACCATTGGCAGTGAAGTTAGGGTTTGAAGCTACCAACAACATTATTGAGTACGAGGCTTGCATCTTGGCATTAAAAGCTGCACTTGAATTAGGGATCAAAGAATTAGAAGTTTTCGGAGATTCGGCACTAGTCATTTGTCAGATAAAAGGGGAATGGAAAACTCGGGATGAGAAGCTGTTGCCATACCATGCCTATCTGGAAACTTTAACCAATGAGTTCTCAAAAATAGAGTTCAATTACCTATCAAGAAACAAAAATCTGTTCCTCAATGCCTTGGCAACCCTAGCATCCATGGTGGAGATACCCGAAGGAGGGAACGTGAAGCCGTTGGTGATAGAATGCCGAGATAAGCCTATGTACTATTGTGCAACTCAAGAAGGAGAAGTAAATTATGGCAATCCATGGTTCTATGACATAAAGAAGTTCATTGAGGAAAGGGAATACCCAGAAGGAGCATCTTATATTGATAAAAAGACCTTAAGGCAGTTGGTGAGTCACTATGTACTCTGTAGAGGAAAGCTATATCGAAGATCATACGATGGGATCCACTTACTGTGTGTCACCGAAGAAGAAGTCGAGCATCTGATTAAAGAAATCCATGAAGGGACAGCGCTCCACACATGAATGGCAATATGTTGGCTAAGAAAATCATGAGGCTAGGCTATTATTGGTCTACCATGGAAAGAGATTGCCACGCACATGTTTAGAAGTGCCATAAGTGCCAACTGTTCGCCAATGGGCAACATTTGCTATCTATGCCTTTAATAAGTATGTCGTCGCCTTGGCCGTTCGCAGTATGGGGGATAGATATCATCGGACAGATCAAGCCAAAAGCATTTAATGGGCATGAATACATCCTTGTTGCTATCGATTACTTCACTAAATGGGTGGAAACAACATCCTTCAAGACCTTGAATGCCAAGAAGGTAGCGTAGTTCATACAGCACAACATCATTTATCGATACGGGGTACCGCATGAAGTCATCTCAAATAATGGACAGCATTTTCAGAAAGAAACCCATGAGCTTTTACAAAGGTATAGAATAGTTCAACACCTATCGTCACCATACCGTCCTCAAACTAACAGAGCAGTGGAAACAGCTAATAAAAATATCAAAAAGATACTACAAAAGATTACAGACACATACACTGACTGGCATGAGAAGTTACCATTGGCTTTATGGGGTTACAGAACATCAATAAGGTCGTCAATAGGGGCTACCCCTTACTCTCTAGTCTATGGAATGGAGGTTGTATTACCAGTTGAACTAGAAGGTCCTTTACTAAGGGTTGCTATGGAGAATCAGATAACAGAAATGGATTGGGTCAAGAGCTGTTATAATGAGTTGGCATTATTAGATGAAAGGTGGTTAAGGGCGCTGTATCATGTGCAAGGGTATTAGAGAAGATTTGCTAGGGCATTCCATAAGCATGTTAAAGATCGGGGTCTAAAGAAAGGAGATGTAGTTTTGAAAGAAATCAGAGCTCCAGTGTTCGATCCGTGGGGAAAATTCAAGCCAAATTAGGGTGGACTATACATTATCAAAGATATATTGCCAACAGGGGCTGTTCGCCTCATGGATTTAGATGGAATTGAGTTCACTCGTCCAACTAATTTGGATCAATTGAAGAAATACTATGTTTGAGGCCTGCTAGGTTGAAAACCCGTAAGGGCAGCCTAGGCAAAAGTTAAGGCATAAGAACTAAGTAAGACCTGATTCTCCATTCAAAAAAAAAAAACAAAAAAAACAAAAAAAAAAGAAATAAAGAAAAAATAAAAAAAGAGAAAGAAAAGAAAATCATGGAGATACGTAGACAACCCATAAAGTTACTTTGGGTACGGTCTAAAATCAAACAAAAAATAAAATTCCAAATTTGACTTATTATTGGAAATTCATTCAAAACTAAAATTGATTGACATAGAAATTTATTGAAATTAAGTAAAGGAACTATAAATATGCCATAAATATCCTATTCTATGAGTTTTCAATCTTTCTTGGGCTTCTTTGCAGCCTGCTTTTTAGCTTTCTTCTTTTCTCTTTCGAGTCTTCTCTTCTTCTTCAAGTCATGTTCACAAGCTGCTGTCACTGCTTCCTTAATATCCTCTCTACAAGGTCCAAGTGTAGTGTCTTTGATCAATCCAAAAATCCTTTCTCTTCGAATAGTCTCTCTCTCACCCAAATTATCCTTCAACCATTCCTTGTACTTAGGGCTCATCATATATGGACTATCAGTATTCGTAACTTGGGTTAGTGTCAGTTTGCTAGGCCATCGATCCTTCACCCAAGTAACCACAGAAAGACTCGCAGGCACAACAGGATAGTCACCTTTTAAGGAAGTAGGTATGGTTTGCATGGTACTCATCTGACAACGAACCCATGAAGACCAACCACTTGATATTCCTCCATGAAAGGGTTTGGAAGTAACTTCGCCAATCCCTCAAGGAAAATTCCCCAGGCAGTTCAATGCGGTGGAGACAATAATACTGGGGCTTGTATGGTGTAATGATAGAAGGTGACAGAAATCTCAGTCTTTCAAGCAACCACATCTGCAGCAAAATGGGGCTACCTTCTAATGGAACTTTTGAGTCCTCGTGAATTTTATCCAAGCTATTCAAGGTTTCAGCTATTACCATGGGAATCAAGTTATGGCCCTTGGTAAGGAAAGGAATCAACTCACAGATTTGTATGGGAACATGTGGAATACCATTGGAAATGAGGAAACGACTAATGAGGCAAAAAGCAAGTGCATGCTTAATAGGAAAGGTAAATTTCAAAATACCTTTGCTATCATAGGCCAAGAAAGAGGTTGTCAATTTCATTAAATCCACTATGTGGTCTTTTACAAATATGGAAGCATATTGTTGGTGAATCCCAAGGAAATTAGAGAAAGAAGTAAGATAACTTGGGTGAGGTGTAGGGAGAATAAAAGGACCTACCGGTAAAACTCTATACAATGCATAGAATTCCTCCATGGTTGGGCATAATTCTTCATAGTTGAATTGGAATACATAAATTTGTGGGTCCCAAAAATATGTAGCAGCAGTTAGGAGGTTGGTTTCAAGCTTCACATGCCTCAAGGAAAGCAATGGATCCAAGCCAAAGCACTTAAACTCAGATTTCGCTTCAACACTCATAATTCTCAAAAACCCTCCTAAAAATTTTTCTAGAGCCTCCATAATTTCTATGAATGAATACAAGTAGGTTTAGGAACCCCTTGGATGTGTTTTTATAGGGAAAAAGTCACAAATCCGAGTTCTAGAAGGAGAAAACCCATCAAAATAAGAGATTTCCTATTTTGAGTAGGATTTCTACTTCGGGCTCGGGTGACCCTCCAGCCTTGGGTGGCTAGCCACCTAGGCTCATTTGGCTAGTCGCCTAGCCCTGGGTGGTCACCCGAGGCCATTTTTCTGTTTTGCCCAATTTTGCCTATTTTTGACCCCGTTTGACCCCTATATGGTTTTATGACATTGGGAAGCTTATTTTAAGCTTATTTTTGCATGAAAAGCATGACTAAATCACCATAATGGAATTCCAAAAGGTTCATAAGTGTCGCTACCCCAAAAAAAGAAAAGGGGTTTTTCCTAAGATGGGACGACCCTCGGGAGACCTCTGTTTTTTTTGTTTTTCATGGCGTGAGGGGGTGTGTTGAGTTCATTTCAAGGGACTCTTGACCGTCCTAGGCATGCAAGCATGTCTAGAATTATCAAGGCTATGGAGTCGCCACCAATCAGGGGTTTGAGGATGCGATTGGACATTCTATAGTTGGTTAGAAAATGGGATCATCTGAGATCCCCAAAATAAGTCCATCTGAGGTCTTATCATCAATAGGTCCATCTGAGGGCCTACTAGAAAGTTGAATGACTCCTAGTGGTCTGTGAGACTAAAAATTGAGGGTAAAGGAGTTTGGTTACTAGTGGGGAAGGTGTGAGGCACCCTACATCGCCCGTTGGAATCTAATGGTTCCCGATTTTTTATGATGTTTCTGAATAAAATCCCATTTGATATTGTTGATTTCCTATACGAATAATTTGACACAAATACCCTTTTGAAGGGTGGTGAATTCTGTTATTTTGAAAAGAGATCCTTAAAAGCGTTAGAACAAAGTCTTTTGATGTTTGAAAAAGTATGCCTTAAGGTTTTTGTAAATGAGGACCTTTTGAAAAGACTACGAATTCGCCTTCCTTCTCATGGGTATTTTAACTCAAATTGACTAACTCTAAAGTATCCTTATCTTGCAGTGGTAAAAATCAATCCTTTATAAAATGATGGAAATGGAAATGATGTGAGTCCATTTTTAAAGAATTAATGCCAAGTGCCAACCTTTTTGGGATCCTTTGAAAGCTCGAGACTTTTGAAGTCGATGGAATGAGTAAGAAAAGGATGCTTTTTGAAAGCTATTGAAATAAAGGGGATGTTCCCTTTTGAAGAGAAAAGATTTCCTTTTGAAGAGAAGGGTTCCTTTTGAAGGAAGAAAAATGTATTTAATTGAGAAAAGAACACTTTTGAAGTGTAAAGGAATTTTGTTTAAACAAAATGAAAGTGAAACCTTATAATTCTCAATCCATACTAGAAAAGAGATCCTCCATGGAATGATGGTTCTAGAAAATTGACTTCATGGGATAAAATGGTTTTTGAAAAGAGAGCACATGCCTTTTAATGAAAAGAATTATTCGAGTCATTTTTGGAATGAACTCGTCAATTGAAAGTAATGCGCGTGTTAACAGTTTGCTCGATGGCAAGAGGTAATTTTTGAATCCAAATCTTTATTTGATAAAGATGGTAATGTTGTCAAAAATGATTTGTTGGAAAATGGTCCTATGCAGGTATGGATAACACCTTTTTGAAAACTAAATCTTTCAGCAAGGATTTGAGATGTAAAGAATCACTTTCAATTTTGAAAGATTTTTTGAAAAAATACTTGGAGCTTTTGAAGCATAAAGATGGTTTAGGAGGAATTTAAATCCAATCTTGGTGCACACTTGAATTAATTGAATAAAAAAACAATCAAGTAAATCTCCTAAGGATTGAGATTTTACTACGTGACATAAGGGCACGCAGGAGTTCCTGGATTCGAGGTAAGGTGATTTATTGGAATTTGGCGGGTCAATTGATTAAATCCATTTGATGGTGATAAGCTATTATGCTATGGATGAGTTTTTAAGCATTTGATGCTGTAAACTTTTATCCATAGCATGATAGTTTACCTCAAGACATTAGTTGAACCTTATTCACGTAGGAATAGAATCGAAATATCAACATAGCATGAAATTTCAAGATAAACATATCAAAATGTCAAAAAATATATAAACATAATCAACCTTGGCAAGGTTTGGAATTCATGAATGCGACGTTTATTGCTTTGAAAAGCACAAGTATATGTACAAAAAGTAAAAGGGCCAAGTGACCACAAAAGGAAAAAGTGCTCAAACATTAGGGCAAAGAGTCGCAAAGACCACAACCCGGAGGGTAGCGAAAAGCCATAGCCTCTAAATAAAGTGGTAAATAAAGCGATAAATAAATAAAAGCTGGAAATGTACAAGCGATGGGGCAAAGAGTCGTAACGACCACAACCCGGAGGGTAGCGAAAAGCCATAGCCTCTAAATAAAGAAAATAAAAAATGAGAACAATCATTTTGAATGAATTTGTCCAAGTCTTTGTATTTTTCCATTTATCCAAGCATGGGGATATTCAATTAAGTCCGATAAGCTCTGTAGCAAAGGGGATTATTTTATGTTCAAGTTGATTATGATTACCAACAAGGAAACAAGAAAAGGTTAGTATAAACAATATGCATGCATGCATAAACCTAACCTTGCCAAATTTGATTTTGTTTAAACATCATCTCAACTTTTTGATATGCTTCAATTTCCATTTCACACATCATAAATGCAAGCTCACATGCAATAAAAGAAAATGAAAAGTGGGTGCTAGCAACCTATTGGAATGGTTTGCATGCAAAGGGTGGTTTAGGGTCTCCCTACCTTTAACCCACCATACAAGACTTTGATCCCTTCACGACATGTGTTAGGAGGCCCATGTACATACTCGGGTAAAGGCAAGAAGGGTGACAATCACATATTGAGGCTACAATGAATAGTGAACTTAATAGGAAATTAAGAAAACTTAAGAATGAATTTTAAAAGGGAAGCTCACCTAGTATAAGTGATTTCACCTTAGCTTTGACCAGTTTAGGTTAAGTGCTCCTTTCTTGAGCTTGAAAATCTCCCTTTGAGATGCTCTTTTGAAGGTTTCAAGTATGCTTGGAAGGTGGGGGAGTGGTGGTGGAAGTGGTGGAGTGAATTAGGGGAGAAAAGTGTGGTAACAGTGAAGTTACAAGTCAGCAGATGTGAAATCGTCAATCAGCAGATACGAAATTGACAGTCATTCTGTGTAAAACTGCAGCAGAATTTTGTGTCCCTCCTATGCTATCCCAAAGAAAATTGAGTGGTTCAACCCTTGGATTCTCCCTTAAAATCAGCCCCTAAATTTGTGTGAGAGGTGTTTTGTGAGAGGATATGTGGTAGGGCTTTTTTAGTGAATGGGATGGTATTGAATTAGGGTAGAATGGATTAGTGTAGAGGTTTTTTGTGAGTGGGAGAGTGGGAGTGCAAGAATGGGGGCAATTGGAGGATGGCTTGGAGAGGTTTTGGTACAGTTTTTGTAGGATGAATGAAGGTGTTCTTGGGAGTTGTCCTCAATGAATAGAAATGTGGGCTATTTATAGGGAAAAATGGACTTTTAGGGGTAAAATGGTCATTTGGAAAGGCATTATGGTCACATGGGACATAGAGGGCATTTAGGCTTTGTTTGGTGAAGGAATTACCTCATTTGATGAGGGCAAAATGGTCCAAAAGTGGCAAAAGGGCAAACTGCTTTATTCACATTGGCATGGCAGGCATGGCCACGCAGGCTAGGCGAGCGTGGGCTCACGTCCCATCCAGGTAGTTGGATTTTAGCTGCAAGGGGCTACAGGATGCTGCAGAGGTAAAAGCAAGATTTACCCATGCTAGTTTGGTCACCATGGGCACACTTATCCCACATTTGTGATGATTTCTCATCATCACACATGGGAACTTATGATCCTAGATCAGTGTGCCCTTCTAGAAGATATGGGGCCATTGAGGTGGGCCTAAGGTGGTGGCCCTGTTAGGATTATGCCCTAGAGCCAATCATAGAAATGATTGTTTATGGATTAGGAACAATCAATTGATTTCATTTATGCATTTCACATTTATTATTGATTTAATAAAAGGGCTTATTCTATTATGTTTATATGCATCATTTATATTTACATAATATGTCCATGGAGTTAGAGTTGAGAATATGAAATTACAAAGTGTTGTAATTTGGAGACTGTAAATATATCTCTATACTAAACTACTAAAACATCCCTAGTTGAAGGTTCACTATGATGGACAGTGATGAACCATAGGACTAGCACTTGTTAGGTTGACTCTATAGGAGGATAGCTAGTCTCAAGCTATTTGTGTGGAGACACTACAACCAATAAGTGAGTGCCTATTATAAGAATAGGTACACTGAATGTGACCAAAGATATGAGATAAACTGAATAGAGTTTTAACCTGCCTGTCAATCAGTTTCTCATTATTATAGTGGTACAAGTAATCCTTAGACCTGAGACACCATGGTTGTCTTATACATGTAGCTTTAGAAGTTTGATAACACTAAGTACAGATCCTATTCAGGGGTCTGTAATGGTGTTCATTGGCCCTATTGCTATGTGAGTGAAGGCATGTGAGTGATCAACAAGGAATCCATCACTCTCAGGAAAAAGAGAATGAATGTCTCATATGGCATTCATTGAATATAACTCATTAAACCCATGGGCCCATGGTAGAATGAATATGGAAAGGAGTTTCCATAAGTTCATCATTGAGTTGATATTAATGAATGAGTCTAAAGTAATTGAACTAGGGACTTGACAGACTTCCATGTCTTATTAGTTCAATTGGAGACATTGTGTTGATGAAAGGATGTAATTGTAACCTATAAACTATAACAGAAGGGTTCTTTGTAAATGACTATTCACCTCATTAAGGACCACACCATGAGCCATATGCTAGGTGTTACTCATGGTTAGTAGAAGCCCTAATTGATATAAATGAGTTATAATCAATTAGGGAATTGGAAGGAGTCCTAATTAGACCCTTAATGGAAAGTGTTCCATTGTGCACAACATGTGCTATTCCTACTACTTGATGATGTGAACCCAATGGGTCACACACTGATCATGCTAAGAGAACTTGATTGTCTATGAGAGAAAAGGGTATAAGTGATTAAAGAAAAGTTCTTTAAGGGGCTAATTTGTATTTGATGCAAACTAGTGGGCTAATTGTGTAATTAAGAGTAATTACACAAAATACACTAGGGTTAGGAGTTCCCCCTTGGCCAGCCCTATTGTGTGGCTATATAAGCCACATTATGATGTGATGACATCATCACAATTGGATCCCCAAGGGGCTGGCTGAAAATTTCACAAGGCTCTCTCTCGCTCTCTCTCTTCTCCACCTCTAGCAACCTTAAGGAAGAAGAAGGAAAGGACATCAAGCTCAAGCTAGGTGTGGATACCATTGGAGGCAGTACACTTGGACTACTCAATCAGGATCGAAGCTTGGAGCATAAAGGAGAAGACTTTATCAACTGTAAGTAATCCCAACTCTCTTGGTAGTTAGGGTTTTTGTTTTTGTATTAAGCATAATCGGATTCATGGGTTTGGGAATCGTAGGAAAATTTTGATTCCGCCTTTGTATGTTTTCCTCTCTAGTTCGATTCCCAACAGTGGTATCAGAGCCATGATTATGCCTAATACAAACTGCATATGGGCTGTAATTTATGGTAAATTGATTGGTTTAATGAATTAAAATTCATGTTCATGCATTTAATGGGTTTCCTCTTCATGGCCGAACCTGGGGTTTTGAACCCTAGGCTATTTTTCCCTTTTCTCCTCTTCTAATAATCTTCTAACATTAATTCTGGAATTTTTGAGAAGCATGTGATGTATATAGAAGAAGAAGAAACCAGGGTTTCTTCTATGGAGGCCGAACCTAGGGTTTGGAACCCTAGGTTGTTCTCTTTTGTATTTTGTTTTTGTTTTGGTTTAATTAAGACATGAGATGGCTGTAATTAATTCACATAAAAGGGTTATGGTGATTTCTCAAGCATAGGGATGCATGAGAATCAAAAGCAAAACAAAAGTTAGGGAAGAACATCATGGAGTTTGAATCTGGGTTTTAGAAACCCTATGGTTCTTGCTACTGTTTTGAACAGAAACCTCTGTAGAATTGATGTATATTCTTTATAGGATCATTATACATAATGTATGTATGATTTTCTTTAAGTTTCAAAGGGGTCTTGATGCATAAAGAATCAAAAAGTTTGATTTCTTGGAAGAACACAGCAGACTGTTTTTCTGCAGAAAGTCATCAATGGAGTTTTGTTCATATCTTGAGCTAGGGAACTCCAAATTGCATGAAACCACTTTCATTAGTTTCCTAAGACATGTAGGATACTAGGAAAAATAATTTTGTAGCCTAAATTAATCATCTTGCTGGGTTTTAAATCAATTTGTGACAAGGGACAGTATGCTGTCAAATTCTGGACAGCCTACTGTTCTTGAATTGTTTAGAACAATTGGCGATGATTTGATCATCCAAACCACTTCAATTAGCTTAGTAATTCATGTAGTGACATGATACAAAAGCTGGTTTTGTTGGTGGAGTTGAATTGATTGAGTTTTAGAAACAATTGTGACCTTGGAGGTCCTCCCATGGTGGTGCCAGCACTGGGTTCTTGAAACCCTAATGTTCTTTGAAGAAGACAGCCCTATTGGCCACTCCACACGTGTCCAATGGGCTTGGCCCACACCCTAGCTTGTGTCCCTAGCCTTGCCAAGTCTTGACAGCAGCTTGGCCTAGCCGTGGCCTAGCCATGGCAGCCCCCTGGCCTTGCCATGGCCTATCCATGGCAGCCCCATGATTTTGGCGGCAAACCTAGGGTTTTGTAGGAAAACCTAATTTCTATTAATGACGAAACCCTAATCTATTAATGGCATTAATTAAAACCCTAATTAAGCTATTAATTACCTTTATTAAAGTGTTTAATGATTGGTCATTAATTGACCAATCATGGTTATTAATCATTAGGGTATAATTAATTGCATTTATGATGTCTAGGGTTTAGGGTTTAGGAAACCCTAATTCGTATTAATTAAACCCTAATTCTAGTAATGCATTAATTAATAACTAAACCTAGGAATTAATGTGTCTAACCTAGGGTCAAATGATTGGTCATTAATGACCAATCATGATCATTAAAGGTTTAGTAATTAATCATTGGCATTTAATAGGTTTAAGGTTTAGGGTTTTTAGAAACCCTAATTAGTGCATATTAATTAGGTGTAATTAATATCCTAGGTGGCATTAATTAAACCCTAATCCTAATCATTAATACCGTATAAACCTAGGGTTTAAATGATTGGTCATTAATTGACCAATCATGAGGCATTTAATGCATTAGGGTTACACTTAGGGTTTAGAGTTAATGCACTTAGGGTTTAGGGTTTTAGGAAACCCTAATGCACTAAATAATTAATATAATGATTTTATTTAATTCCGAAATTGATTATTTAATTAATATTGATTAATTTTATAATGTTTTAAATGGTTTAAAACACAATTTGGGATTGAATTAAAATCTGGAATTTTTAATTAAATGAAATTGTTTTGTTTAATTAAAGAGACCCTAATATTTGATATTAGAGTTTAATTAGGGGACTTTAAATGTTTCAATTGATTTGATTAATTGAAATTAAATGTCTGAAATGTTAAGACTTAATTAATTCTGGAACTTATGCATCTCCTAATAAGATTAGGACACATTAATGAGTTAATGAATACCAATCAATAGAGTTACCATAAATGCCCATATGTTTATTGCTTACAGTTATTTCTTTTATTATGCAATGTGATTGTATTTTTAGAATGGATGATGATTATGGACTATACCTTTAAACCAATTGTGATTGGCCGTCTTATGAATGGGTTGTATTAATTTTCAAGAGTTGTTAATTTTGGTGATGTATTATTTATTTGGGGCTTGCATGCCACCTTCTTCTTCTCTCTCTCTCTATCATTCTCTTATGTACCCCACATTCCCCTTATGTATCCCTTTCTTTAAATTATGTAAATATTATGTAATCGAGAGCGCACTAAGGAGCATGGTGGACCGAAAGGAGCATGGTGGAGCCCAACAAGCCTATGGTGGAGACTATGAAGCTAATGGAAGAGATTGAAGGACTTGAAAGCTTGGAGAAGATTTTCAAGAGTGCATGCTATGTTTTGAATGAATGTTTTATGATCACCTACACCCACCTTAGACCTTGGATTCAATTCATTGGCTTGGATTGAATCTTCTTAAAGTCCATAATCATCATAGTGGGAGCTTTTAATGAGATTAATAGAGATAGCTCAAAATCCAAAGATCGTTATATGTCACCTTATTGGGACTAATATCGATGATTGGATTATATATACTGTTGTTATATATATTTATTTAAATGCATGAGATGTATGTTAGATTAGTTATTTTGATGAGACCCTTAAAACCCCTCTCTTTTAATATTAAGTTGGAAATGGAGAATACATTAGGGAATGGATTCTTCATTGCCTTCCATCATTATAGGATCATCTAACTATTGGGAATCGAATAGAGAGGAAAACAAACAAAAGCGAAATAAAAATTTTCCTACGATTCCCAAACCCATGAATCCGATTATGCATAATACAAAACAAAATCCTAACTACAAAGAGATTTGGGATTACTTATAGTTGATAAAGTCTTCTCCTTTATGCTCCAAGCTTCAATTCTGATTGAGCAGTCCAAGCGTACTGCCTCCAACAGTATCCACACCTAGCTTGAGCTTGATGTCCTTTCCTTCTTCTTCCTTAAGGTTGCTAGAGGTGGAGAAGAGAGAGAGAGAGAGAGGACCTCCTTCAAGAATTTTGGCGGGGATCCAATTGTGCTGATGTCATCACATCATAATGTGGCTTATATAGCCACACAATAGGGCTGGTCATAGGGGAACTCCTAACCCTAGTGTGTTTTGTGTAATTACTCTTAATTACACAATTAGCCCACTAGTTTGCATCAAATACAAATTAGCCCCTTAAAGAACTTTTCTTTAATCACTTATACCCTTTCTCTCATAGACAATCAAGCTCTCTTAGCATGATCAGTGTGTGATCCATTGGGTTCACATCATTAAGTAGTAGGAACAGCACATGTTGTGCACAATGGAACACTTTCCATTAAGGGTTTAATTGGAACTCCTTCCTATTCCCTAATTGATTATAACTCATTTATATCAATTAGGGCTTCTACTAACCATGAGTAACACCTAGCATATGGCTCATGGTGTGATCCTTAATGAGGTGAATAGTCATTTACAAAGAACCCTTTTGTTATAGTTTATAGGTTACAATTCCATCCTTCCATCAACACAATGTCTCCAATTGAACTAATAGGACATGGAAGTCTGTTAAGTCCCTAGTTCAATTACTTTATACTCATTCATTAATATCAACTCAATGATGAACTTATGAAAACTCTTTTCCATATTCATTCTACCATGGGCCCATGGGTTTAATGAGTTATATTCAATGAATGCTATATGAGATATTCACTCTCTTTTTCCTGAGAGTGATGGATTCCTTGTTGATCACTCACATGCCTTCACACACATAGCAGTAGGGCCAATGAACACCATTACAGACCCCTGAATAGGATCTGTACTTAGTGTTATCAAACTTTTAAAGCTACATGTATAAGACAATCATGGTGTCTCAGGTCTAAGGATTACTTGTACCACTACAACAATGAGAAACTGATTGACAGGTAGGTTAAAACTCTATTCAGTTTATCTCATATCTTTGGTCACATTCAGTGTACCTATTCTTATAATAGGCACCCACTTGTTGGTTGTAGTGTCTCCACACAAATAGCTTGAGACTAGCTATCCTCCTATAGAGTCAACCTAACAAGTGCTAGTCCTATGGTTCATTACTGTCCATCATAGTGAACCTTGAACTAGGAATGTTTTAGGAGTTTAGTACAGAGATATATCTACAGTCTCAAAATTACAACTCTTTGTAATTTCATATTCTCAACTCTAACTCCATGGACATATTATGTAAATATAAATGATGCATATGAACATAATAGAACAAGTCCTTTTATTAAATCAATAATAAATGTGACATGCATAAATGAAATCAATTGATTGTTCCTAATCCCTAAACAATCATCTCTATGATTGGCTCTAGGGCATAATCCTAACAATCTCCCACTTGCACTATAGCCAATCCACCATGTATCTCATACCCATATCCTGTCGGTGGTGATCCAACACACTTGGGTTATAGCTTTAGTAAAGGGGTTTTCTTTATTCTCTGTTGTATTAAACTTCTATATGTATATGTCATCTCTTCCAATGATCTCTCTAATCACTTGGAATCACCGCTTAAAGTTTGGACTTTTGATGAGACCGTGGATCCTTGTCTTGAGCAATAGACTTATTGTTGTCACAAAAACAATAGTAAAGGCTTCTCAATGTCAGGAACCACTCCTAGTTCTACAATGAACTTACTCATCTAAACATGCAGCAATTCGCTCAACCTCTGTAATGGAATCTACTGTAGTACCCCACTTACAGCTTCTCCATTTGACGTTTCCACTTTTTAAAGTGAAAACATTGCCCGTATTACCAACCATTTTTAAGTTTCCTTCTCCATAGACAAGTTATAAGTCCTTTAGTTCTTCTTAAGTACTTAAGGATAGCCTTGACTACTTCCCAAGGTTTCTTGCCTGGGTTTGCCTAATATCTGCTTGTAACATTTACAGCATTACTGATATCTAGTCATGTACTTAGCATAGCATATGCTTTTAGACAACTTGATTTCATGTCTGACAGGAATTAGACTTCTATTAAAATCATGTATTTTGAACCCATTCAAAATCTTGTCTACGTACATCAATTGGGAAAGAATTAGCATCCTTTAAGATCTATCTCTATAGACCTCTATTCCCAGAATATAGGATGCTTCTTCCAAATCTTTTATGGAGAAACTCTGTAAAAAACCAATTTTTTACTTTTGACAAGTTCTCTACATTATTCCCTAATAGGTAGAACGTCATTCACTTATAGGACCATAAATGTGATCACATTCCCACTAACCCTTTGTACAATCATGGTACAATAATGGGTTCTGTCTCAACAGGGACAGGGGTTGCATCAATGTTGGTTTGTGTCTCATTAGACAACTCTTTGAGTTCTATTTTCCTATTATTGCCTCCTTCTTGAATAAACTCTTTTTCAAGAAAGATTGCAAACTTACTAACAAATACTTTTGTTCATCAGGATGATAGATATGATATCCTAAACTCCCTTTAGGATAAACCACAAACCTACATTTAAGTTGTCTTGATTTCCAATTTGGTTACATCATGTGTCTCTACATATGCAGTGCAACCCCATACCTTAACATGCTTAAGGTTTGGTGCTTCCCTTTCCATATCTCATATAGGTCTTAAGGGACAACCTTGGTTTGAACTCTGTTTCACAGGTACATGGCAATTTCTAGGGCATATCCTAATAAGGATAATATTAGGTCATTGTAACTTATCATGGATCAGACCATATCCAATAAGGTCCTCTTCCTCCTTTCTGACACACCATTTAGTTATGGTGTTCTAAGAGGTGTCCATTAGAATAGAATGCCTGTTTGAACAAGTTGATCTGAAAGATCACTAGTTAAATATTCGCCTCCTCGATCCAATCGAAGAGCTTGATACTTTTACTAGTTTGTTTCTCTACTTCATTTTTGAGTTCTTTGAATTTTTCAAATGATTCAGATTTGTACTTCTTTAAGTATACACACCCAAACCTAGAATGAATCATCGGTAAAGGTTGTAAAGTAAGAGAAACCTCTTCATACATCACTATGTATATTTTATTCTATTAAGATTATTAGCATTCAATTTAGAACTATCATGCTCTAAGCAACTAACATTTAGTTTAGAGCATGATCCATACCTTCCGAAGGTCAGTTCTTTAGAGTATCTAGATACTCCCGGTAGTTACGTTTCCAATGCCCATCCTTGCCATAGTGAAAACAGCTTCCTTTGGCCTTATCGGTATTACCTTTCTTAATGCCTCCCTTCAGCTTTAAGTTCTTCTTCTTCTTCCCTTGGGTACTCTTACCCTTGCCTTTTCCCTTGCCCTTGGGCTTAGGTTTGGCTTTGGAAGTAGAAGCTCCATCAAATGCGAGCAAAGAACTTTTCCCTTTCTTTATCGTCTCCTTAGTCATCTTGAGCAAATTGTGTAGCCCAGGGAGAGTGGGCTCAAGCTTGTTCATATGAAAATTCATAATGAACGGCCCAAATGAATTAGGAAGGGACTGCAGAATAATGTCTAAACACATATCAGCTTCAATGATCACATCAAGCTTCTCAAGCTGCTCGATATGGTTGATCATCTTCAAGGTGTGATTAGTCATAGATGAACCCTCGTTCATCCTTACCTTGAATAGATCCTTGACAATATTATATTTAGCGGTCCTACTTTACTCCCCATACAACTCTTGTAAGTGGAGAAAGATGTCAGGAGCGCTACTCATGGACTTATGTTGCTTCTGAAGCTCAGGGCTTATGGATGCCATCATATAGCATCTTGCCTTTAGGTTATCGTCCATGCACTTTTGATAAGCGTCTTTCTCCTGCTAAGTTGCAGCCTCAGCAGGAGCCTTAGGAAGTGGGCCATCAAGTGTGTAGGTAATCTTTTTAGAATTTGAAACAATCTTTAAGTTCCTCAGCCAATCAAAATAGTTTGGTCCAGTTAAACGGTTGATGTCCAATATTTTGGATAGCGAGTTGAGGTGAACCATTTCTATGAACTACATATAAAAATAGAGAATTAGATTTCATTTTTAATCCATAATGATCGGGTCTTTAATCATATGGTACCTCCTACTATTTTATTAAATTCCATACACCCTCTAATGGAATTCGGCAATCTCATTCCTAATGGGGATTGGGGTCCCACTGTGACCTAGAAGCCTCACATTATAGTTTCTTGACTTCTAACCCACAATAAGAAGACAACTCCTTGTCTATTACTTCATAAGCAAGTTCCAATCATTTTGCCTCTAGGGTACATACTCCTATAGTTTCTTGGATTACTTCCCTAGTTAAGTTAAACCCATCATTCACACAGGTATGTTTCGCCAAATATATACCTCACATTATAGTTTCTTGGTATATACCAGTTTAGGCACCCCATGATATCTTATATGTGATAGTTTAAAGTAATGTCTTTAACATGGGTAGCTCCTACATGTTTGCAGCCAGGTACCCGCATTAAGAGACGTTAGATGATCCTATAATGATGGAAGGCAATGAAGAATCCATTCCGTAATGTATTCTCCATTTCCAACTTAATATTAAAAGAGAGGGGTTTTAAGGGTCTCATCAAAATAACTAATCCAACATACATCTAATGCATTTAAATAAATATATATAACAACATTATATATATTCCAATCATCGATATTAGTCCCAATAAGGTGACATATAATGATCTTTGGATTTTGAGCTATCTTTATTAATCTCATTAAAAGCTCCCACTATGATGATTATGGACTTTAAGAAGATTCAATCCAAGCCAATGAATTGAATCCAAGGTCTAAGGTGGGTATAGGTGATCGTAAAACATTCATTCAAAACATAGCATGCACTCTTGAAAATCTTCTCCAAGCTTTCAAGTCCTTCAATCTCCTCCATTAGCTTGATGATCTCCATCATAGGCTTGTTGGGCTCCACCATACTCCTTTAGGTCCACTATGCTCCTTAGTGCGCTCTCGATTACATAACATTTACATAATCTATACTACCTATAAAAAGATGAATGTAAGAAAAACTTTTGATTGACTAATATACCCTTATTTTAATTTTTAAATACACAACTACCCACCCTTCTGCATATATAGGAAATATAATAATAAGAAAACAATAATTTTAAAACACATACCTTAATATATAAAGCACAAATAGGAATTCAAAGGAAACGAAAACTATAATTCCTATAATAAATAGAAATATATAGGAATATGGAAACTATAATTCTAAAACAACAGCCGGAACACATATCTTAATATATTCTATACTACCTATAAAAGGTTGAATCTCATAAAAACTTTTGAACGACCAATATAGCCTTATTTTAAAAAAAAAATACATATCTACCCTTCCTTTAATTAAAACACATAATAAACATTCTTATCATTTGGTAACAAATGAAAGTTAGATTTTAATTCAAACTCTTAACAAATTAAAGTTAGATTTTTACTCAAATTCTTTTTTTAGAGCAACTATCAAGTTGTATAATGATATATATGAATATAAACTTTTTAAATATTCCGTTTTATGAAGAAAAATTTTTTTCGAATATATATCTAAAGAGTTTTTAATCTTTCATTGTACTTTTGAATTTTAAACTTTATCTTTTATGAAAAAATATAAAACTTTATGTATTTATTATTTTGTATAACTAATATTATTTAAAAATATTCACGTGCAACGCACGTGTGCTATATCTAGTTTAAAGAAAGGGATACATAAGGGGAATGTGGGGTACATGCATAAGAGAATGATTTTGAGAAAGAGAAGAAGAAGATGGCATGCAAGCCCCAAATAAATAATACATCACCAAAATTAACAACTCTTGAAAATTAATACAACCCATTCATAAGACGGCCAATCACAATTGGTTTAAAGGGGTGTAGTCCATAATCATCATCCATCCATAACCATACAATCATATTGCACAATAAAGGAAATAACTGTAAGCAATAAACATATGGGCATTTATGGTAACTCTATTGATTGGTTTTCATTAATCTCACTAATGTGTCCTAATCTTATTAGGAGATGCATAAGTTCCAGAATTAATTAAGTCTTAACATTTAAGACATTTAATTTTAATTAATCAAATCAATTGAAACATTTAAAGTCCCCTAATTAAACTCTAATATCAAATATTAGGATCTTTTTAATTAAACAAAACAATTTTGTTTAATTAAAATTTCCAGATTTTTATTTAATCCTAAATTGTGTTTTAAACCATTTAAAACAATATAAAATTAATCACCATTAATTAAATAATCAATTTCGGAATTAAATAGAATCATTTTATTAATTAATTAGTGCATTAGGGTTTCCTAAAACCCTAAACCCTAAATGCATTAACTCTAAACCCTAAGTGTAACCCTAATGCATTAAATGCCTTATGATTGATCAATTAATGACCAATCATTTAAACCCTAGGTTTATACGGTATTAATGATTAGGATTAGGGTTTAATTAATGCCACCTAGGATATTAATTACACCTAATTAATATGCACTAATTAGGGTTTCTAAAAACCCTAAACCTTAAACCTATTAAATGCCAATGATTAATTACTAAACCATTAATGATCATGACTGGTCATTAATGACCAATCATTTAACCCTAGGTTAGACACATTAATTCCTAGGTTTAGTTATTAATTAATGCATTAATAGAATTAGGGTTTAATTAATACGAATTAGGGTTTCCTAAACCCTAAACCCTAGACATCATAAATGCAATTAATTTTGCCCTAATAATTAATAACTATGATTGGTCATTTAATGACCAATCATTAAACACTTTAATTAAGGTAATTAATAGCCTAATTAGGGTTTCAATTAATGCAATTAATGAATTAGGGTTTTTTCATTAATAGGAATTAGGGTTTCATCATAAACCCTAAGGCTACCGCCACCTTAGTGGGCTGCCATGGCTAGGCAAGGCTACCATGGCTTGGCCAAGCCGTGGGAGGCCATGGCCAGCAAAGGGGACTCGACCTAGGGTGTAGGCCAAGCCCATGGACACTTGTGGAGTGGCCAATAGGGCTGTCTTCTTCAAAGAACATTAGGGTTTCAGGAACCCTAAATTGGCACCACCATGGGAAGACCTCCAAGGTCACAAAAGTTTCTAAAACTTAATCGATTCAACTCCACCATCAAAACCAGCTTTTGTATCATGTCCCCACATGAATTAATAAGCTAATTGAAGTGGTTTGGATGATCAAATCATCCCCAATTGTTCTAAACAATTCAAGAACAGTAGGCTGTCCAGAATTTAACAGCATACTGTCCCTTGTCACAAATTGAATTAAAACCCAGCAAAATGGTTAATTCAGGCTACCAAATTATTTGTCCTAGAATCCTACATGTCTTAGGAAACTAATGAAAGTGGTTTCATGCAATTTGGAGTTCCCTAGCTCAAGATATGAACAAAACTCCATTGATGACTTTCTGTAGAAAAACAGCCTGCTGTGTTCTTCCAAGAAATCAAACTTTTTGATTCTTTATGCATCAAGACTCCTTTGAAACTTAAATAAAATCATACATACATTATGTATAATGATCCTATAAAGAATATACATCAATTTTATAGAGGTTTCTAATCATAACAGTAGCAAGAACCCTAGGGTTCAAAAACCCATATTCGAACATGGTGGTCTTCTCCTTCTTCCTTCTGTTCTAGAATCATAATCCAATTATGATGCATCCAAATGCTTGGGAACCCTTTCCTACCATGTCTAGAACATAACCCAAGTGGTGGCAACCATTGCCATGCTTTTGATCTCCATAAAAAACTCATAGTTGTGGCTGTTGCATCATTCCCGAGCAAAACTGTCTTCCCTGACAGCCTGTAGTAAAAAATTCATAACTTTCACTACAAAACTCAGATTGACGAACCATTTGTTGGGTTGTAAAGCTGATTCGAAGAGCTTTCTAACCATATATGGCTCAAAAATTTTGGAGTAGAACTCTGATTTTAGCATACAAAACAAGATGATGGTTTTTCATGGCTACCATGAAAACTGTTCTTCTCCAAACTCAATCCCCATTCAACTCTTGAATAAACAGCAGCTCTAAAACTTATTTTAGAAGAGGAATAGAAGAGAAAACAACCTAGGGTTCATTAACCCTAGGTTCGGCCATGAGGGAGAACACCAATTAAATGCATAAACATGAGCCCTAGTTCATTAAACCAATCAATTTACCATAAATTCCAGCCCATATGCAGTTTGCATTAGGCATAATCATGGCTCTGATCCCACAGTTGGGAATCGAATAGAGAGGAAAACAAACAAAGGCGGAATAAAAATTTTCCTACGATTCCCAAACCCATGAATCCGATTATGCATAATATAAAACAAAATCCTAACTACAAGGAGAGTTGGGATTACTTACAGTTGATAAAGTTTTCTTTATGCTCCAAGCTTCAATTCTGATTGAGCAGTCCAAGCATAATGCCTCCAACGGTATCCACATCTAGCTTGAGCTTGATGTCCTTTCCTTCTTCTTCCTTAAGGTTGCTAGAGGTGGAGAAGAGAGAGAGAAAGAGAGGGCCTCCTTCAAGAATTTAGGCCAGCACGTTGGGGATCCAATTGTGATGATGTCATCATATCATAATGTGGCTTATATAGCCACACAATAGGGCCGGCCATAGGGGAACTCCTAACCCTAGTGTATTTTGTGTAATTACTTTTAATTACATAATTAGCCCACTAGTTTGCATCAAATACAAATTAGCCCCTTAAAGAACTTTTCTTTAATCACTTATACCCTTTCTCTCATAGACAATCAAGCTCTCTTAGCATGATCAGTGTGTGACCCGTTAGGTTCACATCATCAAGTAGTAGGAACAGCACATGTTGTGCACAATGGAACACTTTCCATTAAGGGTCTAATTGGAACTCCTTCCAATTCCCTAATTGATTATAACTCATTTATATCAATTAGGGCTTCTACTAACCATGAGTAACACCTAGCATATGGCTCATGGTGTGATCCTTAATGAGGTGAATAGTCATTTACAAAGAACCCTTCTGTTATAGTTTATAAGTTACAATTCCATCCTTCCATCAACACAATGTCTCCAATTGAACTAATAGGACATGGAAGTCTGTCAAGTTCTTAGTTCAATTACTTTATACTCATTCATTAATATCAACTCAATGATGAACTTATAGAAACTCTTTTCCATATTCATTCTACTATGGGCCCATGGGTTTAATGAGTTGTATTCAATGAATGCTGTATGAGACATTCACTCTCTTTTTCCTGAGAGTGATGGATTCCTTGTTGATCACTCACATGCCTTCACACACATAGCAGTAGGGCTAATGAACAACATTACAGACCCTAAATAGGATCTGTACTTAGTGTTATCAAACTTCTAAAGCTACATGTATAAGACAACCATGGTGTCTCAGGTCTAAGGATTACTTGCACCACTATAACAATGAGAAACTGATTGACAGGTAGGTTAAAACTCCATTCAGTTTATCTCATATCTTTGGTCACATTCAGTGTACCTATTCTTATAATAGGCACCCACTTGTTGGTTGTAGTGTCTCCACACAAATAGCTTGAGACTAGCTACCCTCCTATAGAGTCAACCTAACAAGTGCTAGTCCTATGGTTCATTACTGTCCATCATAGTGAACCTTCAACTAGGAATGTTTTAGGAGTTTAGTACAGAGATATATCTACAGTCTCAAAATTACAACTCTTTGTAATTTCATATTCTCAACTCTAACTCCATGGACATATTATGTAAATATAAATGATGCATATGAACATAATAGAATAAGCCCTTTTATTAAATCAATAATAAATGTGACATGCATAAATGAAATGAATTGATTGTTCCTAATCCCTAAACAATCATCTCTATGATTGGCTCTAGGGCATAATCCTAACACTAACGTCCCTTAATGTGGGTACCTGGCTGCAGACATGTAGGAGCTACCCATGTTAAAGACATTACTTGAAACTATCACATATAAGATATCATGGGGTGCCTAAACTGGTATATACCAAGAAACTATAATGTGAGGTATATATTTAGCGAAACATACCTATTTAAATGATGGGTTTAACTTAACTAGGGAAGTATTCCAGGAAACTATAATGTGAGGAGTATGTACCCTAGAGGCAAAATGATTGGAACTTGCTTATGAAGCAATAGACAAGGAGTTGTCTTCTTATTGTGGGTTAGAAGTCAAGAAACTATAATATGAGGCCTCTAGGTCACAGTGGGACCCCAATCCCCATTAGGAATGAGATTCGCGAATTCCATTAGAAGGGTATGGAATTTGATAAAATAGTGGGAGGTACCATATGATTAAAGACCCGATCATTATGGATTAAAAATGAAATCTAATTCTCTAATTTTATATGTAGTTCATAGAAATGGCTCACCTCAACCCGCTATCCAAAATATTGGACATCAACTATTTAACTGGACCTAATTATCTTGATTGGATAAGGAATTTGAAAATAGTTTTAAATTTCAAAAAGATTACCTACGCACTTGATGGCCCAGTTCCTAAGGCTCCTGCTTAGGCTACAACTCAGTAGGAGAAAGACGCTTATCAAAAGCGCATGGACGACAACCTAAAGGCAAGATGCTATATGATGGCATCCATAAGCCCTGAGTTTCAGAAGCGACATAAGTCCACGAGTAGAGCTCCCGACATCTTTCTCCACTTACAAGAGTTGTATGGGGAGCAAAGTAGGACCGCTAAATATAATATTGTCAAGGATCTATTCAAGGCAAGGATGAACGAGGGTTCATCCGTGACTGATCACACCTTGAAGATGATCAACCATATCGAGCAGCTTGAGAAGCTTGATGTGATCATTGAAGCTGATATATGTTCAAACATTATTCTGCAGTCCCTTCTTGATTCATTTGGGCTGTTCATTATGAATTTTCATATGAATACGCTTGAGCCCACTCTTCCTGAGCTACACAATTTGCTCAAGATGTCTGAGGAGACAATGAAGAAGGGAAAGGTTCTTTGCTCGCATTTGATGGAGCTTCTACTTTTAAAGCCAAACCCAAGCCCAAGGGCAAGGGAAAAGGCAAGGGTAAGAGTACCCAAAGGAAGAAGAAGAAGAACTTAAAGCCGAAGGGAGGCATCAAGAAAGGTAATACCGACAAGGCCAAAGGAACCTATTTTCACTATGGCAAGGATGGGCACTAAAAACGTAACTGCCGAGAGTATTTGGATACTCTAAAGAACCAACCTTTGGAAGGTATGGATCATGCTCTAAACTAAATGTTAGTTGCATGGAGCATGATAGTTCTAAATTGAATGCTAATAAACCTAAGAGAACAAGATATACATAGTGATGTATGTAGAGGTTTCTCTTACTTTAAAACCTTTACCGATGATTCATTCTAGGTTTGGGTGTGTATACTTAAAGAAGTACAAATCTGAATCATTTGAAAAGTTCAAAGAATTCAGATATGAAGTAGAGAAACAAACTGGTAAAAGTATCAAGCTCTTCGATTGGATCGAGGAAGCAAATATTTAACCGGTGATCTTTAGATCAACTTGTTCAGACAGGCATTCTATTACAATGGACACCTCTTAGAACACCAACTTAATGGTGTGTCAGAAAAGAGGAAGAGGACCTTATTGGATATAGTCCGATCCATGATAAGTTACACCAACCTAATAATATCCTTTTAAGGATATGCCCTAGAAACTGCCACGTATCTGTGAAACAGAGATTCAAACCAAGGCTATCCCTTAGAACCCATATGAGATATGGAAAAGGAAGCACTAAGCCTTAAGAATGTTAAGGTATGGGGTTGCAATGCATATGTAGAGACACATGATGTAACCAAATTGGAAATCAAGATAACTTAAATGTAGGTTTGTGTATTATCTTAAAAGGAGTTTAGGATATCATATCTATCATCCTTATGAACAAAAGTGTTTGTTAGTAATTTTGCAATCTTTCTTGAAAAAGAGTTTATTCAAGAAGGAGGCAATAATAGGAAAATAGAACTCAAAGAGTTGTCTAATGAAACACAAACTAACAATGATGCAACCCCTGTCCCTGTTGAGACAGAACCCATTATTTTACCATGATTGTAAAAAGGGTTAGTGGGAGTGCGATCACACTTATGGTCCTATATGTGAATAACGTTCTACTTATTAGGGAATAATGTAGAGACGTTGTTAAAAGTGAAAAATTGGTTTTTCACAGAATTTCTCCATAAAAGATTTGGAAAAAGCATTCTATATTATAGGAATAGAGGTTTATAGAGATAGATCTTAAAGGATGCTAAGTCTCTCCCAATCAATGTACGCAGACAAGATTTTGAAAAGGGTTCAAAATGCATGATTTCAAAAGAAGTCTAATTCCTGTTAGACATGCAATCAAGTTGTCTAAAAAGCATATGCTATGCTATGTACATTACTAGATATCAGTTTTGCTGTAAATGTTACGAGTAGATATTGGGTAGACCCAGAAAAGGTATACTAGGAAGAAGTCAAAGCTATCCTTAAGTACTTGAAAAGAACTAAGGACCCATGCTTTGTCTATGGAGAAAGAAACTTAGAAATGGTTGGTAGAACGGATACAGATTTTCAATCTGACGATGATAATAGGAGATCAACGTCGAAGTATGTTCTCACCTTAAATGGTAGAGCTGTAAATTAGAGCGCATTGCTGCATGTTTGGATGAGGAAGTTCATTACTGAACTAGGAGTGGTTCCTAACATTGAGAAGCCTATATCATTGTTTTGTGACAACAATGGGGCTAGTGCTCAAACCAAGGAACCACGGTCTCATCAAAAGTCCAAACTTTAAGCGGCGATTCCAAGTGATTAGAGAGATCATTGGAAGAGATGACATATACATATAGAAGTTTAATACAACAGAGAATAAAGAAGACCCCTTCACTAAGACTATGACCCAAATGTATTGGATCACCACCGACAGGATATGAGTATGAGATACATGGTGGATTGGCTATAGTGCAAGTGGGAGATTGTTAAGATTACGCCCTAGAGCCAATCATAGAGATGATTGTTTAGGGATTAGGAACAATCAATTGATTTCATTTATGCATGTCACATTTATTATTGATTTAATAAAAGGGCTTATTCTATTATGTTTATGTGCATTATTTATATTTACATAATATGTCCATGGCGTTAGAGTTGAGAATATGAAATTACAAAGTGTTGTAATTTTGAGACTGTAAATATATCTCTGTACTAAACTCCTAAAACATTCCTAGTTGAAGGTTCACTATGATGGACAGTGATGAACCATAGGACTAGCACTTGTTAGGTTGACTCTATAGGAGGATAGCTAGTCTCAAGCTATTTGTGTGGAGACACTACAACCAACAAGTGGGTGCCTATCATAAGAATAGGTACACTGAATGTGACCAAAGATATGAGATAAACTGAATGGAGTTTTAACCTGCCTGTTAATCCGTTTTTCATTGTTATAGTGGTACAAGTAATCCTTAGACCTGAAATACCATGGTTGTCTTATACATGTAGCTTTAGAAGTTTGATAACACTAAATACAGATCCTATTCAGGGGTCTGTAATGGTGTTCATTGGCCCTATTGCTATGTGTGTGAAGGCATGTGAGTGATCAACAAGGAATCCATCACTCTCAAGAAAAAGAGAGTGAATGTCTCATATAGCATTCATTGAATATAACTCATTAAACCCATGGGCCCATGGTAGAATAAATATGGAAAGGAGTTTCCATAAGTTCATCATTGAGTTGATATTAATGAATGAGTATAAAGTAATTGAACTAGGGACTTGACAGACTTCCATGTCCTATTAGTTTAATTGGAGACATTGTGTTGATGGAAGGATGGAATTGTAACCTATAAACTATAACAGAAGGGTTTTTTGTAAATGACTATTCACCTCATTAAGGACCACACCATGAGCCATATGCTAGGTGTTACTCATGGTTAGTAGAAGCCCTAATTGATATAAATGAGTTATAATCAATTAGGGAATTGGAAGGAGTTCCAATTAGACCCTTAATGGAAAGTGTTCCATTGTGCACAACATATGCTATTCCTACTACTTGATGATGTGAACCCAATGGGTCACACACTGATTATGCTAAGAGAGCTTGATTGTCTATGAGAGAAAAGGGTATAAGTGATTAAAGAAAAGTTATTTAAGGGGCTAATTTGTATTTGATGCAAACTAGTGGGCTAATTATGTAATTAAGAGTAATTACACAAAATACACTAGGGTTAGGAGTTCCCCTTGGCCGACCCTATTGTGTGGCTATATAAGCCACATTATGATGTGATGACATCATCACAATTGGATCCCCAAGGGGCTGGCCAAAAATTTCACAAAGCTCTCTCTCTCTCTCTCTCTTCTCCACCTCTAGCAACCTTAAGGAAGAAAAAGGAAAGGACATCAAGCTCAAGCTAAGTGTAGACACCGTTGGAGGCAGTACACTTGGACTGCTCAATCAGAATTAAAGCTTGGAGCATAAAGGAGAAGACTTTATCAATTGTAAGTAATCCCAACTCTCTTGGTAGTTAGGGTTTATATTTTTGTATTAAGCATAATCGGATTCATGGGTTTGGGAATCGTAAAAAAATTTTGATTCCGCCTTTGTATGTTTTCCTCTCTAGTTCGATTCCCAACAGGCCCACCCCACCGTAGGGCCATACGATCATGCGATCGTGTTCGATTGACGATCGGATGGATTCTGACCGTTGATCTTGAATGGGGATTGAAACTTTGGGTCCCTAAACTTGGTTTGGGACCAAAAAGTGGAGTGTGCACTTTCTAAGGTGGGTTTGAATGGCCCTGATGGGAGCATGATGCTTGCGGGGCATTGCGATTAGGGTTTTGTTGATTGCGAGTTGGATGAGGCCCGATCTTCGAACAAATGGTCTTGTATTGATCTTGAGGGGTTGAATTGAAGATCCAATAGTCAGTTTGACCATTGGGTGAGAAATAGTGAGGAATTGAACCACCTAAAGTTGTATCAAGGGTTCGATTTTGGGTAATTTGGGGATCGAAGGGCTTATGCCCTCTGATTCCCAATCAAATGGTCCTAAACCACTCTAGGGATATTGAATTGAAGATCCTATGGTTGAATTGACCATCAGATCAAGGATTGTTGGGATACGAACCACCTAGTGCTGATTTAGGGGTTCGATTTGGGGCAATTTAGGGATCGGAGGGTTTGCGCCCTCTGATTCCCAATTAAATGGTCCTAGACCACTCTAAGGATATTGAATTGAAGATTCGACTATCGAATTGACTATCGAATCAAGGATTATTGGGAATCAAACCACCTAGTGCCGTGTTAGGGGTTCGATTTGGGGTAAATTGGGGATTAGAGGGTTTGTGCCCTTTGATTCCCAATCAAATGGTCCTAGACCGCTCTAGGGATCTTGAATTAAAGATCAGAAAGTTGAATTGACCATCGGATCAAGGATTGTTGGGAATCAAACCACCTAGTGTTGTGTTAGGGGTTCGATTTAGGGTAAATTAGGGATTGGAGGGTTTGTGCCCTCTGATTCCTAATTAAATGGTCCTAGACCACTCTAGGGATATTGAATTGAAGATCCTATGGTTGAATTGACCATCAGATCAAAGATTGTTGGGGATCGAACCACCTAGTGCTGTGTTAAGGGTTCGATTTGGGGTAAATTGGGGATTGGAGGGTTTGTGCCCTCTGATTCCCAATCAAATGATCCTAGACCACTCTAGGGATATTGAATTGAAGATGTGACGGTGGAATTGACCGTGGGATCAAGGATTATTAGAAATCGAACCACCTAGTGTTGTGTTAGGGGTTCGATTTGGGGTGAATTGGGGATCAGAGGGTTTATACCCTTTGATTCCCAATCAAATGATCCTAGACCACTATAGGGATATTGAATTGAAGATCCAACGGTTGAATTGACCATCGAATCAAAGATTGTTGGAATCGAACCACCTAGTGCTGATTTAAGGGTTTATTTTGGGGTAAATTGGGGATCGGAGGGTTTGTGCCGTCTAATTCCCAATCAAATGGTCTTAGACCGCTCTAGGGATATTGAATTGAAGATCTGATGGTGGAATCGTCCGTCGGATCAAGGATTATTGGAAATAGAACCACCTAGTGCTGTGTTAGGGGTTCGATTTAGGGTAAATTGGGGATCGGAGGGTTTGTGCCCTCTAATTCCTAATAAAATTATCCTAGACCATTCTAGGGATATTGAATTGAAGATCTGATGGTGAAATTGACCGTCCGATCAAGGATTATTGGAAATCAAACCACCTAGTGCTGTGTTAAGGGTTAGATTTGGGGTAAATTGGGGATCGGAGTGTTTGTGCCCTCTAATTCCCAATAAAATGATCCTTGACCATTCTAGGGATATTGAATTGAAGATCCGATAGTTGAATTGACCATCGGATCAAGGATTGTTGGGAATTGAACCACCTAGCATTGTGTTAGGTGTTTAATTTGGGGTTTTCGAGCATCGTGCCCGTTCTTAGCCCTTGGGCTTTGGAAGTCAGAGGTCAAATTAAGGAGAGGCCTTGCCCTAGTGGGTAGGACAAGGCGAACAAAGTTAGGTGCGGAGTGTGTTCGACCTAATTGCATTATTAACGGGTTGACTGATTTTGTTTGGAGGGGGCTAGGCAAAATTTGGGTGTCTACAGCTGCCCCTCTTTGTCGACTTTGCTCCTTCTTCTGAAAATAAAACATGGGAGGCAATGAGGATGTGGAAAGGGAAGAACCACTATCCCATAGCTTATGGGTATGACTCTGAGGGATCCTTTGGGAGCCGTTATGCAACTCAGGATTATCTGACTTAGGTGTCGCACGACTTTGGAGCTAACTTGGAGTTGTCGGGACCATCTGCCTCCCTGTTTGCTAATCCATCATATGCAGATTTCCTTACCAACCAACAGGTACGTCATGAGAACATTCGCCACAGTTGGTTGTCGGCCCAGCAGTCTCTAGAGAATTAGTGTGCCGAGCTACAGATCGAGAAGAATCATTTGAGTGCCGAGCTTAAGTCATTGCGCATAGGTGTGCGAGAAACAATGGCTGAAGCTGAAGAACCAGCGTTGGCTGAGGCTGAGGAGTGCGGTTTCCATGGTAAAGTGCTGAAAAGGTTCCATGGAGTTTGATCCAGGGACTGTCTCCTGACACGTTCTCCTTTGTAGTCGCCAGGCTTCCTTTTTTAGTAGATTTCTATTGCAAAACTAGCATTTGTATCTTTGTGTGCATGTGCTTTAGTGTGTGCTATGTGTGTTTTGTTTTATTTTGAAAAGAAAACTTTGTAAGCAATAAATGTGTAAATTTCTACTTTTTAACTGCAGAGGCTTCATTTGAATCTATTAGGCACTTTCACATAGATTAGATTGAAAACTTGAACTCATTAAACAGACTGACGGTGCTGTGGATGTCCTACCACTATCCTATTTCAAGGGAACTTCAGCCATTAGAGCCTTGGTGAGTGACAAACCATGAATAAGTAGTCACGATCTTTAACTATCCCCAGTTTTGTGATCGGAAAGGAGTTTCGAGTCACGATGGACATCAAGTGCTTTCCTTTGAGCGACTTTTCTTCTGGTACTCAGTCTTTGTGAAGAAGGGAACTTGGATGTCACCCTTTTATCAGAATCATTGTGATTTGACTAAATCCTTTGATTACTTTGAAACTGTTGGAGTGGAGACCATGAGAGTCGCTTTTTGTTTTGTTTTTTTTTAACAGACTCTCGAATAAATGTATCTCACCCCAATCTTGGTGGAACGGAGCAGTTGTATAGTTGAGTTAAGCAAAGGAATTCATTTCGTGAAATTAATTTTGGCATTGATCATAATTTCTTGATGATAGGAAAGGGGTTTCACAAATTCCTATCTTTTGACTGAATTCATATTTTATCCTTAGGCATAATACCTTTGGACTGCATCAAAGTTCACTGGGCCATAAAGTTCTTGGCTGTCCATTTCTATCAGTATAAGGGATCCTCCTGAGAATGCCTCTTTCACGACATAAGGGCCATCATAGTTTGGAGCGAATTTTCTTCATGGATCTTCTTGGTGAGGTAGTTTCTTCTTGAGGACCAAGTCTCCTTATCTAAACTGCTTGACTCTCACTTTCTTGTTATAGGCTCTTACCATTCTTCTTTGGTAACATTGGCTGTGACAAATGGCTCTTAACCTCTTCTCTTCAATCAAGTTAACCTGGTCGTGTCGGGCCCTAGCCTATTCTGCCTCTTCGAGCTCTATCTCCATGAGGATCCTGAGAGACGGTATTTCAACTTCAACCGAGAGCATTGCTTCCATTCTGTAGACTAAGGAATATGGAGTGGCCCCTGTGGATGTGCGTATAGAAATGCGGTATGCCAACAGGGCATATGGTAGCATGTCATGCTAGTCATGGTACACGATAGTCATTTTCGCGACTATCCTTTTGATGTTCTTGTTTACTGCTTCGACTGCCCCATTCATTTGCAGGGGATAGGCTACGGAATTGCGATAGTCGATCTTGAATGTGCCACATAGTTCCCTCATCATGTCGTTGTTCAAGTTGGTGGCGTTATCGCTAATGATGCAGCTTAGGCTACTATATCTAGCGATGATTTTGCTTTTGATGAACTTGGTCACTACTTTCTTGGTTACGTTGGCGTATGATTCTGCCTCTACCTACTTGGTGAAGTAATCAATGGCTACTAAGATGAACTGGTGAGCGTTTGAGGCTTTCGAGTTTATGCTACCTATAACATCCATGCCCCATATTGAAAATGGCCATGGGGTTGTCATGTTGTTGAGGGGCAGTATGGGCGCTTTCTCCTTCGCTGCATCGATCTGGTATTGGTTGTAGGAGCAAGCAAACCTAATGCAGTCATTTTCCATGGTCGTCCAGTAGTAACCCATTCACATGATTTTCCGAGCTAGCATGAACCAGTTCATGTGCGCCCCGCATTGCCCTGCATGGACCTCCTCCATGAGTCGTGAAGCCTCTCGAGCATCGACACATTTGAGCAGTACAAAGTTATAAAACCTTTTGTAGAGAGTATCACCATCAAGGAAAAATTGCATCGCCATCCTCCGAATGGTTCATTTGTCAGTGTCTGTTGCAGCTTCTAGGTATTTTATTTCCTTGATGAAGATTATGATGTCTTGGTACCATAGTCTCCCATCAGGTTCTTCCTCTACCGAGATCTGCATGATGCCTTCTATCAGGCATGTATATGTTGGGTTGTGCCTGATTGTGATTTCCACGGGATATATGTCACAATCATCCGGGATGTTCATGAGAGAGGCTAGGGTGGCAAGTACATTGCGAACTAGTTCTTGGACATTGGTAAGTATTCAAATGTGATCTTACGGAACCTGATAATGAGTTCCATAAAATATTGGTGATATCTGACCAACTTTGGATCTTTTATCTTCTAAATGTTTGGCAGATGATGAGCGTAGAGTCTCCGTATACCTCGATATCTTGGATACTAAGGTCTAACGTGGCTTGCAACCCAGAATGCATGCTTTGTATTCGGCCATATTATTAGTGCATGAAAATCGGAGCTTGATGGAAAATGGGAGATGAGTACCCTATGGTGGTACAAAGATAGCTCCGATTCCTTGGCCTGTCATGTTGGCAAATCCATTGAAGTATAGTCGCCATTCAGGGTATTCCTCGGGTTTTTCTTCCATAAGGTTCATCAAGTCCTTGTCTGGAAAGAATATTTGCATAGATTCATAATCTAGCAGGGGCATTTCAACTAACTGATCGGCAATGGCCTGCCCTTTTATAGCTTTCTGTGTGATGAATATTATGTCAAATTCTATCACCTGGTTATTCTGGCCGTGAGTAAAGGCTTTTCAAATATGTATTTGAGTGGATCCATGTGGGCGATGAGATATGTAGTGAAATGGAGCATGTAATGCCGTAGTCGGTGCACTGACTAAGCCAAATCACAGCAAGTTCTTTCCAAGGTAGTTTACCTTATTTCATAGTTTGTGAACTTCTTGCTTAAGTAGTATATGGCCTTTTCTTTCCTTTTGGTTTCGTTGTGCTGCCCCAGTATACATCCTATAGAGGTTTCTAGAACAGTCAGGTATATGAGTAGTGGTCGGCCTGGTATTGGTGGTACCAGGATTAGCGGATTAAGGAGATATTTATTGATTTTCTCAAAGGTTTGTTGGGATTTTGTGGTCTATTTGATGAACAAGTCCTTCCCCAGTAGCTTGAAAATTGGTTCGTAAGTGGTAGTCAACTGAGAGATAAACCTGCTGATGTAATTGATTCTGCCTAGGAAACCTCTGATCTCCTTCTGGGTTCTTGGTGTCGGCATGTCGATGATAGCTTTAGCTTTGGATGGATCGACCTCGATTCCTTCTTGGCTAACTATGAATCCCAATAACTTTCCTGATGTGACCTCGAATATGCACTTGGCGGGGTTAAACTTGAGTTGATACTTACGAAGCCTTCGAAAAAGATTCCTCAAATCTGTCACATGGTTTTCTTCCTTCTAGGATTTGGCAATTATGTCATCTACATAAACCTCCAGTTCCCTATGTCATTGAATAAGGTTGTCATGGCTCTTTGATACGTTGCCCTGGTGTTTTTTAACCCAAAGGGCATGACTTTGTAGCAAAAAGTGCCCCAGTATGTGATGAAAGACGTTTTTTCATAGTCGGATTCGGACATCTTGATCTGGTTATATCCTGAGAAACCATCCAGGAAGGAGAACATCTCATGCCTGAGTATTGTCCACAAGTACGTCTATGTGCGGTAAGGGAAAGTCGTCATTAGGGCTAGCCCGATTAAGATCCCTGTAATCGACACACATCCGAACCTTACCATCTTTCTTTGGAACTGACACTATGTTGGCAACCCAATTTGGGTAAGTAGCGACTCTCAGGAATCCTGCTTCGAATTACCTCACGACTTCTTCCCTGATCTTGAGCGACCATTATGGTTTCATTCTTCCGAGTTTCTGTTTGACTGGCTTGAATTCAGGTTTTAGAGGCAACTTATGCTCCACAATGTCTGTGTCTAAACCCGGCATGTCTTGGTATGACCAAGCGAAAACATCCTGGTATTCTGTTAAGAGATACGTAAGCTCTTCTTGCTGAGACAGTGATAGTTTGGAACTGATTCTGACTCCTTTGATACTATCCTTCATCCTAATACTAACAACGATGGCCTCTTCTAGATTGGGCTTTGGATAGTCATCATACTGTTCAACCATTTCTAGTATCTCCTACATATCCTCCTCCTCATAGTCATTTTCAGTAGCTGCATTGATCTCAGCCTCGAAGTCATATCTAATGAGAGGGTTTTCTTGTTCATCTGTGTTATGGTGCCTGTTTTGTGGATTATTCCTAAAGCACTTGCATTTCATAGGCAAAAATTAAGAACACATTCTTTTTGAAAGAAAACGATATAGTTGTAATGCATTAATCATCATGTAAAGTACAAGTGACAATGCTCTTTTAAGGAAAGCATGGAAATAGTTTGAAAATGAAATCACACGACATTTAAAAGGAAAGATAGTAATCTCTTATGTGAAAGAGGTTGCCCCTATTGGTGGGAGACCATGAGCCAACAGGGGGTAATGCTGCTTGCAACCGATTTACCCTAAAAAGGCCTGCTTCTTCATAGGGATAGGCACAGCGATCCAATTATAGAGTTGTTCCCCGGTCTTTGTATCACGAATGGAATTGGTGGGTGGAAACATTGGAGATTCGTCCACAGTAGTGACTTTAGTGTCTTCAGAAAAGACTCACTTCAAGACTTCTTCTGGCACTTCACCATAGTCAAAGGCTTCTTGGTAGTCTCGGGACACCATCTGTCCTTGGTTTTCTTGCAAATCTTCCTTGATGTCTATCACGAGGATGACATTGTAGCTTTCTAAGAGGGCCAACTTCTTTTGCCTTCTCTTTTCCCTTTCTTATTTCTTGTCTTGCCTGGTCGGACGATATCTGAGTCCCCAAGTACCAATGGTCTGCGGAAGTTCTATCGGGTTTACAATTCCAATGTCTTCTCTAGTCCTTTTCCAGTCTCGAACCCATTCTTCACAAGGGTTTTGGCGTATGAGCCAGTTCTCTGGAATCTTTGCCTTGCCTAGCATTGGTGCTCCTTCTGGGATGTAAGTAGTGGGAACTATTTCGTAAGAGCTGAAAGATGTCGGGTTGTTCTCAATGTCAATGTAGGGGATTGCTGAGGCACGGTAGATAGCATAATCATCTTCTGCAAAGATCGTGACCAGGTGGTCTTTTATCATATACTTGATGCTTTGGTTGAGGCTCGAGGGAACTGCCCTTGCTGAATGAACCCAAGGGCGCCCGAGTAGGAAGTTGTAAGCAATAGGTATGTTGAGGACTTGAAATGTGATCTGGAATGTATATGGTCCCATTTCCATAGGCAAATCTATTTCTCCCAACACTTCCCTGCGTGATCCATCGAAGGCTCGGATGATCGTGTTACAGGGGAAAAGATTTAATCTCTCGTACCCTAGCTTTGTGATTGTGATTAGCATGCACATGTTGAGTGCTGACCCGTTGTCTATCAGAACTCTCCCCACTACTTTGTCTTTGCACTTTACTGGAATACAGAGGGCTCGGTTGTGCCCAGTCCCCTAGTAGCCAATACTTGTCCTGTAACACCTCGGATATTTATTACATGTTAATTTTAAATTTTATTAGAGTTGAATTTTATTTATGTGAAATAAGATTTATTATTATTATACATACATTGGGTTGGACCATTTTATTGGGCTTAGAATTTCTTAATGGGCGTTAAGAATATTTGGACTTGGTGAGTTTGCATCTCACGTGCTCCAAGTTGTATAACCCACAGAGACACCTTATACATAAAACCTATGGGCTATACCCCTTTCTACTACCAACATATCTATGGGATGTTATATGAAATATATTGGGAGGCAGTGGACATTGTACGTGGAGGTTTCTAGTGAGCCCATGTGCATATCTCTTTGGCACCGACTTGGTCCTCCATCCTATTTATGTATACCCTTTTACTTCTAATGCAAGAGTATTATGGGAACAAGAAAAAGAAATAAAGTGTGAGAGCATAAGTGAGAGTGAGAACGTGAGTGGGAGAGAAGATCAATTCATAGAGGTTTTGAATTCATAGGTAGGGGTTTAATTCTTGTTCAATAAGTGATGCTTATTTTGATGCTATTATTTGAAATGAGTATTTATGATGGTTGATTTCATTGATGGCCAATATATTTTGGGAATTTGAGTTGTTATTGATTATTGGATTATATTCAAATTATATGATTTGGAATTCGTACTATTTGGCCTATCTATTATTTTTGATATAAATGCATGTATTGCGTGTAATGTTTGAAACATTATTTATTGTATGGGAATTAGATTTCCTACTGGGTTGTTGTCGCTCACCCCAATATATTTTCAGGTCATTGTCGTTGGAGGCATGTAGTAGAATTGGGGTCGAGATTTGGACAGATTATGTTCATTTATTTTATTTGTATAAAGTTGATGTAAGTTTTATTTAATGAGTTGAGCAATGTATATTCATATGAGTTTTGGGTTGGCCACCGCTTTTCGTAGCTGTACAATATTTTGTAATTTTCGAAAGAAATTCATTTTTTTGAAAGAGTTTTTATTGGTATGGAGCTCATAAAATTTGAACGTGTTTTGAGGGTTGTTACATATCCTACCATGTTCTGGAAGTTCTCTGGTGTGATGTTTGAAGGGACGTGTGCCTCGTTGAGGACTTTGGCTAAGCCATTACGATGGGTTTCCAATGCTAAGAGCAACCCTAGTATAGAGATTTGGGTTGGCATTTTGTTGAGTTGTTCCATGAGGTTGTACTTGTTCCTTTTGAGAGCTTCTAGAAACTTGTTAAGGTCTTCTTTCGTTACCAGTGCCTTGATTCTGTTTGCCTTATGAGACTTGTCTTTCCCTTTCTTTTACAAGAGTACAAGTTTAGCGGGTGTGTAACATCTGCCGGATCGAGTCATTCCCCTGATTTCTCCCACATCGGCCCCAGTTCTGACTTCTGTCCCATCTAGGTAGGTTGCCTTTAATCCATAACTCCAAGGCACAGCATGGTATGGAGCATACGGGAGTTGTTGGGAGATATTTATCGTTATCGGCTGAGGCTCAAAGATAGTGATGGTCATCTCCTACTTTGGTGGCGGGATAGAATTAACATGGGCCTTCCGAGATTATACAAATGGCACCTCTGTGGCTATCTGAGTGGCAACCGCTAGAAGACCTGTACAATCCAAGGTGAAAGCAGCATTGACTTCTTCCATACCGTTCTGATCTTCCTTGGGAGAGATAACATAATATATGGCATTTGCGTTGATTTGGAAACTCAGAAGACTGCATTCAAACAAGTCTTTTATCCTATGCCTGAGGTACATGCACCTACTTGTATGGTGTTCGATCCCTCCGGAATGATAATCACATTGTTCCCCAAGTTGGAAGCCTCGAGCTTAGGGATTTGGGGGATACTGTGGTAATGGCTGTATTAGGTCTACAGCGATGGGATTTGGCAGCAAATGTGAGGGCGGTATGGGTAGGTCGCTGAGCATCTTGTCTTGATTTATACTTCTTGCTGGGAGTCCCCAAACGAGTGGTTTTGGGAAGAAGGTTTGATTGGTCTGGTTTCTATTGGTTTCATGACGAATCAATACTTCCACTACATTTCTTAGAGTCCTTACTTCCTTGCGAAGTTCATCTAGACTTTCCACCAGCAGAGGGGATTCTGGGATAGCCTCGTTTCTTTCATCTGGGCGGGCTATAGCGACTTGCCATTACTCAACATCGGTTAGATTCTTGCTAACCTGCGCCCCTGGCTTTGTTATCAGCTGCGATGGGTCAAACAGCCTTTCTCTTTCAGAAATTGCTCCACAAGAGTCCATCATTTCCCCATACTCGTTTCCAATATTAGTACCCGTGCTGCTTAGACATGAGTCTACTGATCTGTTTCTTTTCTTGCGACGGTAGACTCGGTATGGCAGATTTCTGGTTTCCACTTGGTGGTGATAGAGAGGCTTGTTGTCGACGTTCTGATAGACGATGATATGAAACTTCTTTCGTGATGCCGATCAAAGTACAAAGCTGTCGATATAGGGCTGGAGAAGCTCTCTCGTATATCCCTCATGGTACACAAGGGTTAAGTCCTGCTGATAAGCGATGATGGGGAACATGACATGTTGGGAATCTAACTAAGGAGGAAAAACTACAAAGGCGGAATTAAAAATTTTTTCTATGATTCCCAAACCCATGAATCTTAATTATGCTTAATACAAAACCAAAAACCTAACTACCAAGAGAGTTAGGATACTCACAGTTGAATCAAGTCTTCTCCTTTATGCTCCAAGCTTTGTCTTCTGATTGAGCAGTCTAAGTGTACTGCCTCCAACAGTATCCACACCTAGCTAGAGCAAGTTGTCCTTTCCTTCTTCTTCCTTATGGTTGCTAGAGGTGGAGAAGAGAGAGAGAGAGAGAGAGAGAGAGAGCCTTCAAGGTAATTTTCAGCCAGCACAAGGGAGCCTCCAAAATAGCTTCAAGTTCTGATGTCATCACATCATAGTGGGCATTATATAGCCCACTAATAGGGCCGGCCATAGGGGGATTCTTAACCCTAATGGGTTTTGTGTAATTACTCCTAATTACACAATAACCCCACTAATTTGTATCATATACAAATTAAGCCCTTAAAGAACTATTCTTTATTCACTTATACCCTCTCTTTCATAGACAAACAAGCTCTCTTAGCATGATCAGTGTGTGACCCATTGGGTTCACATCATCAAGTAGTAGGAATAGCACATGTTGTGCACAATGGAACACTTTCCATTAAAGGGTCTAATTGAAACTCCTTTCAATTCCCTAATTGATTATAACTCATTTATATCAATTAGGGCTTCTACTAACCATGAGTAACACCTAGCATATGGCTCATGGTGTGGTCCTTAATGAGGTGAATAGTCATTTACAAAGAATCCTTCTGTTATAGTTTATAGGTTACAATTCCATCCTTCCATCAACACAATGTCTCCAATTGAACTAATAGGACATGGAAGTCTGTCAAGTCCCTAATTCAATTACTTTATACTCATTCATTAATATCAACTCAATGATGAACTTATGGAAACTCCTTTCCATATTTATTCTACCATGGGCCCATGGATTTAATGAGTTATATTCAATGAATGCTATATGAGACATTCACTCCCTTTTTCCTGAGAGTGATGGATTCCTTGTTGATCACTCACATGCCTTCACACACATAGCAGTAGGGCCAATGAACACCCTTACAGACCCCTGAATAGGATCTGCACTTAGTGTTATCAAACTTCTAAAGCTACATGCATAAGACAACCATGGTGTCTCAGGTCTAAGGATTACTTGTACCACTATAACAATGAGAAACTGATTGACAAGCAGGTTAAAACTCCATTCAGTTTATCTCATATCTTGGTCACATTCAGTGTACCTATTCTTATAATAGGCACCCACTTGTTGGTTGTAGTGTCTCCACACAAATAGCTTGAGACTAGCTATCCTCCTATAGAGTCAACCTAACAAGTGCTAGTCCTATGGTTCATTACTGTCCATCATAGTGAACCTTCAACTAGGAATGATTTAGGAGTTTAGTACAGAGATATATTTAGAGTCTCAAAATTACAACCCTTTGTAATTTTGATATTCTCAACTCTAACTCCATGGACATATTATGTAAATATAAATGATGCATATAAACATAATAGAATAAGCCCTTTTATTAAATCAATAATAAATGTGACATGCATAAATGAAATCAATTGATTGTTCCTAATCCCTAAACAATCATCTTTATGATTGGCTCTAGGGCATAATCCTAACAATCTCCCACTTGCACTATAGTCAATCCCCCATGTATCTCATACCCACATCTTGTCGGTGGTGATCCAATACACTTGGGTCATAGCCTTAGTGAAGGGGTCTTCTTTATTCTCTGTTGTATTAAACTTCTATATGTATATGTCATCTCTTCCAATGATCTCTCTAATCACTTGGAATCGCCGCTTAAAGTTTGGACTTTTGATGAGACCGTGGATCCTTGTCTTGAGCACTAGCCTTATTGTTGTCATAAAAACAATAGTAAAGGCTTCTCAATGTTAGGAACCACTCCTAGTTCTGCAATGAACTTACTCATCCAAACATGCAGCAATGCGCTCAAATTTACAGCTCCACCATTTAAGGTGAGAACATACCTCGATGTTGATCTCCTATCATCATCGTCAGATTAAAATCTGAATCCGTTATACCAACCATTTCTAAGTTTCTTTCTCCATAGACAAAGCATGGGTCCTTAGTTCTTCTCAAGTACTGAAGGATAGCTTTGACTTCTTCTTCCCAGTATACCTTATCTGGGTCTACCCGATATCTGTTCGTAACATTTACAGCAAAACTGATATATGGTAATGTACACAGCATGGCATGTGCTTTTAGACAACTTGATTTCATGTCTAACAGGAATTAGACTTCTCTTGAAATCATGCATTTTGAACCCATTCAAAATCTTGTCTACGTACATCGATTGGGAGAGACTTAGCATCCTTTAAGATCTATCTCTATAGACTTCTATTCCTAGAATATAAGATGCTTCTTCCAAATCTTTTATGGAGAAACTCTTGTGAAAAACCAATTTTTCACTTTTGACAACGTCTCTACATTATTCCCTAATAAGTAGAAAGTCATTCACTTATAGGACCATAAATGTGATCGCATTCCCACTAACCCTTTGTACAATCATGGTACAATGATGGGTTCTGTCTCAACAGGGACAGGGGTTGCATCAATGTTGGTTTGTGTCTCATTAGACAACTCTTTGAGTTCTATTTTCCTGTTGTTATCTCCTTCTTGAATAAACTCTTTTTCAAGAAAGATTGCAAACTTACAAACAAAACACATTTTGTTCATCAGGATAATAGATATGATATCCTAAACTTTCTTTAGGGTAATCCACAAACCTACATTTAAGTTATCTTGATTTCCAATTTGGTTGCATTATACGTCTCTACATATGTAGTGCAACCCCATACCTTAACATGCTTAAGGTTTGGTGCTTTCCTTTTCATATCTCATATGGGTCTTAAGGGATAGCCTTGGTTTGAACTCTGTTTATAGGTACGTGGCAATTTCTAGGGCATATCCTTACAAGGATAATATTAGGTCGTTGTAACTTATTATGGATCGGACCATATCCAATAAGGTCCTCTTCTTCCTTTCTGACACACCATTAAGTTATGGTGTTCTAAGAGGTGTCCATTAGAATAGAATGCTTGTTTAAACAAGTTGATCTGAAAGATCACCAGTTAAATATTCGCCTCCTCGATCCAATCGAAAAGCTTAATACTTTTACTAGTTTGTTTCTCTACTTTATATCTGAATTCTTTGAACCTTTCAAATGTTTAAGATTTGTACTTCTTTAAGTACATGCACCTATACCTTAACATTCTTAAGTAAAGGTTCATAAAGTAAGAGAAACCATATCTCTTGTTCTCTTGGGTTTATTCAATATTAGAGCTATCATGCTTCATGCAATTCATATTTGCAACGTGGTTTAGAAGAAAAATGCTATAAATTCCAGAAGTAATGAACTCTTCATAAAAAAACATTTATTAAATCAAACTAAAACATTGTTTAGGCTAAACTGAAATAATAATAATGTTTCTATAAAACTTCTGGAATGTAAAGATAGCTTATTAATTCTAAACTACTCCTTCAGGTAGAGTTAAGCAGCGAGTCCCATAGCTAATACAGCAACACTTTGCTCCATTCTCTACTCGAAGGGATACTCCGCTACTACTCAGCCTTCTGCTTCCCACTAGATCCTGCATGGAATTCATAATTCACATCAGAATTAAGTACCTAAGTGGAAGCAAAACTAACATTTAGTTTAGAGCATGATCCATACCTTCCGAAGGTCGGCTCTTTAGAGTATCCAGATATTCCCGGCAGTTACGTTTCCAGTGCCCATCCTTGCCGCAGTGAAAACAGGTTCCTTTGGCCTTGTCAGTGTTGCCTTTCTTGATGCCTCCCTTTGGCTTTAAGTTCTTCTTCTTCTTCCCTTGGGTACTCTTACCCTTTCCTTTGCCCTTGCCCTTAGGCTTGGGCTTGGCCTTGGAAGTAGAAGCTCCATCAAATGCGAGCAAAGAACCTTTTCCCTTCTTCATTGTCTCCTCAGTCATCTTGAGCAAATTGTGCAGCTCAGGGAGAATAGCCTCAAGCTTGTTCATATGAAAATTCATTATGAACGGCCCAAATGAATCAGGAAGGGACTGCAGTATAATGTCTGAACACATATCAGCTTCAATGATCACATCAAGCTTTTCAAGCTGCTCGATATGGTTGATCATTTTCAAGGTGTGATCAGTCACAGATGAACCCTCATTCATCCTTGCCTTGAATAGATCCTTGACAATATTGTGCTTCGCAGTCCTACTTTGCTCCCCATACAACTCTTGTAAGTGGAGAAAGATGTCGCGAGCACTTTTCATGGACTCATGTTGCTTCTGAAGCTCAGGGCTCATGGATGCCATCATATAGCATCTTGCCTTCAAGTCATCATCCATGCGCTTCTGATAAGCGTCTTTCTCTTGCTGAGTTGCAGTCTCAGCCGGTGCCTCAGGAAGTGTGCCATCAAGTGTGTAGGTAACCTTTTCGGAAGTTAAAACTATTTTTAAGTTCTTCAGCCAGTCAAGGTAGTTTGGTCCAGTCAAACGGTTGATGTCCAATATTTTGGATAGTGGGTTGAGGTGAGCCATTTCTATGAACTACATATAAAAATAGAGAATTAGATTTCATTTTTAATCCATAATGATCGGGTCTTTAATCATATGGTACCTCCCACTATTTTATCAAATTCCATACACCCTCTAATGGAATTCGGGAATCTTATTCCTAATGGGGATTGGGGTCCCACTGTGACCTAGAAGCCTCACATTATAGTTTCTTGACTTCTAACCCACAATAAGAAGACAACTCCTTGTCTATTGCTTCATAAGCAAGTTCCAATCATTTTGCCTCTAGGGAACATACTCCTCACATTATAGTTTCTTGGAATACTTCCCTAGTTAAGTTAAGCCCATCATTCACACAGGTATGTTTCGCCAAATATATACCTCACATTATAGTTTCTTGGTATATACCAGTTTAGGCACCCCATGATATCTCTATATGTGATAGTTTCAAGTAATGTCTTTAATATGGGTAGCTCCAACATGTCTGCAGCCAGGTACCCACATTAAGGGACGTTAGATGATCCTATAATGATGGAAGGCAATGAAGAATCCATTCCCTAATGTATTCTCCATTTCCAACTTAATATTAAAAGAGAGGGGTTTTAAGGGTCTCATCAAATAAACTAATCTAACATACATCTCATGCGTTTAAATAAGAAATATATAACAACATTATATATATGTAATCCACTTATCGATATTAGTCCCTATAAGGTGACATATAACGATCTTTGGATTTGGAGCTATCTCTATTAATCTCATTAAAAGCTCCCACTATGATGATTATGGACTTTAAGAAGATTCAATCCAAGCCAATGAATTGAATCTAAGGTCTAAGGTAGGTGTAGGTGATCGTAAAACATTCATTCGAAACATAGCATGCTCTCTTGAAAGTCTTCTCCAAGCTTTCAAGCCCTTCAATCTCCTCCATTAGCTTCATGGTCTCCACCATAGGCTTGTTGGGCTCCACCATGCTCCTTTAGGTCCACCATGCTCCTTAGTGCGCTCTCGATTACATAAGATTTACATAATTTAAAGAAAGGGATACATAAGGGGAATGTGGGGTACATAAGAGAATGATAGAGAGAGAGAAGAAGGTGGCATGCAAGCCCCAAATAAATAATACATCACCAAAAATTGACAACTCTTGAAAAATTATACAACCCATTCATAAGACGGCCAATCACAATTGGTTTAAGGGGTATAGTCCATAATCATCATCCATCCATAACCATACAATCATATTGCATAATAAAGGAAATAACTGTAAGCAATAAACATATGGGCATTCATGGTAACTCTATTGATTGGTTTTCATTAATCTCATTAATGTGTCCTAATCTTATTAGGAGATGCATAAGTTCTTGAATTAATTAAGTCTTAACATTTAAGACATTTAATTTCAATTAAACAAATCAATTGAAACATATAAAGTCCCCTAATAAAACTCTAATATCAAATATTAGGATCTTTTTTAATTAAACAAAAACAATTTTATTTAATTAAAATTTCCAGATTTTTATTTAATCCTAAATTGTGTTTTAAACCATTTAAAACAATATAAAATTAATCACCATTAATTAAATAATCAATTTCGGAATTAAATAAAATCATTTTATTAATTAATTAGTGCATTAGGGTTTCCTAAAACCCTAAACCCTAAATGCATTAACTCTAAACCCTAAGTGTAACCCTAATGCATTAAATGCCTTATGATTCGTCAATTAATGACCAATCATTTAAACCCTAGGTTTATACGGTATTAATGATTAGGATTAGGGTTTAATTAATGCCACCTAGGATATTAATTACTCTTAATTAATATGCACTAATTAGGGTTTCTAAAACCCTAAACCTTAAACCTATTAAATGCCAATGATTAATTACTAAACCATTAATGATCATGATTGGTCATTAATGTCCAATCATTTAACCCTAGGTTAGACACATTAATTACTAGGTTTAGTTATTAATTAATGCATTAATAGAATTAGGGTTTAATTAATATGAATTAGGGTTTCCTAAACCCTAAACCCTAGACATCATAAATGCAATTAATTATACCCTAATGATTAATAACCATGATTGGTCAATTAATGACCAATCATTAAACACTTTAATTATGGTAATTAATTGCTCAATTAGGGTTTTAATTAATGCCATTAATAGATTTAGGGTTTCATCATTAAAGGGAATTAGGGTTTCCTAAGAAACCCTAAGGCTGCCGCCACCTATAGTGGGCTGCCATGGCTTGGCCAGGCCATGGGAGGCCATGGCCAGCAAAGGGGAACTCAAGCCAGGGTGTGGGCCAAGCCCATGGACATGTGTGGAGTGGCCAAGAGGGCTGTCTTCTTCAAAGAACATTAGGGTTTCCTAAACCCAGTGCTGGTACCACCATTGGAGGACCTCCAAGGTCACAAAAGTTTCTAAAACTTAATCAATTCAACTCCACCATCAAAACCAGCTTTTGTATCATGTCCCTACATGAATTAATAAGCTAATTGAAGTGGTTTGGATGATCAAATCATCCCCAATTGTTCTAAACAATTCAAGAACAGTAGGCTGTCCAGAATTTGACAGCATACTGTCCCTGATCACAAATTGATTTAAAACCCAGCAAGATGGTTAATTCAGGCTACCAAATTATTTTTCCTAGTATCCTACATGTCTTAGGAAACTAATAAAATTGGTTTCATGCAATTTGGAGTTCCCTAGCTCAAGATATGAACAAAACTCCATTGATGACTTTCTGCAGAAAAACAACCTGCTGTGTTCTTCCAAGAAATCAACCTTTTTGATTCTTTATGCATCAAGACTCCTTTGATTATTAAAGAATATGATCTATACATCATATATCATCATCCTATAATGATTATTCATCAATTTTACAGAAGTATCTGATCATAACAGTAGCAAGAACCCTAGGGTTCTAAAACCCAGATTCAAACATGGTGGTCTTCTCCTTCTTCCTTCTGTTCTAGACTCATAATCCAATTATGATGCATCCGAATGCTTGGGAACCTTTTCCTACCATGTCTAGAACATAACCCAAGTGGTGGCAACCATTGCCATGCTTTTGATCTCCATCAAAAACTCACAATTGTGGCTGTTACATCATTCTCGAGCAAAACTGTCTTCCCTGACAGCCTGTAGTAAAAAATATATAACTTTCACTACAAAACTCGGATTGACAAACTGTTTGTTGGGTTGTAAATCTGATTTGAAGAGCTTTCTAACCATATATGGCTCGAAAATTTTGGAGAAGAACTCTGATTTCAGCATGCAAAACAAGATGACGATTTTTCATGACTATCATAAAAACTGTTCATCATCTTCTCCAAACTCAATCCCCATTCAACTTTTGAATAACCAGCAGCCCTAAAACTATTTTAGAAGAGGAGTAGAAGGAGAATTAACCTAGGGTTCATTAACCCTAGGTTCGGCCATGAGAGAGAAACCATTCTAATGCATGAACATAAATTCCAGATTTATTAACCAATCAATTTACCATGAATTACAGCCCATATGCAATTTGTATTAGGCATAACCATGGCTCTGATACTACTGTTGGGAATCTAACTAGGGAGGAAAAACTACAAAGGCGGAATTAAAAATTTTTCCTACGATTCCCAAACCCATGAATCTTAATTATGCTTAATACAAAACCAAAAACCTAACTACCAAGAGAGTTAGGATACTCACAGTTGAATCAAGTCTTCTCCTTCATGCTCCAAGCTTTGTCTTCTGATTGAGCAGTCCAAGTGTACTGCCTCCAACAGTATCCACACCTAGCTAGAGCAAGTTGTCCTTTCCTTCTTCTTCCTTATGGTTGCTAGAGGTGGAGAAGAGAGAGAGAGAGAGAGCCTTCAAGGTAATTTTCAGCCAGCACAAGGGAGCCTCCAAAATAGCTTCAAGTTCTGATGTCATCACATCATAGTAGGCATTATATAGCCCACTAATAGGGTCGGCCATAGGGGGATTCCTAACCCTAATGGGTTTTGTGTAATTACTCCTAATTACACAATAACCCCACTAATTTGTATCATATACAAATTAAGCCCTTAAAGAACTATTCTTTATTCACTTATACCCTCTCTTTCATAGACAAACAAGCTCTCTTAGCATGATCAGTGTGTGACCCATTGGGTTCACATCATCGAGTAGTAGGAATAGCACATGTTGTGCACAATGGAACACTTTCCATTAAAGGGTCTAATTGAAACTCCTTTCAATTCCCTAATTGATTATAACTCATTTATATCAATTAGGGCTTCTACTAACCATGAGTAACACCTAGCATATGGCTCATGGTGTGGTCCTTAATGAGGTGAATAGTCATTTACAAAGAACCCTTCTGTTATAGTTTATAGGTTACAATTCCATCCTTCCATCAACACAATGTCTCCAATTGAACTAATAGGACATGGAAGTCTGTCAAGTCCCTAGTTTAATTACTTTATACTCATTCATTAATATCAACTCAATGATGAACTTATGGAAACTCCTTTCCATATTTATTCTACCATGGGCCCATGGATTTAATGAGTTATATTCAATGAATGCTATATGAGACATTCACTCCCTTTTTCCTGAGAGTGATGGATTCCTTGTTGATCACTCACATGCCATCACACACATAGCAGTAGGGCCAATGAACACCCTTACAGACCCCTGAATAGGATCTGCACTTAGTGTTATCAAACTTCTAAAGCTACATGCATAAGACAACCATGGTGTCTCAGGTCTAAGGATTACTTGTACCACTATAACAATGAGAAACTGATTGACAGGCAGGTTAAAACTCCATTCAGTTTATCTCATATCTTTGGTCACATTCAGTGTACCTATTCTTATAATAGGTGTCACACCCCCATTTTTGCACCACCTTACTAGGGCTCATCATTTCATGCATGTTTTTGTTTTGTTTTTGAGTCTAGTCACTTGCATTAGGTTTCTAGGGTCACAAGGACAATGGGTATGAATTTTGGTTCAATTCGGAGTTGATCTTAAGGGATAATAAGAGCTTTTGTGACTTGAGGGGCATAATCGTCTTTTAAGTCCCAAACTTTTCATTTGACCTTGGAATGATCTCCAAATTGTCAATTGGAGTTCATATGGATGCATAAGAGGTATTTCTAGGTTCAATTTGATAAATTAATGGCTCGGGATTAAAATGGCTCAATACAGTTCAAAATTGGTTAATTGACCCTTCTTTGGGTTAGCTCTAATTAACTCACAATTACCAATCAAATCTTTTCAAATTGACTTTAATTAGTCATCATTTTACCCCCAAAAGTGTTTTATGAAGTTCAATTTTGATATGGAAAGCATTTGGTTTGACCCTATGTGCATGTCTATGCTTAGCAACGGTAGAACATAGTGGTTAACCGCCTTGTTCAAACCTAACCATGCCCCCATGGTTAGTGGTTTTCACCCCCAAAATGTTCAAAAACATATTCCTCATCAAAACACGGTCGTTTTGGCTTTTGTTTCATCAAAATCGGAGTTAATTTGCCCCCTGAAACACTTCTAGAAGGGAAGGGAGGCAAAATAGGAGAAAAATCAGAAGTGGGCTCGGGTGACCACCCAAGCCTGGGTGGCTAGCCGCCTGGGCCCAGGTGGCTAGCCGCCCAGCCTTGGGTGGTCACCCGAGGCCACTTTCCTATTTTCACTATGATTCCTTGCTGAAGCGGACTCTTGCCTATTTTGACGTACAAGGGCTCTTTTGGACGAGTTTCCTTCTAATTTTTGGTAACTCCTGAGTTACTTAAGCCCCAAGGGGGTTTCTAATAGCCCTTGGATTAATTTTTAGGGTTTTAATCCCAGCCATTGGTTAATCCTAATTGAAGTCTATAAATACCCCCTATGCTTCAGCACAAGGGGAGCCACTTTATGCATTAAAACTTGAGTGTTTGAGAGAGAATAAGAGAGAGAGACTTAAAGGAGAGCTGGAGTTCTTGCTGTAGCCTTGAAGAACATTGGTTGAAGACATCCACAAGAGCAAGAGGGAGTTCATACAGCAGCAAGGAAGGCTCTTTCTAAGGTATTCCTCTTTTTTGTTCAAGCTTAAACAAAGGAATCATGTAGGATAGCTCTATTGCATGTAATGCTTGTAATTTCTACCATGAATTGAAGTTTCTATTAGGTAATACATGTGATATTGATGATGTTCATGATGATTTTTGCATGTTTTAGAGTTAGTTCATAGGTTCCAATGCATAGTTATGATTCTTGTGTTTCTGTTGTCCTTGTTCTAGGATAGTGATATTGCATGTTAGAGTTAGGTTTTTTTGTCATGTTCTATTGTTTTAGTTAGTTAATATGCATGATTTAGGTTCTATTTAGTTTTATTTTAGCATGATTGGAGTTGGTTTTGTATGTTTTTAAGCATATTTGTAAGTTTAGGGTTTTAGAGTCTTTGTTTTGTGTTTGTTTTTATATAGCATGTTAAAGTAGATCTTTTCATTGGTTTTTCTTCATGTTTGCTGTATATGTTTTTCATATGGAGTAAATATGATATTTTTGCATGCATGTTAGTATGTTTTAGGGTTTATATGCATAATATGGTTCTAGGATTGTGTTAGGGCTTATGAAAGTTTGCTGTTTTTGCTGTTAGCACGCTTAGTAGATGATTTTAGGCCATAATACTATTCTGTCCAGATTTGCATATCATTGTTTTTGCATGGTTTTGAGCACGTGTAAGGGTGCAAATAGGTGTGGTAATTGTCCTATGGCAAATAGGGCTGCTAATGTCTGAAATGGCTAATGCTTGGAGTAATTGCGCTCAGGTAAGCGGGTGTGAAGGTGCCCCAATTCACCTCTCTTCCTTATCCTTTCTCTTCTCCCTATCTAGGGTTAATTTTTAATATGATCCTATGGTTTAATTAGAGGTTTCCTTCACAAATAAAATTATGGTTTTTATTAAGGTTTCCATTTTGTGGATTTCCTTCTAAAATCAAACTTTCTATTAAATTCAACTCTTTTGATCAAATAAAGAAACCCAGGGTTTTTACCATAGGTTTATATTAAGTCTTAACCCTAGTTCTAATCGAACTACGTGGACTTTGATCCATGTATTTCGTTGCATGGTACGTAGGCGCTCTTCGTGAGGCTCAAGTCCGTTCTAGGATCCAAGCATCCTAGGCTTCTTTTTGTTTTGTTTTCTTTTTCTTTATTTTCTGTTTTTATGTGTTTGTTATACATGGATGGATGAATGAAATATATGATATGCATGCTATCTTGTGATGATATACTTACTGATTTTTGTATGGAAAGATCTTGATTTAGCCCAAATGAACTGAGAGACCGAAAGGGTGACATGGGTGCCTATAGGCTTTGCCTAGAACCTTCCCATGTCATAACTTAGCCTCCGAATCCCCGATTTCTTTGGTTTCCAAAAGATTGGTTTTTGTCTTTCCTTTTTTATGGAGTCATTCAAATTGTTTTCCTAAAACAAACTACTTTTAGGGTTTTCCTTGTTTCCTTTAAAAAATAAGGTGGCGACTCCCTTTTTGTTTTCAAAACCCATTTTCTTTTCAATCCCTCGTGGGCCCAATTTCTGGGGTTCACAGTTTGGCGACTCCACTGGGGAATTGTGGGCTAGACTCTATAAAGTTTAATTGGGCTAGGTTAATTTCTTATGTTTAATTAAAATCAATCACATTGCATCCGCTTGATTGTGTGCTTTCATTTGTTGCATTGTGTGCGCAAACTCTTGCATGCTAGGATCGATGTCCCTCGATGTATCCTTGCCAACGATCGGCCTAGTTTCAACCTTGGTTTTCCTGATTCCAAGTGTTGGGGCGAAAGCTATCAACCTCTCTTGCCTAGTACCCTTGGGCTTGCCCTTGGGTATATTAAATGAGTTAATCACGTACTGCTGGACCCACGCGGCGTTCCTGATGCCACATGTGGTTAGGTATAAGGATTGCTCAAGCAAGTGAAGGACCCCAACCTACCCTTATCATTAGTCCATATAGACAGCCTTGTAGGACACTATGGTCTCACCTTTATGCACCCACAATTGTTTGTAATGATGCTATGCCGTGTTTATGGTGTGAGGCTTTATATCTTATGCCCTTAACATAGACCTTTAAACCCTAGCCTTCGTTAAGGCCATGGGTTAGGAGGAATAAATTAAGGAAATAGGATGTAAAGCTATGTTTGTGATGTGCTAGTCCTAGGGGAATAATTAAACCTAATTGAAGGACTCTATGCCCTATTCTTTAAAACATACCCTTAATCCATGACCCCTGTAAAGGTAGGTGTATAAAAGGAATGAATTAATTGAACATGGTGTAGAGACCGAGTTCATTAAGGAAAATATGGAGGTTTAGGACAAGTCCTTAGGCTAAAGGTTAAAACTTTTCTATCCATAGACGTGCTGGCTTGGATCCGCAATCCGCAAGGGTGTCTAGTGAGTGTTGAGTCTACCCATCAGACAGACATGGCCGACGAAAGAACTAGTGAGGGGCACTTTGACCTTGAGGCTTGCCTGAAAGCCATCATGACCAAGCTTGATCATACCGCCGAGACATCCGATACCGCATTGAAAATGGCTCAAGAGAACCAACAGAAGATGGCGGATCTTGAACAAAATGGCTCTAAGGCCCATTCCTCGGGTATACCTCATGGGGCTGGCACCAAAGAGGGACCTCAATCCAATGAGAACACCAAGACAAGGGGGGAAAGTAGCTCGAAACCTGAGGTCACCAACCTAGAAGGGGAAGCCAAGGAGAAAGGTTCTAGCAATGATTCCGTGTTAGCTAGCAAGGTAGAAGCATTGGAGAGAACTATAAAAGGGATTCGTAGGGCCGATGACATGGTCGATGTGTGGACTTTATCTCTGTTTCCAACGGCTCGCATTCCATTGCAATTCAAGATGCCGGAGTTAGAAAAGTTCGATGGGACGGGTTGCCCTAAGACTCATTTGAAGATGTATGTGCGAGCTATGCACCCTCGAGGGGCTACTGACGAGCTTTTAGCTCAAATGTTCCATGAAACCTTGGCTACTTCCGCTTTGAAATGGTTCTTGTCCCTGGATGAGAATAGAACTCGGACTTAGGAAGACATATGCAATGAGTTTTCGGAGCACTACAAGTACAACACAGAGGTGGATGTCACTCGAAGGGACCTGGAAACTACCAAGCAAGGGGCTCATGAAACTTTCTCCGCTTACATTACAAGGTGGAGACAAAAGGCCTCGAGAATGACGGATAGGCCAAATGAGGAGGACCAAATTCAGCTGGTGGTTAAGAACTTGCTGCCCGTGTATCACAAGCACTTATTTGCCCATTATTTCCCAAATTTCAAAGCTCTCATTGGGGCTGGCACGCAGGTTGAAGATGCTATCAATGATGGGACAATCAAAACTGAGGAAGTGAGGAGTCGCAAGACAAACTTTACTGGGAAGAACAATGTCGAGGTCAACACCATAACTCAACCCATCCAACCCTTCTCTCTCAATGATGTCAACCCACCTCGCCAATTCACTGACCTATTCATGCCACTCGAAAGAGTCCTTGAAAAGCTCATAAACCATGACCTATTGAAGCCACTCGACCCAAGACCCCCACCAAATCCCTTACCTAGGAACTACAACGAGAATGAGTACTGCAAGTACCACCAATCCAAAGGCCATGCCACCAATCGTTGTGTTCACCTTCGCCATCAAGTCCAAAACCTCATTGACAAACAAATCATCTCACCGCCAACCCATCCAAATGTCACCCGTAATCCTCTCCCATCTCATAACAACACACCCCCACCTAACACCATAAATGCCATAGGGGTTGAATCCTCTCGCCCTCGCCATCCCATAAGACAATACACTCCACTCCCCATGACCTTAACCCGTCTCTTCACCATTTGCCGCAATAACAGCCTTATCATACCACTTCCACCAAAGCCAAGGCCCTCAACCCCTCACCAATATTGCCAATACCATCGTGCACCCGGCCATGACACCGAGGCTTGTTCCATACTAAATAAGATCATTCAAGACCTCATTGACCAAAAGGTTTTGTTGTTGCCAAAGAAATCTATCCAACAAGAGTTGAAAGAAAGATACGAAGCAGGGGATCCTCAGGTTGGCCTATTAGGTGAATCGTCGGGGAAATTTGACTACTATGTGTTGTACTCAAGCCCAAGTCCGATATCGGATGAGCCGATAGTCCCTACAGGTTGGGATGACTTGCCGACAGAAATGGAGAGCATTGACATGATAGAATGGGATGACTTAATGAATGACTCTGAGGAAGTCCATGACATATGGGCTAGTGATGATGAGTTAGACCATATAACCAGAGGGGGTCGTCATTTCAAGCCTCCCCACCTAGAATCTGAGAATCCATTGGAAGATTTAGAAGGGCAGAGGCGTCCTAGCTTGCAAGAAGAAGAGGATGAAGTGTTGAGGCAGCTGAAGAAGACCAATGCCAACATCACTATTTGGGGCTTACTCATGGCCTCGCACAAGCACAGACAGACCGTGTTGAAACTGCTGAATCAGATACAAGTGCCTGTTGACACATCTCCCGAGGGATTGGTACATTTGGTGAATCCAACCCCCAAGAACTCAACCATCGTGTTCACCGATGTGGACCTACCCAAAAGCGGGCCAAGCCATTCTCAAGCTCTTTATGTGACCGTTGACACTATGGGGAAGAGGGTACCTACCGTCCTTATCGACAATGGGTCTGCACTGAATGTATGCCCTCTCAGAACTGCCACTGTCTTGGGTTTGGGACCCACCGATTTTACGCCATCTGGGCAGACTGTAAGAGCTTATGACAACACCCGCCGTGAAGTAATAGGGGTAGTTACTTTGCCTCTTATCATGGGACCCACTGAATTTAGGGTGGAATTCCAAGTGTTGGATGTGCCGTCATGTTTCAACTTGCTGTTAGGCCGACCTTGGATCCATCCTGCTGGGGCTGTGCCATCTTCACTCCATCAAAAGGTAAAGTTTCCTTATGAAGGAGCTATAGTAACACTTCAAGGGGACTATGAACTGAAACTCGTAGGCGTGCCTATATGTGAGATACAACCAGAATCAGCGACGGTGCCATTATCCGGGTTTGACTATGTCCAATGCATTGAGAAAGAGGTCGAGAAGGGTGAATTAATACCCTTGGACTTTTGCCCCCATGGCAACTTGCACGTTGGTGAGATCATGAGAAGAATGAGCTTCTTTCCAGGCATGGGGCTAGGGCGTCACCAACAAGGGATCCCTAAGTCTATTCAGAGCCGTGTCACCTCATACACCTTCGGGCTAGGATATGAGCCCTCCAGAAATGATCATGCAGAAATGTTGAAGAGGAATAAAGAGAAAGTAAGAGCCAAAGCCGAGGGAAGGGTGCCAGACCTGAGAATCTTGCCATACCGACCTACTTTGAATGGTTACTTCGTCAAAGAGGGGGATGATTTTCTATATTGCGGGTTTCCAGAACCCACCTTTGACCAAGCTGCCAAGATCCGAGTTCCAGGTTTTGAAATTTTCTTCACCGAATGGTATCCAATCATAGCTGAAATGGTGGATGATGAAGCCATCAATGATGAGTTTTAGGAAAAGAAAGAGGAGGACTGGGCAGAGAACCTTGATGCAGGGGCTATGACTGAAATGTTCCAAGATATGATCCTCACCGTGGAAGACTCGACCATTGAAGAACTCCAGGGTTCGTCCATTAGCCATGCTACTATGCCACTCTTGAATTGGTACCTTGAATGTGGTGTCATTGCGGAGCTCCATGAAGAAGAAGACCTTGGCTTACCTGATAGCAGCTTGTAGGTGTCTTAGTTTAATAATATTTCCCTAATTCAATAAGATGTATCTACTTAACTCACCTTGTGGAGTCATAGTATTGATACAGATTTGTTTGTTTTTCTTCTTTTGTGTCATTCCTACTATTCCTAGTCAATAAAGTGTGCTTTTTTCCTCTATATATGCAGTGTCTCTTTTCTCTCCTCTATGGATATTTATGGCATGGATATAGATCCTAGGAACGATGTCCCCCCGGAGCTCGTTAAGCAAAGGAAAAGGGGCGTCACCGAACCTAATATGGATGAATTGGAATCAATCAACTTAGGGACGAATGAATTGCCAAGAATAGTTAAAATTGGGAAAACCCTCTCCCCGGTTGAAAAAGAAAAGATGATCTCCCTCTTGAAAGCCAACATTATGGCTTTTGCATGGTCTTATGAAGACATGCCTGGCATTGACCCCGATATTGTGCAACACTATATCCCCACTAATTCCCTAAAGAAGCCGGTAAAGCAGAAACTCAGAAGATTAAAACCAGAATGGGCTCTAAAAGTAAAAGAAGAGGTAACTAAACAACTAGACGCGGGTTTCCTCCAAGTTGTGGAGTACCCCGAGTGGTTGTCAAATATAGTGCCTGTGCCTAAAAAAGATGGGAAAGTGAGGATGTGTGTCGATTTCCGAGATCTCAACGCCGCAAGCCCTAAGGATGATTTTCCTTTACCCCATATCGACGTGTTGGTGGACAGCATAGTGGGACATGCACTCCTCTCCTTCATGGACGGATTCTCCGGGTATAACCAGATAAAGATGGCGCCTCAAGACATGGAGAAAACAGCCTTTATCACGCAATGGGGAACGTACTGTTACAAGGTAATGCCTTTCGGCTTAAGAAATTCTGGGGCTACTTACCAAAGAGCAGCTACGACCTTATTGCATGATATGATCCATAAGGAAGTCGAGGTTTATGTCGATGATATGATCGTGAAGTCTGTGGATAGGGAAGGGCATTTCAAGGCACTAGAGAAATTCCTAGAGCGAGCTAAGAAGTACAATCTCCGTTTAAACCCACAGAAGTGCGCTTTTGGTGTCACTGCAGGCAAGCTATTGGGGTTCATGATCACTCAAAGGGGCATCGAAGTGGACCCAGGGAAGATAAAAGCTATTGTGGAGATGGAGCCGCCTAGCACTGAGAAGCAGATCCGGGGTTTTCTGGGAAGGGTTCAATACATAAGCCGATTCATTGCCAACTTGACCATGGTTTGCGAACCAATCTTCAAATTGCTTAAGAAAGGTGTGCCAAAAGTATAGAACGAAGAATGCCAAGAGGCCTTTGAGACCATTAAGAGATACTTAAGCAATCCTCCAATCTCAGTTCCCCCACGGCAAGGTGCACCGCTCTTGTTATACTTAACGGTCACCGAAACCGCGACGGGAGCTATGTTAGCTTAATATCTCGAAGGGTCCACAAAGGAGAATGCCATCTACTACCTAAGCAAGAAAATGACGGACTATGAAGTGAAGTACAATGCCATTGAAAAGGCTTGTGTGGCATTAGTATGGGCGACGCAAAAGCTCTGACACTACATGATGTCATTTGAAGTGTTCTTGATAAGTCGCATGGACCCGTTGAAGTACCTGGTAGAAAGGCCGGTATTGTCATTCAGAACTGCTCGATGGTCAATTCTCCTCAATGAATTCGACATCAAGTACGTGAATCAGAAGTCTATTAAGGGAAGCGTCATTGCAGACTACCTAGCTAGTTGTCTTGTGTCATCATCCGCTCCGTTCAACGATCAATTCCCAGATGAGGACGTGCTAGAGATTGGTAGAAAAACTTGGAGAGTATACTTCGATGGGGCAGCCAATAAGAAAGGTTATGGGATAGGAGTCCTGCTGGTCTCACCTGAAGAGGCATTTACACCGTTGGCGGTCAAGTTGGGGTTTGAAGCTACCAACAACATTGCTGAGTATGAGGCCTGTATCTTAGCATTGGAAGCGGCACTTGAATTGGGGATCAAAGAATTGGAAGTGTTCGGGGACTCAGCGCTAATCATTTGTCAGATAAAAGGGGAATGGAAAACTCGAGATGAGAAGTTGCTGCCCTACCATGCCTACCTGGAAGCTCTAACCAAGGAGTTCTCAGAGATAGAGTTCAACTACCTTTCAAGAAACAAGAACCAGTTTGCCGATGCCTTAGCGACCCTAGCATCCATGGTAGAGATACCTGAAGGGGGAAATGTGAAGCCGTTGGTGATAGAATGCCGAGACAAGCCCGTGTACTGTTGTGCAATCCGAGGAGGAGAAGTGAATGATGGCCATCCGTGGTTCCATGACATAAAGAAGTTCATTGAAGAAAGGGAGTACCCAGAAGGAGCATCTCGTATCGACAGAAAAACCCTGAGGCGGTTGGCGAGTCACTATGTACTTTGTGGAGGAAAGCTATATCAGAGATCATACGACGGGATCCACCTGCTGTGTGTTACCGAGGAGGAAGCTGAGCATCTGATTAAAGAAATCCATGAAGGGACAGGGGCTCCGCATATGAATGGCTATATGTTGGCTAAGAAAATCATGAGGCTAGGCTATTATTGGTCTACCATGGAAAGAGATTGCCACGCACATGTCAAGAAGTGCCACAAATGCCAACTGTTCGCCAGTGGACAACATTTGCCTTCTATGCCTTTAATAAGTATGTCATCACCATGGCCATTCATAGTATGGGGGATAGATATCATCGGACAGATCAAGCCAAAGGCATCAAATGGGCATGAATACATCCTGGTTGCCATCGATTATTTCACTAAGTGGGTAGAAGCAGCGTCCTTCAAGACCTTGAATTCCAAGAAGGTAGCGCAGTTCATACAGCACAGCATCATCTATCGATATGGAGTACCGCATGAAGTTATCTCAGACAATGGCCAGCACTTTCAGAAAGAGACCCATGAGCTCTTGCAAAAGTACGGCATAGTTCATCATCTGTCGTCACCATACCGTCCTCAGACTAATGGAGTAGTGGAAGCAGCTAACAAGAATATCAAGAAGATACTACAGAAGACTACAGACTCACACACAGACTGGCATGAGAAGTTACCATTGGCTCTATGGGGTTACAGAACATCAATAAGGTCGTCAACAGGGGCTACCCCTTACTCTCTAGTTTATGGAATGGAGGCTGTGTTGCCAATTGAATTGGAGGTTCCTTCACTAAGGGTTGTCGTGGAGAGCCAGATAACAGAAGTGGACTGGGTTAAGAGCCGTTATGACGAGTTAGCTTTACTCGATGAAAGGCGGTTAAGGGCGCTGTATCATGTGCAAGGGTATCAACGAAGAGTTGCCAGAGCATTCAACAAGCATGTCAAAGATCGAGGTCTAAAGAAAGGGGATGTAGTGCTGAAAGAAATCAGAGCTCCAGTGTTCGATCCGCGGGGAAAATTCAAGCCAAGTTGGGGTGGACCATACATTATCAAAGAAATATTGCCAGCAGGGGCTGTTCGCCTCATGGACTTAGATGGAATTGAGTTCGCTCGTCCAACTAATTTGGATCAATTAAAGAAATATCATGTTTGAAGCCTGCTAGGTTGAAAACCCGTAAGGGCAGCCTAGGCAAAAGTTAAGGCATGAGAACTACGTAAGACCTGATTCTCCATTCAAAAAAAAAAAAACAAAAACAAAAACAACAAAAAGGAAAAAAAAAAGAGAAAAAATCATGGAGATACGTAGGCAACCCATAAAGTTACCTTGGGTGCGGTCTAAATCAAACAACAAAATCCCAAATTTGATTTATTATTGGCAATTTATTTAAAACTAAAATTGATTGACATAGCAGGTCATTGGTATTAAGTAAAAGAACTATAAAAGTGCCATAAAAATCCTATTCTATTGAGTCTTTAATTCTTCTTGGGCTTCTTTGCAGCTCGCTTTTCAGCTTTCTTCTTCTCTCTTTCGTGTCTTCTTTTCTTCCTCAAGTCGTGTTCATAAGCTGCTGTCACTGCTTTCATAATATCTTCTCTGCAAGGTCCAAGCTCGTTATTCTTGATAAGTCCAAAAATTCTTTCTCTTCGAGCAGTCTCTCTCTCACCCAAATTGCTTTCCAACCATTCTTTGTACTCGAGGCTCATCATATATGGACCATCAGTATTCGTAACTTGAGTTAGTGTCAGCTTGCTAGGCCATCTATCCTTCGCCCAAGTCACTACAGAAATACCCGCAGGCACCACAGGATAGTCACCTTTCAAGGAAGTGAGTATGGTTTGCATGGCACCCATCTGACGAAGAACCCTTGAAGGCCAATAAAAAGAAGTAGACCTCAGTCCTATGAGTCTCACCATTGCGCATCCAGAAGTTCGCAGAAGCACCTGTTCACTGTAGCCCCATATGAGGACAAACCATTTGATATTCTTCCATGAAAGGGTTGGAAGTAACCTAGCCAATCCCTCAATGAGAATTTTCCAGGCAACTCAATGCAGCGAAGGCAGTAATGCTGGGGCTTATATGGTGTAACGACAGTGGGTGATAAGAAATTCAGTCTTTCAAGCAACCACATTTGCAGCAGAATGGGGCTACCTCCTAAAGGAACTTTTGGGTCCTCATGAGTTTTATCCAAGCAATTCAGGGTTTCAGCTAGTACCATGGGAATCAAGTTGTGGCCTTTGGCAATGAGAGGAATCAACTCACAGACTTGTATGGGAACATGTGGAGTACCAGTTGAAATAAGGAAACGACCAATAAGGCAAAAGACAAGTGCATGCTTAATAGGAAAGGTAAATTTCAGAATACCTTTGCTATCATAGGCCAAAAAGGAGGTTGCCAATTTCATTAAGTCTACCATATGGTCCTTTACAAACGTAGAGGCATATTGTGGGTGAATCCCAAGGAGGTTGGAAAAAGAAGTAAGAAAGCTTGGGCGAAGAGTAGGGAGAATGAAAGGACCTACCGGTGAAACTCCATACAACGCACAGAATTCCTCCATAGTTGGGCACAGTTCTTCATAGTTGAAGCGGAACACATGAATTTGGGGATCCCAAAAATATGTAGCAGCAGTCAAGAGGTTCGTTTCAAGCTTCACATGCCTCAAGGAAAGCAATGGATCCAAGCCAAAGCACTTGAACTCAGATTTTGCTTCAGCACTCATAACTCTCAAAAACCCTCCTAAAAATTTGTCTAGAGCCTCCATAATTTCTAATGAATGAATACAAGTAGGTTTAGAAACCTCTTGGATGTGTTTTTATAGGGAAAAGGTCACAAATCCAAGTTCAAATAGGAAAAAACCCGTCAAAATAGGAAGTTTCCTATTCAAAGTGGGATTTTCGCTTCGGGCTCGGGTGACCACCCAGGCCTGGGCGGCTAGCCACCTGGGCTTGGGCGGCTAGCCGCCCAGCCCCAGGTGGTCACCCGAGGCCGTTTTCCTATTTTGCCCAGTTTTGCCTATTTTTGACCTAATTTGACCCCTATATGGTTATGTGACCTTGGGAAACTTATTTTGAGCTTGTTTTTGCACAAAAACATGAGTAAATCACCACCATGGAACTCCAAAAGTCTCATACAAAGTACCAAAACAAATGTTCAAAGAAAGGTTACAAAGCATAAAGAAGGATGTTTCATTCATTCACAAAGCAAGAAGTTCAGCTAATCTAATGATCTCCCGTGGTTCTTCTCTTTCTACTTGACTCGCCTCTACCACGACCAGCATGAGGATTCCTTTGGGGTGGCATTGGTTGTGGTGGACGCAGTGTGGAGACCTGTTGCAAAGAAATCAATTAATAAAGAAGGGTTATGCCTTTAACTCCTATGATTGGAATGAACAAAAGGGAATGTCTTACAGTGGGATTCAGTCGTCCTTCTAGCACAGAGTTCGCCAAACTCATCCTAACAAGGTCCCGCCTTAATCCCTCGCTGAGTTCAAGGCACTCCTGTGCGTACTCTCGGGGAACCTAAAAGATGAACATAGTTAATAAATGATGAAAGAGGTTTTCAGGAAAGCAAAAGGCTTAGAGCTTACATGCTCATAGCTCGGGTCAATCCTGGGGACTTCGTCAAAAGCAGGGTGAGTAATATTAGTCTTCATGAACTCCAACCCATTGCATAGGTTCACTTGCCAGTCGAGTACTGGGAGAGGTGGCTGTGCCATTCCCCCCATCTCATAATCCTCATCCCCATGAGTCATGCCTATGGAGGACGCTATGGTGGAACTATGTCCACGAGCTCGCCGGCCCTGCAATAGATAATTTGTTTAAGAAGAGTGCTTGCATAAGTCAATAATTGAAAAGAATGGAATGGAGACTCACCCCTTGAGGTGGGAAGCCAATGACTCTAGGGCGCATCAGAAATTGATTGCAAAAAGTCATGTAGTCGGTATTGGGCGAGGTGAACTCCTCAGCATCCCATCCAATCAGAGCTTCCATCAGCTCATCCCTATCTAGAGAGTCAGTGTGCCTCATATTCATTGGAGGCAAGACAGGGGTAAGAGCGGCATCCACTCGTCCTTTCACCTGCCTAAGGACGCGCTCCCCTAAATACCAGTATCGCCCTGAGGGACCCTCAAAGAGTACCCTCTTCCCAGTCAATTCCAAACAGGACACACACCTCCTAGGCAGCTTGCCTTCCCACAGCCCCCATGGGCTCCACTCCACCTGTTGAATTTGAAAAAATGATGAGCAAGATAATAAAAATGAATGAAAGAAAAGAATGAGGAAGATGGATTACCATGTCAGCATTTAGGCTCGCCAAGTACGCCCTTGCATGGGTGTAGTCATGCCTATTGGGGGCACGCACAGCTATCTTGTTGGGAGCATAGTTCCCAAGTATAGGCCATTCTTGTATCTCATTATCCAGGGTAGGGCGGCACAGTCCCAGGTATTCATAATACCATATCTGTCAAAATTCAAGAAAAAGCATTAAAATGTCAAGTTTGAGAGGAATTTAAAAATTAAGCATTTTTACTTACCTCCCAAACAAATGGGAGCCCACCAAAATTCTTGGAAACACCTCGAGACATGTCGAACATGGATCTATACATAGTAGCTATTGCTGCCCCTCCCCAGTTATACCTCCCCATTTTGTTCACATCTACCATGGAAGCGAGGTAGCCCAGTTGTGCCATATCATTAGCGCCAACAAAGAGAGTGCAAGAAAGCATATAGATCATGAAAGCCCTAGCTATGCACTCGGGAGCCACTCCCACACCTTCTACTTGGTTGGCAAAATTCTCAAATAGCCATGTCCTCCTAACACCGCGGGAACCCGCCTTAATATCCATCCCCAACATAGTGAGGAGATAAGCACTATTTGTGTTGGCATCTCCATAGAATTCCAACCTCTTTCCTTTGAGGCTTAAACCGGTGATAATTGAAAAATCCTTAGGAGTCATGGTCATCTCCCCAAAACTGAAGTGGAAGGTGTTGGTGGTATCCCACCATAGCTCAGCTAAGGCAAGGAGGGCTTGCCTATCCCACTGTTCATTCCATAGGGAGTCAAGAAACCAACCAAAACCTGCTTTCTTAATGGATTCTCTTGCGGAAGGTTGGGTGTGTTCCATACGCCTCCACCACCCAATAAGATTCTTTATCGAAGACCTTGTGCGTAGGTCTTGAAAGTTGGGCTAATCAAGAAGAATGATTCACCTAGTTAGTGTAAAAAAAATCATATGCAAGCATTGATAATTGGCTTTTCAAAAGCTAAGTCTTTTAGTTCATGAACAAGTAAACCTTGCTTTGAAAGTTTATGAAAACAATGGTTTCATTCTTCAAACTCATGATCATTGGTAAACCATGCATTCCAAGACCATGGAAACATGGATTTTTCAAAGAAAATAGTAAGCAAACTTTGTTTTCCAAAGTGGTTTTTTAAGGAAAAAATAAGCAAACCTTGTTCATGAAAACATGGGTTTTTCAAAAATATAGCAAACTTTGTTTTTCAAAGTTCATGAAAATGCTTGGTTTTGTTTTTAAAATCAATTAGAAATGAATGCCTATGATTTTGCCTTGCAATACACATCAATTTTACAAAGATTGGATGAATTTTGATCATTCAAGCATTTTATCAAACACTTGGTGGGCACTATTCACCAAGCTTTCAAATTGAATTCTTTTCACATCCAATCCTTGCCAAAATCAATGGGCATTGCAAACATTGCTAGGAATACTCATAGAGAGTTCATGGGAATGCATTTCAATCAACAAAAATGAAAATTTCAAAGAAAAGTTTAAAATGGGTAAGCTTACCTCTTGCTTGGAATGGAGAAAAGAGAGATGATTCCTTGGTTCTAGAAGCAATTTCTCTTGAGGAACATCATATATTGGTGCCTTGTATCTACTCTTTGAGTCAAGGAATGGATACTTTGAAGTGGAGTCTTCATTTGGATCCATAGTGGATGAACTAGCTTGTTTTGAGCAAAAATGGGTTTAATGGGTTTTGATTTGCAAAGTGCCGCAAATTTCTTGTTTTTGATGTGAAATTGGGTGCTAATGATGCTATTTCATGTGTATGAATCCCTCTTGAAGTGTGGATTTGAATGCCTTTGGGTGTTAGAGTGATTTTGCAAAATGGGGTAAGCTTTCTAGAGAGAGAAACTCCAATTTTCGGGTTCTTTGAACAAGGGGTATGAATAGTGCCCTTGTGCACTTTAAAAAACCAGATTTTTCAGCAAATAGGCTCGGGTGACCACCCAAGCCCTGGGCGGCTAGCCACCAGGGCCTGGGCGGCTAGCCTCCTGAGGCCTGGTGGTCACCCAAGCCACCTTGTTTTGGCTTTCTCTCTCGCTTTGTCTCGCCTTAACGCGTGATCAAACCTCCTTCCAAATGAGATATTCAACACTTTTTGAGCTTAAAATCAATCAAATTGCACCTTGAAATCAATTCTTTGAATTGATTTTATGTTCAAAAGGGTTGAATATATTTCCCCTGTGCCATGCCAACTCGAGTGACAATGTGTTAAGTCACTTTCCTCTTGCATCATGCTTGTTCAATCTTGATAAATTGATCATATACTCTCATTTCAAATCTTGATTTTCCATCCCACTTGGTTGAATATATTCATCACTTGGATATATTCTTCCATTTCAAAAGTGTATTCACCCTTTGAATATGCTTCTCAGTTTCAAATCCTCATTCTTTATCCTACTTGGTTGAATATATTCATCACTTGAATATGTTCCTCCATTTCAAAAGTGTATTCACCCTTTGAATATGCTTCTCAGTTCCAAATCCTCATTATCTATCTTACTTGGTTAAATATATTCATCACTTGGATATATTTCTCCATTTCAATGGTATGTTCATCACTTGAACATACTTGACACTTACTTGGTTAAGTATATCCATCACTTGGATATATTTCTCCATTTCAATGGTGTACTCATCACTTGAGTATACTTCTCAGTCTTTGTCAATCACTTGGTTAAGTATATTCATCGCTTGAATATATTTCTCCATTTCAATGGTATGTTCATCACTTGAACATACTTGTCACTTACTTGGTTAAGTATATCCATCGCTTGGATATATTTCTCCATTTCAATGGTATGTTCATCACTTGAACATACCTGTCAATCACTTGGTTAAGTATATCCATCGCTTGGATATATTTCTCCATTTCAATGGTATATTCATCACTTGAACATACCTGTCAATCACTTGGTTAAATATATCCATCGCTTGGATATATTTCTCCATTTCAATGGTATACTCATCACTTGCGTATACTTCTCAGTCTTTGTCAATCACTTGGTTAAGTATATTCATCGCTTGAATATATTTCTCCATTTCAATGGTATGTCCATCACTTGAACATACTTGTCACTTACCTGGTTAAGTATATCCATCGCTTGGATATATTTCTCCATTTCAATGGTATGTTCATCACTTGAACATACCTGTCGATCACTTGGTTAAGTATATCCATCGCTTGGATATATTTCTCCATTTCAATGGTATGTTCATCACTTGAACATACTTGTCAATCACTTGGTTAAATATATCCATCGCTTGGATATATTTCTCCATTTCAATGGTATACTCATCACTTGAGTATACTTCTCAGTCTTTGTCAATCACTTGGTTAAGTATATTCCTCGCTTGAATATATTTCTCCATTTCAATGGTATGTTCATCATTTGAACATACTTGTCACTTAGTTGGTTAAGTATATCCATCGCTTGGATATATTTCTCCATTTCAATGGTATGTTCATCACTTGAACATACCTGTCAATCACTTGGTTAAGTATGTCCATCGCTTGGATATATTTCTCCATTTCAATGGTGTGTTCATCACTTGAACACACTTATCAATCACTTGGTTAAATATATCCATCGCTTGGATATATTTCTCCATTTCAATGGTATACTCATCACTTGAGTATACTTCTCAGTCTTTGTCAATCACTTGGTTAAATATATTCATCGCTTGGATATATTTCTCTATTTTAATGGTATGCTCATCACTTGAGCATACTTCTCAGATCATTTGTCAATTACTTGGTTAAATATATTCATCGCTTGAATATATTTCTCCATTTCAATGGTATGTTCATCACTTGAACATACTTGTCACTTACTTGGTTAAATATACTCGTGACTAGAATATATTTCTCCATTTCAATGGTATACTCATCACTTGAGCGTACTACTCAGATGTTTATCAATCACTTGGTTAAATATATTCGTGACCAGAATATATTTCTCCATTTTAAAAGTACACTCATCACTTGAGTGTACTTCTTAGATTTCATTCTCAATCACTTGGTTAAATATATTCGTGACTAGAATATATTTCTCTATTTCAAAAGTATGTTCATTCGTAGTGGCTTGAATATGCTCCTCTTTGTCAATCATCAACCCCCAGTGGTTTAAGTATACTCATGACTTGAGTACACTTCCTTATCTCAGTCTCAGGTTTTCAACCTCCCATCATTGTTGGTATCAGTGCGTGATTTCTCTAGGCTTTTTGGCAAAAGTGGGTTGTTCTTTATCATTGGTTCACAAGTGTAACTTGTTCGCCAATGAGGGGCTTCTGTCACACCCCCATTTTTGCACCACCTTACTAGGGCTCATCATTTCATGCATGTTTTTGTTTTGTTTTTGAGTCTAGTCACTTGCATTAGGTTTCTAGGGTCACAAGGACAATGGGTATGAATTTTGGTTCAATTCGGAGTTGATCTTAAGGGATAATAAGAGCTTTTGTGACTTGAGGGGCATAATCGTCTTTTAAGTCCCAAACTTTTCATTTGACCTTGGAATGATCTCCAAATTGTCAATTGGAGTTCATATGGATGCATAAGAGGTATTTCTAGGTTCAATTTGATAAATCAGTGGCTCGGGATTAAAATGGCTCAATACAGTTCAAAATTGGTTAATTGACCCTTCTTTGGGTTAGCTCTAATTAACTCACAATTACCAATCAAATCTTTTCAAATTGACTTTAATTAGTCATCATTTTACCCCCAAAAGTGTTTTATGAAGTTCAATTTTGATATGGAAAGCATTTGGTTTGACCCTATGTGCATGCCTATGCTTAGCAAAGGTAGAACATAGTGGTTAACCGCCTTGTTCAAACCTAACCATGCCCCCATGGTTAGTGGTTTTCACCCCAAAATGTTCAAAAACATATTCCTCATAAAAACACGGTCGTTTTGGCTTTTGTTTCATCAAAATCGGAGTTAATTTGCCCTCTGAAACACTTCTAGAAGATAAGGGAGGCAAAATAGGAGAAAAATCAGAAGTGGGCTCGGGTGACCACCCAAGCCTGGGCGGCTAGCCGCCTGGGCCTAGGTGGCTAGCCGCCCAGCCTTGGGTGGTCACCTGAGGCCACTTTCCTATTTTCACTATGATTCCTTGCTGAAGCAGACTCTTGCCTATTTTGACGTACAAGGGCTCTTTTGGACGAGTTTCCTTCTAATTTTTGGTAACTCCTGAGTTACTTAAGCCCCAAGGGGGTCTCTAATAGCCCTTGGATTAATTTTTAGGGTTTTAATCCCAGCCATTGGTTAATCCTAATTGAAGTCTATAAATACCCCCTATGCTTCAGCACAAGGGGAGCCACTTTATGCATTAAAACTTGAGTGTTTGAGAGAGAATAAGAGAGAGAGACTTGAAGGAGAGCTGGAGTTCTTGCTGTAGCCTTGAAGAACATTGGTTGAAGACATCCACAAGAGCAAGAGGGAGTTCATACAGCAGCAAAGAAGGCTCTTTCTAAGGTATTCCTCTTTTCTGTTCAAGCTTAAACAAAGGAATCATGTAGGATAGCTCTATTGCATGTAATGCTTGTAATTTCTACCATGAATTGAAGTTTCTATTAGGTAATACATGTGATATTGATGATGGTCATGATGAGTTTTGCATGTTTTAGAGTTAGTTCATAGGTTCCAATGCATAGTTATGATTCTTGTGTTTCTGTTGTCCTTGTTCTAGGATAGTGATATTGCATGTTAGAGTTAGGTTTTTTTGTCATGTTCTATTGTTTTAGTTAGTTAATATGCATGATTTAGGTTCTATTTAGTTTTATTTTAGCATGATTGGAGTTGGTTTTGTATGTTTTTAAGCATATTTGTAAGTTTAGGGTTTTAGAGTCTTTGTTTTGTGTTTGTTTTTATATAGCATGTTAAAGTAGATCTTTTCATTGGTTTTTCTTCATGTTTGCTGTATATGTTTTTCATATGGAGTAAATATGATATTTTTGCATGCATGTTAGTATGTTTTAGGGTTTATATGCATAATATGGTTCTAGGATTGTGTTAGGGCTTATGAAAGTTTGCTGTTTTTGCTGTTAGCACGCTTAGTAGATGATTTTAGGCCATAATACTATTCTGTCCAGATTTGCATATCATTGTTTTTGCATGGTTTTGAGCACGTGTAAGGGTGCAAATAGGTGTGGTAATTGTCCTATGGCAAATAGGGCTGCTAATGTCTGAAATGGCTAATGCTTGGAGTAATTGCGCTCAGGTAAGCGGGTGTGAAGGTGCCCCAATTCACCTCTCTTCCTTATCCTTTCTCTTCTCCCTATCTAGGGTTAATTTTTAATATGATCCTATGGTTTAATTAGAGGTTTCCTTCACAAATAAAATTCTAGTTTTTATTAAGGTTTCCATTTTGTGGATTTCCTTCTAAAATCAAACTTTCTATTAAATTCAACTCTTTTGATCAAATAAAGAAACCTAGGGTTTTTACCATAGGTTTATATTAAGTCTTAACCCTAGTTCTAATCGAACTACGTGGACTTTGATCCATGTATTTCGTTGCATGGTACGTAGGCGCTCTTCGTGAGGCTCAAGTCCGTTCTAGGATCCAAGCATCCTAGGCTTCTTTTTGTTTTGTTTTGTTTTTCTTTATTTTCTGTTTTTATGTGTTTGTTATACATGGATGGATGAATGAAATATATGATATGCATGCTATCTTGTGATGATATACTTGATGATTTTTGTATGGAAAGATCTTGATTTAGCCCAAATGAACTGAGAGACCGAAAGGGTGACATGGGTGCCTATAGGCTTTGCCTAGAACCTTCCCATGTCATAACTTAGCCTCCGAATCCCCGATTTCTTTGGTTTCCAAAAGATTGGTTTTTGTCTTTCCTTTTTTATGGAGTCATTCAAATTGTTTTCTTAAAACAAATTGATTTTTAGGGTTTTCCTTGTTTCCTTTAAAAAATAAGGTGGCGACTCCCTTTTTGTTTTCAAAACCCATTTTCTTTTCAATCCCTCGTGGGCCCAATTTCTGGGGTTCACAATAGGCACCCACATGTTGGTTGTAGTGTCTCCACATAAATAGCTTGAGACTAGCTATCCTCCTATAGAGTCAACCTAACAAGTGCTAGTCCTATGGTTTATTACTGTCCATCATAGTGAACCTTCAACTAGGAATGATTTAAGAGTTTAGTACAGAGATATATTTAGAGTCTCAAAATTACAACCCTTTGTAATTTCATATTCTCAACTCTAACTCCATGGACATATTATGTAAATATAAATGATGCATATAAACATAATAGAATAAGCCCTTTTATTAAATCAATAATAAATGTGACATGCATAAATGAAATCAATTGATTGTTCATAATCCCTAAACAATCATCTCTATGATTGGCTCTAGGGCATAATCCTAACATGACATTGGCGGATGGCAACAGTAGCCCTTCATTGATGTATGGTTCAACGGATTCAACCATTGGTCTCTTCAGCCTGACATAAGGGCTTCTTCCCTTATTCTTGATGACATTGGTGTATGGACCATCTTCTCTTCCCAGCTTGAGCTGTACCTTACTTCCTGGTGGTATAATAAGTTGAGAAGGATCGAATATGTCTCCCATTGGTGCTTTCCGCTTTCGAGTGAGTTGGACGTAGGGGCCCTTTATCCAGTCGGATAGGTCCTCTAAGCCATATTCTGTTTAATCTTTTTGGTACGACAATTCTATGAACGTAAAAGGCTTTTCTGGAGTAGCACTTTGTTTAAATGGAGAGTGAATGGAAGCTCTACGTGAGACATTTATAGCTATGAACTCTTCCTCAGTTATCTATCGAGCCAGGCTTTGTTGCAAAGATTCCTGTAACAGGGCTTTATGGTGTTTCTTGGTATCTGCATCCAAGTAATCGATAGTGGCTGATTCCTAGTAACAAGCTTCATAGTAACATGGTTTTCGCCAATTATGCCCATTCTCGTCTATCCCTTGATAGATAGGTTTCCTCTGGCCCCTGTAGGTGATGATGGGGAACTCATGCCCTTCTGCTTCTTTTAACGTCCTATTCTCAAATAGGGGCCTTAACACTTTCTTCGTAAAGATAGCTTGCTGAACTGGGGTGCTGTCTGTTTGATATGCTATAATAGGGAAGTCCTTGGGTGAAGCCTGTAAGAAGTACCCCCACATAAGGTAAGGCTGAATTGAGCTAGCGGTCGGTTGCTCCAGTGGGATGAGATCTAGAGCTTGCCCTATTATGTTGACCTCTTGTTTATCTTCCCTTGTTTCTTCAAATTCGAGCCTTACTTGTGTTGGTGAGGTTATGAGCTGCCTTGGGTTGAAAACCCTTTCTTGGTTGTTGACTTCATTTGCCGTAGGGGCCGAAGAAGGCCCTAGGTGAGACGGTAACTCACTACGAAAGAAACAACTTTGGTTTGAAAACTTGTTTGATTTGGGATCAAAACCCTAATACAATCCTATGAATAATTAAACTCATGGGAGCATGCATCATCACATAAACAACTACATCATGGCAATGGATTTTAGAAATTATACATGACAGAACTGAGGTAGAGTTTTATTTGTAACCTCGGGGTTTTTGAGCTGAAATTCGAGCAAAGCTTTGATGTTTTCAAGCTTTAAGATGGCCTCATGGGAGGGAGTCGCAAGTCGGGTAGAGCTTTCGTGCCTTCAAGCTCTAGAATGGGTGGCAAGCCAGAGGGTACTAATAGGAACATTACCCACTAACTATTGAGTCGAAGCTCTTCTTAGAATGAGTCTCAAGTAAAGGGATACTAATAGGAACGTTCACCCCACACTCAAGAACTCAAGATTTTCATTTTGTTTAGGAATACTCTACTAAGACGTGGTGTCGAATGAAGGAAGGAAGGACCCCTATTTATAGTGAAAAGTGAATGGAATGAACGGCTAGGATTGGATCTAGCTAGGGATGATCCAAGGGCTTTAAATCACTCACAAGAGCTGGTTCCTATCTCAAACACTTCAAAAATTCGGAGGAAATTCGAATTCTAGTAAGAGAAGGAGTCTAGAGAGGTCAAACTAGGGCAAAACTCTGTCAAAGGCCAACTAGGCACCTTTGGTGGCTGTTTGGGCACCCTGGGTGGCTGTTGGGCCTTCCTTGGTGACCAAACGACTACCAAGGGCTGTTTTGGTGCATTTTAGCCTTTCTTTGTGCATTCATATCCCTTAAGGCTATGTATTTGGTCCATTTCAAATCTAAATTCATTGATTTTGGATTTAAAACGACCATAGCTCAGTTCTCTACTTAAAATCTGATTAAAACACTTCTAATTGAGCTACACTTGGTTAATTAATCAAGGGTTAAGACCATATGGCTCATAGAGATCAATTAAGGCTCACTGGGACAACATTAGGGTTTGAACCCTAATGGAGTCCTAGTTGCAATCAAACCCTTCCACAAATAACTCTAAGTATTAATACACCTTAATTAAAACCCAATTGATATTAATGAAGCATTAATTTGACTCAATTGGATTAAATTAGGAAGCAATTATAAGAAGGACCAACGAACGGAGCCAAACCGAGCCTACCTAGCTTGGACTATCCTTAAGAAAATCATCTCCAAACTTAACCAAATTTTAAACCAAGCCTATAAATGACATCCTAAGGTCATTAGGATCATCCCGGGATGAATTTGGTGAGAATTGGAAGTTAAATAAGAATTATGCAAGTGAAATGACATAAATGCCTTCCAAGTCGCAAAAGTTCTTATTAGCTATCAAGACTTTACCAAATTGAACCCCGGAAGATACCATGGATTTTTAAAGGTGTCTAGACCCTAACTAAAAAGATTTGGTGGCAAAATGATGCAATTCTCCACATGTGATAATGCTCCCAAGGTGGAAAGGTCAAATGTTAGGGGATGAAAATGGGGTGTCTACAAATGCAATTACCACACTAATTTGCACCCTTACACATGCTCAAAATAAAGCAAAAGGAAGAAAATACAAATATGGATAGAATTGAATTAAGGCCTAAAATCATCTATTAATCATGTAAATAACAAGAATAATAAGATAATAAAACCCTAATGCAACCCTAATACCATGACTCAATTAACATGCACAAAAACCTAGAAATCCACTAATATGAATGCAACACTAATCATGATTATTCTACTTGCATAACATATATAACAATTATGAAAAGAAACAACTCAAACCTCTAACCTAGCATGTTATATGAAACTAACCCAAAATAAGGATAATGGAAACCCTAGAATCACAACTATGCATTAAATTCTATAGAATAACTCTAAAGCATGCAAAACTAATCATGAACAACATTTAAATCATGAATATTAACTAACAAAAGCATTAATACATGATAAAAATCCTAACTTTAGCATGCAATAGGACTATTCTATAAGGAACCCTAATTTCAACATCAAAACAGAAAGGAATACCTTAGGTAAAGCCTTCCTTTTTGTTGTAGAGACTCTCTCCTTCTCTTGTGAACAACTTGAAACAACTCTCTTCAAGTCTCCAGTAAGAACTCCAGCTCTCTTTTAGAACTCTCTCTCTTACTCTCTCTTAGAACTTAGGTTTAATCCATAGAAGTGGCTCCCCTAATGCTGAAACATAGTGTGGTATTTATAGAATTTAGGTAGGGTAAATCAATGGCTAGGATTAAGACCCTAAAAATTAATCCAATGGTTTTTATAGACACCCTTGGGGCTCGAGGAACTCAAAAGTTATGAAAAACTAGAAGGAAACACGTCCAAAAGAGTCCAAATTCTTCAAAATAGGCAATAGAGTCCCGCTTCAGCAAAAGTAAAAAGATGGTCTCAGGTGATCACTTGGGCTTGGGTGGCTAGCCACCTGGGCCCAAGTGGCTAGCCGCTTGGGGGTTACCCAAGCCCGTCTTTAGTTTTTCTCTTTTTTTTGGACTCCTTTCCTTCCAAGAGTGTTTTATAGGTCAAATTAACTCCAATTTTGATGAAATAAAATCCAAAACGATAGTGTTTTGATGAGGAATATATTTTTAAACATTTTAGGACAAAAACCACTAACCATAAGTGTATGGTTAGGCTTTACAAAAGCGGTTAACCGCTATGCACTACTATTGCAAAGCATAGGTATGCACATAGGATCAAACTAAATGCTTTCCAAACTAAAATTAAACATTCAAAACACTTTTAGGGATAAAATAAAGACTAATTAAAGTCTCATTGGAGAAAATAGATTGGTAATTGTGAACCAAATTGAGCCAACCCGAAATGGGTCTTTTAACCAACTTAAACCATTATAAGCCATTTTAACCCTAAGCCATTGATTCATCAAATTGAACCTATAAATATCTCATATGTATCAATATGAACTCCAATTGACAATTTGGAGATCATTTCAAGGTCAAATGAAAAGTTTGTGACCTAAAAGATGATTATGCCCCTCAAGTCATAAAAGCTCTTATTAACCCTCAAGATCAACTCCAAATTGAACCAAAATTCATATCCATTATCCTTAGGACTCTAAAAACCTAATGCAATTGACTTAGACTCAAAAACAAAGCAAAAACCTACATGGAATGACAAACCCTAGTAAGGTGGTGCAAAAATGGGGTGTAACAATTAGCCAATAGCTTTTCTTGTAGGTGAAGGTGTTTTGATTCTTTTGAAAAGGATTGATTTATTGCAAAATCTGATATAGATAAATATTTTTAAGACACCAAAATGTGACAATACACTAAACATAGTGGCAAGATTGTGAAAATATTTTAATATTTCTTGCTTTGTGGGTACTATAGTAGGTGTACTAATTACTTCAGGTTTATATCTAGTGTCCTTTATAGCTAGAACATATGTTCCCTTATCTACTCACCTGAAAACAAGCATAATTTATAAACTGGTATAAAGGAAATCAAATACAAATAGCAATATGATATTACTTATCTAATTTCAAGATAATTGTTAAAAATATATGTTTGGAAGACAGTGCTACAACGCACACAATCATCAAATTTCCAAGATTTATCATTGTTTAAAACTATTGTCAATACCATATTAGGTTCGTTGAACCTAATTGAAGGCTCCAAAAGAACAAATGTAATATTGCCAAAAGGAACAAAAATTTATATTGACAATGCTTTATATTTTACCAGAAGTAGAAGAAATTTACTGAGTTTTTAAGATTTACATCGTAAATAGTTATCATATTAAAACCATTAATGATGGAAATGAGGAATATCTTTATATTACCTCAATGATTTTGGGCCTGAAGCACATATTAGAAACTTTCTCTTCTATACGACTATAAGCACAATTGAAACATATGTGGTAACGCACCAAAAGTGCTCTAACATAAAGATCTTTATACTTTGATATGATCACAATGATAGTAAAGGATGGTAATCACAGTGCGGTAAGAATTCACACGTACAAACTCACAAAGTGATGTTGTTATAACAAGTTTTGCAGATTATTCATTTTTCCTGCCTTTAGGGGGAAGAAATCTGGTAAGAATTTATACACACAAATTCAAAAGGTATTGTTTTTATAGCAAGTTTTGCATATTGTTATTTTGATAGAATTCTTGCCGTCAGGGGGAGGAAATCCACTAAATAGAGGAATGGCGTGAATTTTCAATAAATGCTTTGATGTTATTCTCAATATGAGCTGGAAGTTCAAAATATAAACAAATACAATAACATCTCCTAAAGTCAAGAATAGTGGTAAACCAATAAGCAACAATTGTTGGGAATCGAACAAGAGGGAAAAATAGAAGTGCGGAATATAAAAAATTTTTCCTACGATTCCCAATCCCATGAATCTAACTATGCATAACACAAAAACAAACCCTAACTACGAAGAGGGTTAGAACACTTACAGGATTTTTGTCTTCTCCGTTTTGCTCCAAGCTTTTACTCCGGACAGCGGTGAATGAGCAGCCCAAGTGTGCTGCCTCCAACGGTATCCACACCTAGCTAGAGCTTCAAGCCTTTTCTTTCTTCTTCCTTGTTGTTGCTAGAGGTGGAGAAGAGAGAGAGAGAGAAGAGAGCCTCCAAAGGGCTGGACGGCTAGGGTTTTTTGTGCAAGCCTCTTATGCCATGTCACACATAAGTGTGACTTATATAGGCAGCCCACTAAAGGGGGCTGGCCATGGAGAAGAAACCCTAATAGGGTTATGTGTAATTACTCTTAATTGCACATTAACCCCTATTATTTGTATCAAATACAAATAGGCCCATAAAGAACTATTCTTTATTCACTAAAACCCTTTCTCTCATAGACTTTAAAGCCCTTCTTGCATGATCAGTGTGTGACCCATTGGGTTCACATCATTAAGTAGTAGGAATAGCACGAGGTGTGCACAATGGAACTCTTTCCATTTAGGGTCTAATTGGAACTCCTTCCAATTCCCTAATTGATTATAACTCACTTATATCAATTAGGGCTTCTACTAACCATGAGTAACACCTAGCATATGGCTCATGGTGTGGTCCTTAATGAGGTGAATAGTCATTTACAAAGAACCCTTCTGTTATAGTTTATAGGTTACAATTGCATCCTTCCTTCAACACAATGTCTCCAATTGAACTAATAGGACATGGAAGTCTGTCAAGTCCCTAGTTCAATTACTTTATACTCATTTATAGATATCAACTCATTGATGAACTCATGAAACTCTTTTCATATTCATCCTACCATGGCCATGGATTTAATGAGTTATATTATGAATGCTATATGAGACATTCTCTCTCTCTTTTTCCTGAGAGTGATGGATCCCTTGTTGATCACTCACATGCCTTCATACACATAGCAGTAGGGCCAATGAACACCTTTGCAGACCCCTGAATAGGATCTGCACTTAGTGTTATCAAACTTCTAAAGCTACATGCATAAGGCAACTATGGTGTCTCAGGTCTAAGGATTACTTGTACCACTATAACAATGAGAAACTGATTGACAGGCAGGATAAAACTCCATTCAGTTTATCTCATATCTTTGGTCACATTCAGTGTACCTATTCTTATAATAGGCACCCACTTGTTGGTTGTAGTGTCTCCACACAAATAGCTTGAGACTAGCTATCCTCCTATAGAGTCAACCTAACAAGTGCTAGTCCTATGGTTTATTACTGTCCATCATAGTGAACCTTCAACTAGGAATGCTTAAGGAGTTTAGTACAGAGATATATCTATAGTCTCAAAATTACAACTCTTTGTAATTCCATATTCTCAACTCTAACTCCATGGACATATTATGTAAATATAAATGATGCATATAAACATAATAGAATAAGCCCTTTTATTAAATCAATAATAAATGTGACATACATAAATGAAATCAAATGATTGTTCCTAATCCCTAAACAATCATCTCTATGATTGGCTCTAGGGCATAATCCTAACAACAATATCTTCTGAAGTCAAAAGAATGGCTAACTAGAAATTGGCTTGCCATATTTTGGGTAAGCTAGAAATTGACTTGCCATATTTTGGATATATCATTTATTTTGATGAACTATTAGCTCGATGATAAAAAGGTTGGTTTTTGCTTATTGTTAATTTTTCAATCACTTGCAAGTCCTTGTAGGACAACAGGTTAATATAGCAGCAAATGAATCTAAGATGTGTTTAAAGCATGGAAAACTTGTTAGTGAAATTAAAGGATAAAAAATCCCATAAAGGAAAAAAAATTGGTGCTCTTGAATAGGCCATACCCATAGAACAGGCAATAAAAATAATTGATCCATCCAATTGGTAATGGACAATAAATCTCCTAAAAAGTTAATTCCTTAGGTGCAAGTATGTGTACTTAGCTTGACTGAATGATTCACGATCATTAGTTTTATACAAAACTTAGTCAGATAGTCACACCCTTAAAGCGGAATCTCCTGAAGAAAAACCTCTTGAAGAGTTATCCCCTGAAGTGGAATCTCTTGAAATGAAATCTCCTGAAGAAATTATTCCCTAAAGAGGAATAGGTACCTAACAATAACGAGATCTCGATAAATTATATAAGTTCAGGAGAAATATTAGACAAAAACAAAATTATTGTTGACAACATATTTTCTTTTAAAGTTATTCTTGACATTACCAGAAGTAATGATGAAATTGAAACATAAACCATTGAATAGAATCGACGTAGAAATCATTGGCCAATGAGGAAAGAAATAATATAAGTAGAGTTAGACTCGCTTGCAAAACGTGAAGTACCTAGACTTGTAGTCCAGAGCCTGTTAGATATAAATGGGTATTTGAAATGAGAAAAGAAATTTGTGAGAAGGGGGCATATGTTCAATTTTATAGATAAACACTCTAGCAGAGGTTATTGAACAAGAAATAAATATTCTCACAATTTCTCATTTAATAACTCTTGTAGTGGAAAAGGTCCCTACAAAGATAGAAAACAATAGAGAGGTCTATTTTCATGGAAATGAAGAAATTTCCACAAATTATGCATGCATTATGGAATCACATAAAAGTGATTATTAATTATGTAGTAGCTAGCTACTACAATTTTAAAGATGACGACAATCTTAAACCAAACACTGTAGATAAATGTTGTAGTAGGCCTGATTGGTCAAAGTGGAAAGAAACAATCCAAATGGAATTGGATTCGCTAGTAAAACGCGAAGCGTTTGGACCTGCATGTAGTCCTAACACCCAATAATGTGAAACACATGGGATTACAAATGAATGTTTGTAAGGAAATGTAATGATAAAAATGAGATTGTCAAATATAAAACTCGGTTTCTTGTAGAAACCAAAGATTGATTATATCAACTTGTAATGGAACATTTAGATGTGGATATATATATGTAGCTAGTTACTAAAATTTTAAAGATGATGACGATCTTAAACCAAACACTGTAGATAAATGTTGTAGTAGACCTTATTGGTCAAAGTGGAAAGAAACAATCCAAATGGAATTGGATTCACTAGTAAAATGCAAAGCGTTTGGACTTGCATGTAGTCCTAACACCCAATAATGTGAAACGCATGGGATTACAAATGAATGTTCGTAAGGAAATGTAATGATAGAAATGAGATTGTCAAATATAAAACTCGGTTTCTTGTAGAAACCAGAGATTGATTATATCCACTTGTAATGGAACATTTAGATGCAGATATATATGTGTATATATATATATATATATGTATATATATATATACATATATCTAGATATATATGAAGGTCCTTAAAGGATTTAAATTGCCTAAAGCAAATATCATGAAAAATGTACTCAATTAAACTGAGACAATCCTTGTATGGATTGAAACAATCAGGAAGAATGTGATATAATCATCTCAGTAAGTACTTAATTAATATGCCCTTATATATTTATAAAGAAATTAGAATATGGATTAGTCATCATTATAATTTATGCTGATAATATAAATTTAGTTGGGACTCCAAAAAATTTTATGAAAGCTGCTAAATATTTAAAGAAAGGATAACAAAATATTGTCTCGCCCTGTAGATCAAGCATAAATCAAATAGAAATCTTATCGTACCAAAAGGTATTGAAACATCTTAATATGGATAAATCACATCCATTAAGTTCTCCTATGATAGTTTGATCTCTCGATATTAAGAAAGATCAATTTCACCCCAAAGAAGAAAATGAAATGCTACTTGGTCCTGAAGTACCATATCTTAGTGCAATAGGCGATTTGTTATATCTAGCACAATGCACTAACCCTGATGTATTATTTTTAGTCAACTTATTAGCAGGATTCAGCTCTGCTCCAACTTGACAACACTGGAATGGCATTAAACATATTTTATGTTACCTCTGTAGAATTACAGATTAGAGGAAGTTATATGAAAGGTGATCCTATCAAGCACATAAATATGAACTCCAAAAGAGTAGTGATATTGATGTCTAGCAAATACGTTCAAAAAATAATCTTGTAGATTTATTCACTAATGTACTATCAATAGTAGCATTTAAGATGATAGTGCACAACATTAGAATGCGTCGAATTTGCAATCAATCAAATTGATACCAATCTTCTTATAAGGAAGAGAATTCATTTTTGGACATATGCATGCTGTACTCTTTTTCCTTTGACCAAGTTTTGTCCCATTGGGTTTTCTTGGCAAGGTTTTAATGAGGCAATTTTTCTTTAGTGCATCCAACACCACTCTAATATTCACAAAAATATTGTACTCTTTTTCCTTCACTAGTTTTTTTCCCATTGGGTTTTTCTAGCAAAGTTTTAATGAGGCACATTAATTTAGCGTGGTGGACATCCAAGGGGGAGTGTTGTAAATAAAAGCATTAATGGTGGGTGGATGACCACCACTTGTTGTAAGTACAAGAGTTGGTATGATACAACCACATACTCCTCCACTTCTCCTTAATCCATTATTACTCCTCCACTTCTTCTTAATCCATCATTACTCCTCCACTTTTTCTAAATCCATCATTATTCTCCCACTTCTTCAAAATGTAAGAATTAACAATGGATGCTACCAACTCCACCAAATTAAACTGTGTTTGGGTTGGTGACTGTGAGCCTATATAAAGAAGGCATTGGTTAGAGAAGATGTACATATGCGGATGGAAATAAGGGTTGAATAAATGAGAAGTTATAATCTCTCTATGCACTTGTTCTAAATTCATTCTCTCTTATTCTAAAGTTCCTGATTTTACAACAAAATTGCAATTTTTCTGGAATAATTCATTGCTACTAGGTATTTTTCATAAAAACTAGACACTTCAAGCTTTCCGTGGCCTTTTGAATTAGTCAATTTAGTTAAGAAATGAATTTTATGAATTTTTGAAGTTTTTGGTCAGAATAGAAGAAACCTAGAAAAATAGAAGAAAATCGGGAAAATTTTGGGGAAGGTGAGTGAGCCACACGCGCCGAGAGTGAGATTCACTCTCTGAGCAAGTAAGGTGAGTGAGGTCGCATGTGGGCCCCACTAGGGCTGAAATTTTAATTTTTTGTAAAATGTTTAGAAATAAGTTACACATGCTATCCAAATTGGGTGGTGTTGGTGTTTGGTGAACGGAAAAGTAGTTTGCCAAAAATGAGTTTTTAAACATTTTAATTAGCAAACCTAACTTTAAATGCATTTATAAAATTCATTTTAACTCCGATTTTGACACGGTTTGAATCATTGTACTCAGTTTAACGAGCACTATATTTTGAGATATATTTTGAAATTTTGTTAAAATTTTCATTTACCCCTAAAATTTAGCTTAATTACGAATTAGTCCAAATTGTAAAATTTATTACTATTAAAGCTCAAATTGCTTTTAATTGAAATGTAAGAACATCAATAATAATGTGAGACCATTTAGCACCTAATGGTATGATTTTAGTAATATTTACTATGTTATTTTACCCTTAGGGAAAGTTACGATTTAGCTCAATTTTTAGTTTGTGGTCCTAATGACTTCCAATTAAGGAACAATTTGATCTATTAGGAACCTGATGCTAAATTGAATACAAGGAATGCAAGTTTTGTGATTTTTATGAGATTCCAATTGAATTCTTATATTTCATTATGATTCAATGATAGTTGACAAATGTTTTATTTTACCAAGTGTTGGAATTACTTTATTTCATATTGTGGTACATATTAGCATGTGATAAATGTTATTAAAGATGAATTATGATATTATTATGATGATAGGAGAGATAAAGCTGGGATTGAGGATGTCTTATAGTTAGTGCACTAAAATACTGAGTCGGTTGACGTGGAATCAATGACAAGTATACACATATATGTGTGGAGCTATATGTGCAGTTCTGTGTGATAACACATTCTGTTACACCCCATTTTTGTCACCCTAGTTTGAGGTCATCATTTCATGTAGGTTTTTATTTTATTTTTGAGTCTAGGCATTTGCATTAGGATTTTATGGCATTGAAGATCATGCATATGAATTTTGGTTTGATTTGGAGAAGGTTTCAATAGTCAAATAGAAATTTTGTGACTTTAAGGGCATTATTGTCTTTTAAGTCGCATCTTTCCCATTTGACTTTGAAATGATCTCCAAGTTGTCAATTAGAGTTCATATGAGTATATAGAGTCTATATATAGGTTCCATTTGATGAACTAATGGTTTAAGATCAATTCGGCTCATAACGGTTCAGGTTGGCTAAAAGACCCTTTCTTGGTTTGCTCAAATTGACTCATGTGACCCACTTAATTTTCTCTCATTTAACTTCAATTGGGCTTTATTTACATCCTAGACATGTTTAAAAAGGTTGAATTTCGATTTGGAAAGCATTTGGTTTGACCTTATGTGTAAACTCAGCTTAGCGACGGTGAAGCACCATGGTTAACCACCTTTGTAAAACCTAACCATGCACCCATGGTTAAGGATTTTTGTCCTAAAATGCCTAAAAATGTGTTCCCCTTTGAAACATGGTCGTTTTGGCTTTTATTTCGTCAAAATCGGACTTAATTTAACCCCCGAAAGACTTCCGGAAGGCGAAGGAGTCTAACCGAGGTATGCTGATGGGAGCCCTCGGGTGACCGTCCGGGGCCAGATGGTCAGCCGTCCAAGCCCAGACGGTCAGCCGTCCAAGCCCAGACGGTCACCCGAGGGAATCCGTGTTTAAGTGGGATTCTGACTCTTCTCTCCCTCTTTTGACGGTTTCCTCCGCCATTACAACTTGTTTTCTCTTAGGAGTGTGTAAGTTTGAGTTGTTTGAGCACCAAGAGAGTCTCTAAGAGCCCTAGGATCATTATTTAATGAATAAATCTTAGCCATTGGTTTAGGGGGTCAGTTCTCTATATAAAGGACATGATGTTCAGCACATAGGGGGGCCACAAGTGCACTTTACACTTAGAGAGAGAGGGAGCTACGAGTTTGGAGAGCTAGAAGGACATCAAGAGAAGGCTTTTCAACCCTAAGCAAGCAAGAGAACAAGGACTTTGAAGGCAAGGGAGGTTCTACAAGAGGTAAGCACTCTTTTTGAATGCTAAATATAGGTCTTCTCCTTTTCCTTCTCCTTCTTCTTCTATGATAGTTCTAGTGCATGTTGTAACTCCACATGTTAGGTTAATTCCATGCTTTTGTGATATGATATGAATGATTTTAAGATGATTCATGGTTCTATGTGCTTGATAATATTTAGTTTACTAAGGATTTGAAAGCGTTACTCTTTTTGTTTTCTTAAATCATGCATAGTTCATATAGTCTATTCGCTGTGATTGTTGTCATGAGTTGACGCTCCTGTTATTTAATACATATCATATGAATGATATTCATGATGATTTGAGCATGTGTTAGGGTTGTTTCATATGTTTTAATGCATAGTTGTGAAATTAGGGTTTCGATAACCCTAAATTCACACAAGTTTCCTATAGCATGATAGAATAGGTTTTGTTTTCTGTTTTTCTTCATGGTTATTATATATATGATATATATATAGAATAACTATGATAGTTTTTGCATGCATGTAGTGGATTTTTAGGGTTTTATGCATGACATGAGATTAGGGTTTCATTAAGGTCTCTATTTATTCACTGTTTTTGTTGATAACATGATTAGTGGATGACTTTGAGCCTTAATACTATTCTGTCCAGATTGTTATGTTATCCTTTTTGATATGCTTTGAGCACGTGTAAGGGTGCGAACAGGTGCAGTAGTTGCCTTATTGCAAATAAGGTCGCTATGGCTTAAGCTTGATATTGCTTGGAGTAAATTGCACAAGGTAAGTAGGGTATGAAGTGCCCTAATTCACTTTTCTTAACCTTTCTTTTCTCTTCTCCCTCCTAGGGTTATTTTCTAATAGAGGGATATGGTGAACTCTAGGGCTTCTTTCCACCCCTTTTTAAAAGTTTATATCTTTTGTTGGATTTTTTATTAAGAATCATTTTATCTTTGAAAATCACTATGGAAGGAAACCTAAGGTTTACCATAACTCTCTATTAGGGTTTAACCCTATTCTATTCGAACTACGTGGACTTTGATCCGTGTATTTCGCTGCATGGTACGTAGGCGCTCGTTTTGAGGCTCAAGTCCATTCTAGGATCAAAGTATCCTAGGTTTTTCTTCTCTTTTCTTTTTTCTGTTTTATTTTATTTTCTTTATTTGATTATGCATGGATGAAATGGATGGATGGGATATATGTTATGCATGTTGTATTTTATTGATTGATACTGTTTTGCATGTGATTAAGTTATTAAATTAGCCCAATCAAATTAAGAGACCAACTCGGGCGATGTGGGTGCCTATGGGCTTTGCCCAGAACCTTCCCACATCGTAACTTAGCCCCCGAATCCATTTTCTGGTTTTAAAGACTTAGCATTTCTTTTCAAAATGGAGTCATGTGGTTTTTGAAAATAAAACATTTTTATGGTTTTCCTCTTTTCCTTAAAAAAATGAGGTGGGGATTCCTTTTTGTTTGTTATCTTTCACCTCTGTATTTTTTGCCAAACCCTTGTGGGCTGCGCTTTTTCGTGGGTTCACACATTCTAGCGTGGAGCCTATATGTGTTATCTGTATTTGTCTTTTGCAAGTTGTGATATACAACAAGAGTTCAGGTATACAAATATCGATGTTTTTCCACAATGTAAGTTAAAGTTTTCTATGAATTAGTTATTTATTACAAGTTATGATATCGTGATGATGTATAAAAATTAATATATAGCATCTTAAATGATTTCTTACTCAACTGTGTTGCTGATTATGTTATTTATATAACATTTTCAGGTTAAGAAGGATTAGAAAGGCTTGGGGATAAGTGCTGAAAGTTTTTTTGTGCAATGGGAGAGAACTTGGGAATTTATGTAATTTATATAAATTATATGTCTGAGAGATAGAGTTGTGTTATGATGTAATGTAATTACTTAAGAACAATGTGATAGTATATGTGAATATAGTTGTAATGTGTCATGACAGGTTGTTTAATACATTTTAGAGATATGATAAATAGCAGGGCGTAACAGTTGTTGGGAATGGTGATTATGAAGCGGAGGAGGAACTAGTGGATAGCGAGCAAAGAGAGGGCAAAGAGAGAAATGAGATGGGTTTCAGGCTTCTTCAAGAAGCTTCTTTTTCAAAAGACTTTTTAACGTTTATGGGGCGGGTATATATGCTTTTAATGGCCAGCTCACGATTGGTTCGTTTGAGTCGCCCGATTATCTTTATCCCTTTTTCCATGGTAGAAATGTAGAATTCACTAACCAAATAACAAAAGGTTTCCAATGAATTAGTAGATTAATAAATATGCGTACGGTTTGTAAATAAGAACCCAGGCGAGGGTACCACACCCGCATGTCTCTTTAGATTTAGGAAAAGAAATGGTAAAGCAAGAAAAACTGTTAAAGAGGAATCCAAAACTGATTTGCAAACATTGAGAATATAAAGTTGAAAAACACACACTAACTCCGAAACTTCTGTTCCTTTCTTTTAGAAGCTTTCTCGAGTCTCAGTCCATTCTTTATATGGTTTAGGCCGGTCTCCTGTGTACTTTCATTAACTTTAGCAGTTAATTAATAATCAATTTAAAGTTGTAATCTTTTCATAATATTTACAATTAATAATTTTAAATTGTCAATTTAAAATAAAATACAACCAATGTAGGGAATCTGGTCAAAGCAGTAAAGTTGAAAAATAATAATAATAATAATAATAAAGGGCCATGAATAGCACCGCTCACAGCCATCGATAATAAAATAAGAAAATCTCAACAAAATTGATGTAATATTCACTAAACCTCTCTTTAATTACATGAACAAATTTCTCTCTCCAACAGTGTTATACTGATCAACAGCCATAGAGACCACAGCATTAGCGGCTTTATGGCTCTCGACAACCACCACATTATTCGACACATTTGTCACTGCATGTGCAGGGAAGCTAGTCACTCCTTGAGTGTAAAATGAATATTGAAAATGATTAATCATGTTTGGAAATATCAACACGGACGAGAAATCGAACACCCACTTGGTCCCATTTCCGGCCACCGTTGATTTCCCCACCGTCGATTTCAGGCTCATGCCGTTCACGTTGTTCCGATCTATCACCACTTGATCAATGTTAGAGAATTGCCCATCTAATTTAACAATTGGGTTCATATTTTTTGGGTCCCCACAAAACATGTTGTCCACAATATTTAACCCAGATATTTGACCCTTAATGGACTTCAACACTACGTTGGCATCTCCAAGGAAGAACCCATTGGTGATATGAACCTGTACTGGGTCTTCCATCACTATAGCCGTGTAATCCAAGTAACAATTATCAATTCTAGTTTGCGAAGATCCGGCTAGTTTCACCAATATTCCAACGCCACCAAAATATGTGGCCTTGTTGTAGCAATGTACGCCAGTGATCATGTTAGCTTGACCACGTAGGATGATTCCGGTTGCTGCTGAGAATATGGCGACATCGGTGACTGCATTATCGTTGCTAGCAAGATCAATGGCCGTGCCCGAAAAGTATCTCTCACCTTTATCACCACCAACCGTTGAGTGTTGTCCAAGGAAGCAGCTTGATATGAAGGTCTCGTGGCCTTTTTGGACTAGAATTCCTTCTGTAGTGAAGTGGAGAAAGAAGCAATTGCTGATGCGGATTCTGGCCGAATCGATTACGAAGATTCCTCCTCCGCGATAACTTGAATCGAAGAGGATGTCTCGGAAGGTGATGTCCTCATAGTAGATTCCCAGGTTTTGGAGTTTCATGTTGGTGAAACCATTAGAATGAGTTGAGGTTGTTTTTTGAAGTTTCTGAGAATTTGGTGACCATAGTTCAATAAGATGACGATCTCCAGGAAATGTGTCTGACGCTCGCAATGTCCCTTCTTGGACCTAATTAACCATGCTAATATTACTTAGTGGAAATGTCCAAATGAGAATGAGAGCTGAGACAGAGAAAGAGACACAGCAATTACCAGCTACTTCCTTTAGGAAATATCACTTCACAGAAGAAATTTGTAGAAATTGTTTTAATACTAAGTGCGAGAACTAAGAGGTTCAATGGTTCATTAATTGCCAATACGATTATCCTTGGACGTACTACACTGGGCGTTTTAAGACGTATTTGGACGGGGAATTTGAAAAATAATTGTGAACGACATTTGAAATAATTAAATTCGAAGTTCAGAATTTGTGAGTCTCAGAATTATATGGTTGAACTTTTTGAAAGTACAAATTTTTTGTTTTGGTAAAAAAAAAGAAAAAAAGGTGCCTAGTAAATGGTAGTGATGATTAGAAATATTGATGCTGATGAATGGGTATATATAGTGATGGTGGTGGCCCGTGGGGAAGTGATAGTGGGTGATGGAGGTGGGAAATTGGCTGGTGATGGTGATGGGCAATGGTGGCCAGGTGGGTAGTGGTTGATGGGTTGAAGTAATGGTGCATGAATATGATGTGATGGATGTTGTGGTGGGGCTTAGAGTGGTTTAAGTATGTTGCCTCAATTCTCTTTTCATTATAATTTGACAAATTCCATCTGACTAATTTAATTTTTGACTTGAAATTCAAGTATAACTTGTTAAACACAATTTATTTTCTAGAATTTGAGAATTTTTGTTTAAAAAATAAAATTTTCATAAAATTTCTCAACCAAACACAACCTTAACGACGTTAGTGTTGGGGTGGTGCCAACCCATAGATGATGTTTGAGCATAAGTTAAGGAATTTTTAAAAGTAAAGATAGTACAAAGATAGTATCAACATGAGGTTCTAATGCAGTAGTGACATGCAGAATTTGTAGGCTCATGACTTCATGTGAAGTTGCTATTACTAGTCAAATTTGCAACTACTTGAGTACAATACTACTTTTTCCTGATATGTTTTCCTTTTAAGATCCCCATCCCCTCTCCACACTCCACAGCGTGCACCAAAAAAAAGAAAAATCAATCTGGGAAAAAGGGTATAGAAATCAATCAAAGTTAATTCTAGCTAGTGTCTGTGGTTTGAATTTACTCACCTAATCACCTATTTTGAAACTTTTGGAGGGAAGGAAGGAAGGAAGGAAGGAAGGAGCTTTTAGGTTGCAGTTGGAAAAGTTTTTGAATTTTAAGGCCGAGATTAAATACATATTAACAGTCGATTTCCATTTTATAGTGAAAGAGCAGTCGTGCTGGATGCATTTCCATGCATGAAAGACGGAGCCACACACTGCAATAAGGACATGTGGCAGAAGCCCACATGCAAACTTGTAAAAGAGACTTTTAAAAGTTCGAAATTTCAACCAAACCTTCTCATCAATAAGTGCAACTGCACAAAGTACGGAGCACTATGCTAACATGCGCCCATGGACCAGAGAGAGAGAGGGAGAGAGAGAGGGAGACTAACCACAACATTGCCTCCACCGGCGGCAGAAAACCTTATGGGTTGGTCGATCTTATAATTCCCACCTTGCAAATCAATCACAACACCACCCAAATCATTGACCCCAGGAAGCAATTCAAGCCCATTTTGCACTTGGAAAGCATCAGCCAAGGCATTCAATATGGCATCGCTGCTATCTTGCGCCCCAGTTGGGTCAGCCCCATACCCAATTGGATAGAACACTCTCCCATTCTGTTACATGTTCAAAGCAAAAACATTTAGATTTACAGAACACAAAAAGCATAAATTTCCAAGCAAAAACATAAAAAGGCCAAGAAAATCAAGAAACTAAAGCAAAATGTATGTCACCATCTTGGCTCTCGGCGATGGGGTTGGAGGTACTGCCGGACTTGACGCTGCTTTCTCTTGAAGCTTCGCTCGAAATTCCGATAGCTTTAGTTGTCTGAAGGAACATGTACCTTCTTCTACCAACAACAATAGGAGGAAGCACAATGCCGAATAGTGTTTCATCATTTAAATCCTGATTTTGTTTGGTATGGTGAGTTTGACTAGTGTGTGTGAGAACTGCAGAATAGTTACGGGGTGTGAGATCGATCTAGATGGGGGAGGGAGAGAGTGAGTTAAAGAGCGAGTTGGGTTGAACTATTCTTTTGCCAATGAAAGGAACAAAGTGGAAATGGACTTGGTCTTTGCGCTCTTATTCTTGGTATTGTTTAAATTTCCTTTATGTTCCTATTGCCCTACCTGCAGCCTTAAATAAGACATAAGAACCGAGAGTGGAAATTTATATTGTGCACTCCCAACTGATCATCACGGTCCTACTATACCTCACGGACTCACAGTTTTGTCCAGCCTTTTGTAAAGTGCTGTGAGAAACAAGGAAAGCAATGCATAATTAATATGCCTTCTCACTTGTTTTCTAGCTATTTGGGGTTTTAATTCATTTCAAAAGAAATTAACCCTATGTTATCAGAATCTGAGTGGATATTACTTATACGGATGCCTCTTGCTTAGTTGCATTATAAATAAGGCAAGCTTAGAAATTAAAATAAAATTAGCTGTAAACCATTTGATCCGTAATGTTTCTAACAAACCGAGGAATATGCATATATGACTTGGCCAATCTCTCGCAGAGCTAGGAGTTCACTCTAATGGACGCCATTTAGTGTTTTTTTTTTTTTTTTTATTGGTCAGTTGTTAGAGTTTTATCTTAATTTTATAAATTAAACAGTACTTGGGCATACACGATGCATGTGAAACAGGCAACTTCCCAACAAAAAAAAAAAAAAAAGATAGAGGGAGAGTACATAGAGTGGAAGAAATGTTTTTGTGAAAGATTGAGAAACGTGAGAATGGAAGAGAAAGGGAGAAACATAGGATGGTGGGAGTTTTATATAACTATTTTAAAGTTGTTGAATTTACTAATTAGTCCATAAGGAAGATAAAATTTTAAGGGTGTTTTGGTAAATCCAGGTGCAATCCAACCACAAAGAGCTATTATTATTATTATTTATTCACCAAAAATAACAAGCCAATGAGGAGTGACCATGTGTTCTTTAAATATAATTAAAGGCAGCTTTAATTTGCAAGACAAGGCAATGGTATGAAGCCATGTGGAAAATCCAAGCCTTATTAGTGGATAAACTAAGAAAGATTGATGGTTATAAAGGGGAAGAGCAGATGTGTGAGTGTTTGCCATTTCTCAAAGGTCCAATAAGAATGAAGAGCTAAATGAGCCAATAGGAAGTGGCCATGTGCCGCAAATTAATAATAAACATTTCCCTGTACATCTTATGGCAGTTAAAGATTTCAAATTTTAAATTGCCAAATAAGGACTAATAAGACCCAGCTATGTGTCCAAATTGGTTCAAATAAATTAGAAAAATAAGATTGACCAGTAAAAGTGGGACAAGTGACCCATTTCAGCATTTAAAAGGAAGGATATCCTCTTCCAGCAGTTACTTTCTATAGAAAGTATGTCCCTGCAAATTTTGAAGTGGTTTAAATTCAAAGTTGATTCTAAATCATTTTAGAAAAATAAAAGCAAATATGGGTTGTGTGAGAAGGAAGAAGACACAGCCCACAATACTGATGTGGTATCATTTTACAGGTTTGAAGGTCTACAGACCAACTAGATTTATATGTATTGATGTTGTCAGATTTCTTCAAGGCTGTTGTTTTGCTTCCAAAATAATTGGAAAAGTGCACTACTTGACAGGATATTATTGGAGGATGAAAAGAAGACGGTTATGGTTCAGAAAGTATATAAAACGGGGCCAAGCTAGGCATTCAGAAAAAGGGTTCCTCAACCATGAATCTGACAAAATGCTCTTGCAACAATCTATTGCTATTTCTCTTGCTATTTTTCTCCTTTTATTCCCCTTCTTCTCTCTCTCTCTCTCTCTCTCTCTAGTTATTAACTCTTCGAGGCAAACTTTAACAATTGATTGATTCGTCATTTGTTGTACCATCTATGGAGGTAATAAATATTGATTGGGGTTTTGTTTTCGAATAACATTGGACAATTAATTGCTTGCATTTCAATTTTCTTCACTGAGTTTCTGCATTTTCTTTGCTTGGAAAATTAATTAAAGTCCTCTTCGTTGAGGCAATTGAATCCAAAAACAATCGCCTGATTTTGGTCTTATTCAAGCCTTTTTTTTTCTTTCTTTTTAATTTTTTTTTTATAATACTTTGAAAAGTGATGGCTCAACTTTCGAGCATGCCCGCACCAATACATACGAGCTTTGTCTTCAACTTCCCTGGGCCTTGA
>CM077835.1:24728367-24939255 GCA_039720395.1 Liquidambar formosana
AACATTGGTTGAGTTTATTTTGTCTATATTATGTAATTAATACCATGGATGTGGGCATTTGGGAAATTGATTAAATGAATTCATTGACTTTTGACTAAGATAATAATTTTAAAACAGCCCAAAACAGAATGGAGAGGATTAATATGAAACGGAGGGAGTGAAACATTTATTATGCATATCATAGCAATATTATTTGCTATTATGATTAAAGCTACATTGACCATCAGTTTTTAATACTAGTATGGTTCAAACTAAAGACGTCATAAATGAGATCCATCAGAGTGATAACTATTGCACCACAAATGCCTTCTTTGGCTTTTCCTGTTTTTCTTATTGCATAGGTCTTACATGGTACAGCTTCTTTCTATGAAATTATCTGTGTGTGGACTGTGGGCATGCGTGTGTATATTAGAAGTGATCACATCTTGTTTTTCATAAAAATCAACTGCCTTCCACCATGAATTCTGGTTTGAATATATATCCCCAAGTGTTTTATGTAACCAAATTATGTTTTTTCCTCTCATAAGTCTTAACCGTCTTTAACTCATTAGACATGTCAACGAACCAGGTTAGGGTCAGAACAACCAGTCAAGTAGGTTTAGTTTACCTTATATGGCAAGCAATGGGCTTCTTTCAATGGCAACGGGAGCAACCAAAACAGATCTGGCCAAGAGTCCTTCCCTAATGCACGCTGTTTTGAATTGGTTTACTGAAATCAGCATGTATAAAATTGCAAAAACACATATTAAAAAAAAAAAAATTTGCAAAAACAGGATGGCTTTTGAAATATCTAAAGGCATCCAGAGAAATCAGATAATTAAATGCGAGTACGTAAAAAAAGAGGTTTAGTATAAAGGAAAATAAACACTGACTAGAAAAATCCCCTCGTGCATCTCCCCCTTCCACCAGAACTATAGTGTTCTCCGTAAAAAATCCTGTAGTTATTCTTTATTGCCTGTTAATGAAATAGTCAGCTCATATCTCCATTCTGCTAGCATTTAAACTATATTAAGTCTATAAATCTATAATGTACCAAACGTAAATCACAAATATAAAATATATTCATAAGCCACTAACATAGATACGAGTTCAGGAAAGGATTTGATTGATCAAATTCACAGGATATTGGCTATCCTGGTGTTTTGGATGAGCCCCAGCACAATGCTTGTACTGATGTTATTTCCATTACATAACAATCAAGAACAATAATAAATGGGTTACTAGAAAAATAAGACAAGGAAAAAATTGAAAGAGAAGTCTACAGGGTGTTGCATTTTCTTCCATATCCAACTGTATGAAATTTAAAGGTAATTTAAATTGAATATAAAAAACAACAATTAATTAAAATAATTCATGCAATGAACAAGCAAAGGGGGGACTGATTTCAATAGATGCGTTTTCAGAAGAGAGCGCGGGGGGGGGGGGGGGGGGGGGGGGGGGGTGGGGTGGGGGGGAAGCAACAGGAATCAAATACAAAAAGCAAAGGAACTCAAGACTCGAACGCTGCAAGGTGCTCAAAACTTTTTAAGAGTTTCTCAACATACAATGAGATTGTTTTAAAATTATTATTTATCAACGTTGAAATAAATTTATGAAGTGCGAAAAGGATGTTGCAACAGAGAAATCAACTTTCACTGATCCACTTAAGTCTTCCAAGGAGAGATGGCCATCTTCAATCTTAGAAATCACACCCACAATCCATACGCTTCCCGTTTTCACAATCGCAACCGTAATTGAAGATAACTGCCCAACATTATATTATATCAGGAAGTATACATACTCTGTCACAACTACTATATCACATCGAAACCAAATGCCACGGTATTGTCCATATCACGTTGTGTGTGTGTGTCTGCGAGAAAGAGTGTGTACCTCCTTCAAAGGTGCCATCGCGGGAGGATCAGGTTACGTTGTATTTTAAGTATAAAATAAGTATTTTAAAAATCCAAAGGTTTTCTTCAAAGAGTTTATGGTATCATGTGGTGGGATATAGGGAGTTCCGCGCGCGCATGAGACGGAACCCAATCAAGTGATTCGCAGGAGAGGGTTCAAAAATTGGCTTAGTTGGGCACATCGCGAACTTACGACGTGCGTGCAGGGGGGGTACAAATCCCGGATATTTGGCTTCGCATGTATGGGCAAGTTGACCCGCATTTTGCTACTTTGATTTTTGGTTACTGGGTTATCCACGACCCAGTTCAACAACCCATTTTAAACCAATAAATTTTATGACCGTTTTATGACTGTTGGGAATTTATAACCGGATTTATTTTATGATTTTATGACTGTTAGAATTCATTATTATTATTATTATTTTTTTATGACTGTTGGGATTTATACCAAAATTTATTTTGTGTTTTCTACCAGGATTTAATGTATTTATTGGGTGACCATTTTTGATTGTTGGGTTCTTTTTTCTAAAGCTTAGTATACCAGCTGTTTGATTAAGTAAAAAAATACAACAAACAAAAGTCTATTTTTCCATTCTACAATTTCGTTTTCATAGAAATGAGCATTCTGAGTTCTTCATTTTTTCTCCTACACTTTCGAGTGCACGCTTGTGGGAGTCTAGTTGTTGAATCCTAGAGGGTAGAGCGCTATGACCTACTGTACCGAGTTGAATACTCAGAGGGGCGAAACTACTCTTAAAGACAGTGCCTTGTACACGCCTCAACCGACACTGATTGTGTTTCTACAATTCTTGTACTAGTTTTATTTTATATCTACTCTATTATTTTCCAACAATCTTAAGAGTATTTCTGTATGGATACTGCTGCTATGACTGACGATAGAGATGTATCATCTCAAATCCATAATTTCCATGTCCTAGTGAGTGACCTAAAAATGGAAAAAAAATAGAACTGGTATTGTTATTTCTAACATGATAGTCTTATAGACCATTTCTATAGGATTCGTTTTAGATTTGCTACAATTAAATTTGTTCATACTATTATTCATATAATTTGTATATATGAAGGCATAGTTCTCTTTTTTTCGCTATACTTGTGATTTGTTATTCTCTTTGAACATCCCATAGATAATATCAAGATGAATATTTTAGTTGATATTGATTTCTTATATTGTTGCCCAAGTGAGAGCATATCTAGAATAATTTATGCAGCTTTGATTTTGCTAACATGTATTTTATTTAGTTACATGAATCAAAGTTTAAAGTTTCATGTTTGAACATTTAGTGTGAGTATTTATATATTATTTGTTACCTTTGAAGTTTGGAGATTTAAGATTGAAGGTGGTAAATGAGTCTTCTGGCTCATTTTTGTAAATGCATTGGCCCCATAATAAATATTTAGATTTTGAATTATGGTGGCATATTTGAATGTGAGAATGCATGTTTTTGGTTTAATTTTTACTAAGCCTTCTACAACTAATTAGTCGATCCTAATTAGATGGGATTAAGGCTTTACTAGAGAAAATTATAAAAATGTTAATTCTAGATGATTTTTATGGACCACTTGGAGACATGCATTTATATGGAAAAGTGAATATTTTCTTATCTTATGTGTTCAGAATGAATTGGCGCATAAAGGAGTTTTTATATTTTGAGCTGTGGGGGCATTCCTTAATGTAAAAAATATCGAGTTATAGAAATTTTCTCAATATATATACCATATGTTGATTTCTTATTTTTAGATAAGATATAAATATTCTATATTGCAGATGTGGATATGTTCCTTTAAATCCACAAATAGTGGGGGTTAACGAATTGTAGTTAAGTAGTTCTTTAGACTACTAACAGTGGCTTATTACATTAGAGATATCCACTATATTTGAAGGTATAGTGATGATTGAAACTCCAAATTGAATGATTTTGTGTTTACCACTAATTATTTGTCTATTGGGAGGTGGAACTATATATTTGTTGAAAAGTCCACCAAGAAGGCAAGTTTATAGTTTTGGCCATAGTCAGTGAAAAAGCAGACAGGCTTTGTGAAATATTATTTGAGATGAGACAAAATCTACTAGCGTTTACACTTGGTGGAGGTGCAGTATCTTGGAAATCTACCAGGCAAACATGCACAACTCGATCTATTATGGAGTCCGAATTCATTGCCTTAGAGAAGGTAGGTACAGAGGCTGAGTGGCTCAGAAACCTCTTAGCTGATATTCCTATTTGGACGAGACTAGCTCCATCTGTGCCTCAACATTGTGATAGCCAGGCTACTATAGCCAAAGCTAAGAGTAAATCCTATAATGGGAAGAGTAGGCATATACGCCTAAGACATAATATAGTGAGGCAATTGCTTAGTTATGGGGTTATATCACTTGATTTGTGAGGTCAGAGTTGAATTTGGCCGATCCTCTGACAAAACCACTGGGTAGAAATCTAGTGAGTAATACATTGAGGGAAATGGGGCTAATGCCTGTAACAAAGGGTCAACAATGATAGTAACCCAACCTATGTGAATGGAGATCTCAGGAATTAGGTTCATATGGGTAATAACAAGTCACTGGTGGCTTGGAGTGCACTATCAATTTTATAATATTTTGAGAGTCCCTTCCTATGGTGTAGATAGTGCAAACTACAACGTGTAAAGGTTGAGTCTTAACTCTTAATGGATTCCATAGTCCTTGTTGGGTGATGTGTTTAGTTGTAGTGCACATTTGATGGATCCACCTATATAGGTGTGGAAGTGGGGCTGCTTCCTATGAGAACTTGGGCATGTTCTCTAGAGCATTCATGAATTTCTAGGTATAGCGCATGGCCTATTCGTGCCACCCAGATCAGAAGAACTCAAAATTTGAGAATTGGATATGGATTGTAAGTCGATTGATTCACGCTAAGGAATTTTGGTTCATAGAAATTTTATATTTCAGAAACCATTCTGTGGGTCACTGCTTACATATCCTAGGTTTGGTTCATAGTCCAAAAGACATCATAACTGATGCATTAAGTTCTCATGCTCCTTTCTTTCTTTCTTTCTTTCTTTTTGTATTCTTGAAATATGTGGGGATTGTTGTATTTTAAGTATAAAATAAGTATTTCAAAAATCCAAAGGTTTTTTTAAAAGAGTTTATGGTATCATGTGGTGGGATGTAGGGAGTCCCCACGTGCGCATAAGACAGAAACCAATCGAGTGATTTGCAGGACAGGGGTTTGAAAATTGACTTAGTCGGGCACGTCGCGAACGTACGACGTGCGCGCAGGGGGTGAAAATCCTAAGTATTTGGCTTCGCATGTATGGGCAAGTTGACTTGCATTTTGCTACTTTGATTTTTGGTGACTGGGTTATCCATGACCCAGTTCAACAACCCAAATTTTATGACCGTTTTATGACCATTGGGAATTTAAATCCGGATTTATTTTATGATTTTATGACTGTTGGAATTCATTATTTTTTTTTTTAATGACTGTTGGGATTTATACCAGAATTTATTTTGTGTTTTATACTAGGATTTAATGTATTTATTAGGTGACCGTTTTTTACGATTGGGTTTTTTTTTTCTAAAGCTTAATATACCAGTTGTTTGATTAAGTACAAAAATACACCAAACAAAAGTCTATTTTTCCATTCTATAATTTTGTTTTCATAGAAAGGAGTATTCTAAGTTCTTCATTTTTTCTCCTACACTTGCGAGCGCACACTTGTGGGAGTCTGGTTGTTGAATCCTAGAGGGTAGAGCACTATAACCCACTGCACCGAGTTGAATACTCAAAGGGGTGGAATTACTCTTAAAGATAGTGCCTTGTATACCCCTCAACCGACATTGTTTGTATTTCTACAATTCTTGTACTAGTTTTATTTTATACGGTAGCATCTACTCTATTATTTTCCAATAGGTTAAAAATAGGGTAACATAATTAAGCATAGAAAATCTTTCATCAGGAGACAGCCTTGAAAGAGACAACAAATACCTATCCTTGTACAAAGCGACCTTCGCAGAGGCATTACCAAGAATTGGCAGGGCCTGTATGCCTACAGTTGAAAAGATTTCAGATGCTAAAAATAGTATAAACAAATCCAATGGTAATGTGAGGATATAAATTTCTAACTGCATGTTGTCACACCCAATTTTTGTCACCTTAATTCCACACCTCTTTGCTTTTTCTTTATGCATATTATACTCATGGATTCATGTTCGAGAAGTTTTGTTTGGATGATTTAAAACTTTATTATGATGATTTCAAATGCCCATAGTTGGAAGAGCAATAGAGAGTTCTAGAATAATTTTCGTCCAAAATATGCTTTAAAACTAGATTTCATATTTTTGCCATAACTTTTGACTTGAAAGTCTTGTTTGGATGAAATTGGTCTTGTTAGAAAGGTTTTTTTAAAGCTCTACAACTTTACATCTAATGAAAAATTTTCAATTCCAACGTTTTCATGCCCAAACAGGCCCTTAAAGTAGCTGCTATTGTAGGGTAGCAGGAAAAAGGGTTTTTTACGTTCTTTTTAATCCCACATCGGTTGGAAAAGAATAATACCTCTTCCTAACTCTATTATAAATAAGGATCGTCACCTCCTTCATTGGAAATGAAGTCTCAGTTGAATTTTCTTGAATAAAGTTAAGGTTCGAGTATCTAGCTCGAAGGAAACACCCAATGGTGCCTTCTTAAGCAAGCCACTCGTCCTAGAGAGAAAAGTTCAAGTTTCTATCAGGTATGATTCTAAACTTTCTCTAGCATGATCAAGCTTATGCCATTATATAAATGTGATATTGCATGCTCCCTTGAGTTTTATTAATCATAGGATTTTATTGGGTTTTTTTAATCCTAAATCAAACTAGTTTATCAAACTAAAGTTGTTTTCATTAAAGCAAATTACTATTACTTTCAAAGTAAGATTTTGATTATGGATGGGATTTTAATAGAGTCTTACGAGGAGTGAAACTCTCCCCCCAACTTATTTAATCGAACTACATGAATTTTGATCCTTATACGTTTAATACAAGGTATGTAGGCACTCAATTGATGTTTAAGTCCGCCCTAGGATACTAAGTATCCTAGATTTTCCTTTTTTCTTTTATTCTTTTATCCATCACATATGATAGTTAGTGGAGTAGGATGGATCCATGCTTTCCTTATCTATCTCTTGTGATTGCTAGTGGAGTAGGATGAATTTATCCATTGCATATGATTGATAGTAGGGTAGGATGGATTTGGGATTGATATGCATGTTGTATTTTATTGATTAATATTGATTTGTATGTAATTAAGTCATTAAATTAGCTCAATCAAATTAAGAGACCAACTCAGGCAATGTGGGTGCCTATGGACTTAGCCCAGAACCTTCCCACATCATAACTTAGCCCCCGAATTCGATTTTCTGGTTTTAAAGATTTTGCCTTTCCTTTCAAAATGGAGTCATGAGGTTTTGGAAATAAAACATTTTAGGGTTTTCCTCTTTTCCTTAAAAAATGAGTGTGAACCACGGGTTTCGATCCGGGAAGAGGAGGAAGGAGAACCCTTCTTTTAAAAAGACTTGTAGAGATTTAAATGAATAAAAATCTGGTTTTTAAAAGGTTCACAAAACCAAACAAACAAGGAGTCGCCACCTTATTTTTTAAGGAAAAAAGGAAAACCTTGAAAATAGTTTTAAAAAGGAAACCTTTGAAAAACAAACCACATGACTCCGATCGTGGAAAAGCAGGTCTAATCAAAACAAGAGAGGATTTGGAGACTAAGTTATGATGTGGGAAGGTTCTAGGAAACATCCTATAGGCACCCACATCGCCCCAAAATGGGTCTCTGAATTTATATGGGCTATTTCAATCACTTCCTAATTAGTCACCATGCATATGCAAAGAATCATCCATAAACCAATCGCATTCATCCATGAACATCCATAAAGCAATAAACATCCATAAAGCATGTAAACATCCATAAACAAGTATGAGAGATATGGAAAGCAAGTAAGAGATAGAGAGAATGAGCAAACAAGTCGATCCTATCCACTAGCAAATATGTGATGGATAAATGATGAAGCATGGGTCCATCTCACTCCTCTAGCAAATATGTGATGGACAAATGGATAGAAAGAAAGAAGAAAAAAGAAAAAAAAAAACCTAGGATACTTAGTATCCTAGGGCGGACTTAAACATCAAATGAGCGCCTATGTACCTTACATACGAAGATGTAAGGATCAAAGTCCACGTAGTTCGATTGAGAAGGGGTTACTTTCTTTATAATGAACTATAAACCCTAAGTTTCCATTAAAAGAAAAGAAGAGTTTTAAAAGAAGAAGGATTTCTAAAAATGGAATTTGAGAAAAAGTAGAATTTGAAAAGAGATAGAACTCTTATCCAAAAAGAAGTTTGAGAAAAGTAGCATTCTAAAAGAGATAGAACTCTAATTTAAAAAGAAGTTTGAAAGAGTTGGAAATTTAGAACTTCTAATCCAAAGTAAAGACAATAACCCAAGGGGGAGAAGAGAACAATTCACAAAAGACTTACCATGAACCACTTACCATATGCAAATTATCCCAAAACATCGAGAAAACATCAATTAATCACCCTATGTATTCTATAGAGCGATTATTAAGCTCAAACCAACCATATTCATGCTCAAATAATTCTTAGGAGACCTAATTCAAATCTGGAAAAAATACTAAACATGCATATAATGACCTAAAACTCATGCAAATAACAAAAATCAAAAGAGAAACAAAATCCTAATATGCTCCTATATGCTCCTATATGCTCTAAACACCCTAACATGCATAAAACTATCAATAACATGCTAAATAGGCATTACCATGATGAAGATATCATATGACAATCCTAGACATGAAAAGAAAATCTAACATGATGCCTTAAGTAAGTACTTTATGTAAGAATGTGAAATAATCATCCATACGGCGAGCTTTCTTAAATAAAACTATCCAGAGATAATTTTACGTAAAAATCACTCTGTATGAATGATTTCTTCACATATCATATGTAAAATATATACCTAAGAATGCAAAGAAACTCACAGTGCACTTAAACACACTCTAGAAAGCACCTATGCACAACCTCACCCTCTAAGGACGATAATTATCCTTGAAAAGAATAATCATCCATACACCTAGGAAGATGAGGCTTACACAGCAAGTGTTCTATACAAAAGATGCTTAAAATCATGCATATAATTGAACCATGAAGAGAAAATGGCCTAAACAGATCAATTGATTTTTTATGCAAAACATACCTCTATCCTTAGGAAAGAAACTATCCTACCAGCAAACAATTCACAATCCTAATCCACTAACATGCATTCTCATCATATTTGAATCATATACACTCCAAAATATAGAGTATATATGATTCCTAATTCAATACTAAGCCATGGTTATGCAGGGAATGGAGTAGAAGAAGAAGGAATCGTAAAATGATGCAAAGGAGACTTACAATAAAGCAAAAGTCTTCGCTGCGTTCTTCCTTCTCTTTGGCTTGGTTCCCTTCTAGTTCTCCTTTGAAATTGCAGTAGAAAGCCTCCTCTAAGTGATATGGGTGTGTTCTAATTCGTGGTCCCTCTCTCTCTTATGAATATGAAGTTTCAAAAGTCCAGCCAAGAGTCAAAAGTCCCTTATGCTGATGAATGAGCCTCTATTTATAACCAACCAACCATGTGAACCAATGGTTGAGATTAATTCACCATAAAACCAATCTAGGGCTGTAATTAAATCCCATGAATGTTAAACAACTCAAAACCACCTCCCAATAGGCTTAGAAGTCCTTTAGAAGGTAGAAATTCGGAGTAAAAGAGTTCTATTCCGTAAAAAATGCAAGGAGAGACAAATCAGGACGGGGGTCTCAGGTGACCGGTTGGGTGAACCAGTCGGACCGGTTGGCCCAACTGGTTGGACCGGTTGGGTGAACCGGTCACCCGAGAGGAATCCCAAAAAATTGGAATTCTAGCTCGGTTCGGACTTCGAACTTCAAACGGACATAAATTCTTCATTTTAACTCCAATTTGAGTGATTCAAAAGCCAAAATTTCAAGGATTCAATGTAGAATAAGCCTAGAATATTCTTGAACCAAAAATCCTTGACCACGGTCAGGTGGCTGGGTTTTCATGAGGCGATTACCCAAAAAAAAGGTTAATTAACCATAGGGTAATGTGGTGAACCAATCCAAAACCTATCAATAAATTAAATTGGCACTTCAGTTAGGCTCATTTCATCATTCTAAGGTCAATGGAACACTCCAGAACAAATTTGGAAGTCAATTGGAAAATATACGAAGTAAAAGATGAAATTGCCCTTCAAGTCGCAAAAGTTCTAATTAGCTATCCAAACCTATCTGGAATTGAACCAAATTTGACACACACATCCAAAATGATCCTAGAAACTAAATGCAAGTGATGGGACTCAACAAAAAGACAAAAATATGCATGCAATGATGACCTATTCTCCTAAAGCTTAAAAGGGCAAAAGTGTCCTTTAAGGCTTAGGGACTCCTAAATGCTTCTAAACCTAACCAAATGCTATCTTGAACTCATGGGGATGAAAATGGGTTGTCTACAGATGCCCTTCATTGGTAGAGTTTGCTTCGCAAGCGACACCAATGTTAGGAAAGACAACCCATTTTCACAAGAAAAGGGCAATGAATCAAAGCTTGAACTTCAACAGTAACTACTGAGGATGTTCATGACTGCTATAATGTACACTTGTACAAAATAGGGGGGGGGGTTGTGTGTGACTATGAAAGTCATTTAAACACACGATACTCTCATATGCCTATTCTTTCTAATAGGGGAACATATGTTTCTATAATGTACGCTCATTCTTTATAATGAGGACACGCACAAGATAGGGGGTGTGTGTGACCACAAGGATCATTTAAACACACTATACTCTCATATGCCTATTCTTTCTAATAGGAACACATATGCTTCTATAATGTACGCTCATTCTTTCTAATGAGGACACGCACAAGATAGGGGTGTTGTGTGTGACTACAAGAGTCATTTAAACACACCATGCTTACTAAACAAAATCATGAAACTTTAATTTTAACAACTTTGTTAAAATTAAGTGAGGGCAATCAATTCATTGTGCTATAATTTCCTCAAGAAATAAATAGCAATGCAAAGCAATTTATGTATGTGACTCAAAGAGTCATTTAAACATACTATCACAAACACTTCTATCCAAACAATCATAGGCTTTATCTTAACAATCTTTGTTAAGATTAAACAAAGCAAATATTCCAATTGTGCTATAATTCCCTCAAGAAATTAATAGCAATGCAAAACATCCATGTATGTGACTCAAAGAGTCATTTAAACATACTTCTAAAGCCAATTCCAATCAAGCATTTATAAGCTTTATTTTAACAATCTTTGTTAAAATTAAGCAAAACACACATTCCAATTATGCCATAATTTCCTCAAGAAATTAATAGCAATGTCAATTCATCATAAAGAATCAAGAAATAAAAATTTCATGATCCTTATAAAGCATCCCAAGCATTCAACAACTCATCATCCAATCAACAAAGCTTTATTTTAACCCGAGGATTAAAAATAAGCAAGAACACTTAATTAATCTCAACGTGCTATAATTTCCTCAAGAAATAAATAGCAATAGCAATTCACTCACAAGAAATCAAGGAATATAAATATAAAATTCCATGGTTCCAAACAAATATCGTAAGCATCATCCTTCCATCATCCAAAGATAGCCCTTTAACAAAGCAAATGTCAAAGTAAGCTCGTAAATGCCACCATAAGTCAACTAATGATTCAATTAGTGACTAATCACTCATCATTTCATTCATTTCAAATCATTCACATCAAGTTCTAGGCCTTTCAAGAGAGATTTCATCAAAAAATCAAGCGAAAAGGGGCCCGGTTAAACAAATTTGTGCGAAAATTGCATAAAACGAAAAACCGAATTGGGGGACCAGTTGGACTAAACCTGTTGGACCGGTTGGGACCAACCGGTCACCCAAGAGTGAATTTTCTGCTGCGCTTTTTTTTTTTTTTTTTTTTTTTTTTTTTTTGTGTTTTGGCTATAAAGCCTTGCACCTTCCTTCATTTGTTCATCCTTCCAACTTGGTTTTTAAGAGCTTCTCTCTCTAGAACCCAAAACCCAACATTCCCAACTCCAAAATACCAAAACTTTGGCATTAAACTTGAATCATTGTGGTGATTTAACACCAACAACATCACTTTCAAGGAATCAAAACAACATTTGATTCATCAAATCAACCTTCCCAACTTACTTTTTCAAATCAAACCAATTTTCTCAAGAACACCCAACATGAGTTTTTCATCAAATAAATACTCCGATGCCAAGTATCCACATCATTTCCTCAAGAAAACATACAAAGTACCTCATTATGAAGATCAACCGGATAGCTTGCTCTTGGAACCCAACAATCATCTCTCCTACATCCATTCCATGATTGAGGTAAGATAATTCCCAACTCTTTCAAGTTCATCCTTATTCTTTCATTTCATTGTTTCTTTTTAAATATTTGCTATTCTTATGAATGGAATGCATTGAGTTCTTGCTATTTTGACATCTTTTGGGAGTTTTCCATATACAAAGACCTCATTTTCCAACATAGGCATAACTATGCCCACCAAGTGTTTGATAAAATTCCCAAAAGAATAAAATCTTTCTTTTTGCTTTCAAATAGACAAGATAATCAAAAGTGAACTCAAGAGCATTCTCTAGAATGCTAACCCATGAATTTTGAAGTTCTTTTCTTTACAAAAAACCTTGTAGGCATAACTATGCCCACCAAGTGTTTGATAAAATTCCCAAGAGAATAAAATCATTCTTTTTGCTTTCAAATGCCAAAAGTTCTTGAACAAACTATCAACGATATCCTCCAAGAAGTTTACCCATGACTTTAAAAACACTTTTCTTTACAAAAATCATGTGGGCATAACTATGCCTACCAAGTGTTTGATAAAATTCTCAAGAGAATAAAATCATTTCTTTTTCTTTTTAAACGCTCAAAGTTCTTAAACAAAACATCAAAGGTATTCTCTAGGAGGTTTACCCATGAGTTCACCAACACTTTTAAAAATCATGTGGGCATAACTATGCCCATAAAGTGTTTGATAAAATTCTCAAGAGAATAAAATCATTCCTTTTCTTTTCAAATGCTCAAAGTTCTTAAACAAAACATCAAAGGTATTCTCTAGGAGGTTTACCATGAGTTTAAAACACTTTTCTTTACAAAAATCATATGGGGATAGCTATGCCCATCAAGTATTTGATAAAATTCCCAAGGGAATAAAATCATTCCTTTTCTTTTCAAATGCTCAAAGTTCTTAAACAAAACATCAAAGGTATTATCTAGGAGGTTTACCCATGAGTTTAAAAACACTTTTCTTCACAAAAATCATGTAGGCATAGCTATACCCATTAAGTGTTTGATAAAATTCTCAAGGGAATAAAATCATTCCTTTTCTTTCAAATACCTAAAAAAATCAAAAGGGAAACTCAAAGGCTTTCTTTTAGGATGTCAACCCTTGATTCTTAGAGCACTTTTCTTTATAAATACTTTGTAGCCATAACCATGCCTATCAAATAAAACCATTTTTTGCTTTCAAATACTTTGGAAAATCAAAGGAAAACTTAAGGGCATTCCTTGGAATGTTAACCTATGATTTTTAAAATACTTTCCTTTGTAAAAACTTTGTAGCCATGACAATGCTTACTAAGTATTTGATAAAATTCTCCTTTTTCTTTCAAGTGCTTTAACCAACCCAAGGAAAACTCATGGGTATTCTCTTGAATGTTAACCTTTGATTTTCGAAATACTTTCCTTTGTAAAAACTTTCTTTTCACATGTGTAAACTTTTGAAAAACTTGAAAAAACCAGGAATTTAAGCATTCTTGAGTTATTCATTAAGCATAGCAAATACTCAAAATAACAATTTCCATGATTTCCTTTATTCTTTGTAGCCAAACTTTGAAGACAAAACAAGACATGCCCTTAGAGGAGTCATTGAGTGGTGGCGCAAAATGGCCACACGGCAACCCGAAACCCAGAAGATTATAGTTAATGCGGGTTTTGGGGACTTTCTGAATGCTTTGTGGGTGGAGCAGAGAGACAAACAAGCTTTGTTGGCCCTCACTGAGTTGTGGTGGGACACCACTAACACCTTTCATTTCAATTTTGGGGAAATGACTCTTACCCCAACGGACTTCACCTAGGTGGGTGGAGGTTATCTTACTATGAGAATGCTCACGGGGATCCCCATTATCTCTTGGAACAACTCGGGACCATAGTACCTATTCAAAGGGGTGGAATGCGCAGAACTTAGCTAAAGAATCATTTTGGTGATCAAAGAGAAGAGGATGGTGTGGATCCATCTTGTCTTGCCTGAGCTTTTATGCTATACATGTCGTCTAGCATATTTTTTGCTAGCTCCGGCGATGTCACTCCTTTAGGGCATCTTGCTTGCATGGAGGAGGTTTGGGAGATGGGCGATTACAACTGGGGTAACGCCGCTCTTGCTGTATTGTATAGGTTCATGAGTGACAGATTGCGTGGAGTGAGCACAAACCACTGCGGGATGTCCTTTATCTGGGAGGTAAATCAACTTACAAGCTTCCTTTCAAAAATATTTTCAATGAGTACACATCATCGTTTTCTTTTGAAATTCATTTTCCTTTTGAAAACAGATTTGGTACTACGAGTACTTGGGGTTTGAATGTCCCGCTCTAATTGACAATGATCCCTCCTAGCCCGTGATGTCCAATTATCACATCGACAATAGGTGTGATTCGGTGGATAATAAACATGACTATGCCCATGTTAGGGCATTCCTGGCTTGCATTACTGCTGACAAGGTAATCCCTAAAGCTTTTATCTTTTTAATTCCATCTTTTTTCAATTCTTTAACTTAACACCAATTCATGAACTAGGTGGACTGGGACCCATGGGCACAGTGGAAATATGCCCTTGAAGAGCAATGCCACAGGTGTGTTGATATGACAGAGAAACGGATCCTCCTAGAAAGTCCCATGGGTCGCTACTAGTACCTTGGGGAGAGAGTTTGGCGCCAAGTAAAAGGCAACATTAGTGCAGCTGTAGTCCCTATGGCACCACCTGAGAGCATGAGACATGCCAACTCCTTGCAGGGGCGCAAACTGATCAAAGCTATAAGAGGTAAGGATGCGAGTGACTTCATAGTTCCGAATGGGAACTACGAGAGTTTCTGTAGGAGGTATCTGATGCCTCCTAGGGTCGTAGGAGTTCCACTTGTAGGGGTAAGTACATACTCAACCCTATACATGCTTTACAAGTGTTTCTTAGCTGACTATGTGCAACTCTTTTCAGGGATGGCGAGCTCGTGGTCACCATCCCACAGTGGGTTCAACCTCGGGTGTGTCAGGGGTGCATATGGATAGTGATGATGAGGGCATAGATAGGGACGCACTGCCCCCTTTACCACGGCCTAAGTAGTCCATTGATCTGTGCCAAGGAGGTGACATCGTGCCCATGACCATAGCACCTCCCGTGATGGACGAGGTTCCTCAGATAGATCCTAGATATGAGACGGTAAGTTTCAAGGTTGACTTGATTCTCTTAATCTCCAACTATTCATTATACATTTCTTACTCGATTTCTCTTTACAGACACCTGCCGGGTATACACAAGAATGGATCAATCTTAATGCCAGCTTGAGGAGGGACATGATGAGGATGAGCCTAAGCCTATCAAGGCAAGAGGCGTATAAAGCGGGCGAACACGCACACCCAGTAAGAATAGCTCAAATCAAAAACTTTTAAAAATCTTTGGTTTTCTCCTTTAAAAAGTGGTACTCACATCATTTATTTTCTTGGAAACTTGCAGATTGATTCCTTCCCTCAGTACAACCCAACCGTAGCTCCACCACCTCCTCTACCAACAGAAGAAGCAGGGCCAAGCAAGAGAAGGAAACCACCAAGGAAGCGTTGAAGAAACTTATTTTGAGTTTAGGAAACTCAATTTAAGCATTTAGAAACTCTTAACTTGTGAAATCCTTGTATTAAGCCTATGTGGGCATTTATGTTATCTTTCAAGTTCTTTCTTTCAAAACCAAGTTCATGCATTCCCCACCTTTGAATTATGATATCTATCTCTTGTTGTTTGAATTTCATGACTCTTGACACAAATTTGAGTCAATTTGGGCTCAAAATGGTCAAAATTGGCCTTCCGGAGCATACGGGGGTTAATGATGGTCAAAACAGAGAATTGAGGAAAACCGACTCAGGTGACCGGTTGGTGAACCGGTTGGACCGGTTGGCCTCAACCGGTCTCCCGAGCGGTTTCACTGTTTACGCGTTCTTGCGACTTTTGATGCTTTTTTAGACTTCTAAGCCTTCTAGGACTCAAATTTGAGCCCAAAGGCCTATAAAAACACCCCCCACATGTTCATAAACCATTATTATTCATTCAACATCAATTCATGGAGACTTTTGATAGCTTTTTGACTCTTTACTTCAGCAATATGAGTAAGGAAGACAAAAGGGTTTTCAAGAGTTATGGTTTGGACGCGCTTTATTCTCTTGCCAAAGTCAAGGTAAATTGGACTATGCTCTATGCTTCTACATATTTTTGGGATCCCGAGCTTCATGTTTTCCGTTTCCATCGCAATGAAATTTGCCCCACCCATGAGGAATTTTGTGCACTGTTCGGAGTGCAACTGTCAGGACCTTTCATCCTTCCATACCTTCGACAAGGTTATGTTTCTTTTTTTTGCTTCTCTTCTGGAAATCTCTACCCACGATGCTATAGCCTTTATAAAAGATAACATGGTAGATTTAAACAAGCTAGCAACGTCTTTCCTGCCCCTTGGGAGGTCATGTGGGCTGCTTTTGTCTCGACCGCGTCAGCACGCCTTAGCTTTCTACTTGATTGGGTGGTTTCTCATCACCAATGGTACATTGTTTGTCCCAATTGAAATTTGTGAGCTTGTAACTCCTCTTTCCAAGTCCCGAAACATAATTCCAATGGTTCTAGCAGAAACTTTCAATGGGTTAGATAAGGTACAGGATCGGTTTGAAGCGAACTTTGAGGGTAGCCCCCTCCTTCTTCATATGTGGTTGCTAGAGAGATTAAACCTCTTACCATCTCCTAGTCTTGCAAATTATGGGCCTCAGTACTTCCGTCTGCGTGTACCTGAATTCCCCCCAGATGCTTCTCCTGACGAATGGCTTAGCATGCTGTACCACACCTCGTGGCGATCTATTCGTTGGCACGTACCTCATTGGAAGTGCACTGAAAAGGTGCTCCTGCGAACTGTGGGCTGTACACTTATCAAATTGATGGGCTTGAAAGCGACTTCTTTTTACTAGCCATCTAGAATCCTTTGGCAATTTGGTACAGTTCAATCAATTCCAAACAATCAAGCGAGTACCACTCAAACAAATTCAAATCAGGTTCACTTCGTTCAACCCGTTTCTCAGTCTCTGGTTAAATGGATGGAGGATAGATGGAACGGTTGGAACTCTGCTACCCTAGTTCAAAACACTAATGGACCTTATGAGCTTAGCAAGGAATACAAGAAGTGGTTATCTGAAGACATTGGCCACAAAGAAACAACAATGAGAGCTCAAGTAGTTGAGTTGATTGGGATTCCTTCACTGGGGAGTAGAAAGAGGCCAAGGGAGGACGACACCAAAGCGAACAAGACTACTGGAACAAAGAAGACTTCTCAGAGAGCAAGGAATTAGCAACCCTTTTGAATTTTAAGCATGTTAAGCATAATAATAGTCCTTCGAGACTTACAATTATTACAAATAAAGCTATTATCAATTTCTTTAGTTTTGAATGAATTGCCATTAAACAATTAACTTTGATTTATGAATTGCTTTATACATTGTCATGCCCCTTGTTTACTTTCTTTTTTCTCAATTGGACCGCACCCAAGGTAACTTTATGGGCTGCCTACGTATCTCTATCATATTTGTAAATATTTTCTTCTTTTTTTTTTTCCTTCTTTTCTTCTTTCTTTTCTTTCTTTTTTTTCTTTTTCTTTTTTGAATGATGGAGAATCAGGCCCTCATAGTTCATGCTTTTCTTTTGCCTAGGCCACCCTTACAGGTTTTCAACCTATCAAGCTTTACACATGGTATCTCTTGAGTTGATCTAAATTAGTTGGTTGAGAGAACTCTATTCCATCCAAATTCATCAATTGAACTGCTCCTCCTGATAATATATGCTTTATGATGTAGGGACCACCCCAGTTAGGCCTGAATTTGCCCCTTGGATCAAAGATAGGCACACGGATTTCTTTCAGCACTATGTCTCCATCTTTTAGGCCACGATCTTTGACGCGCTTGTTGAAAGCTCTAGCTATTTTGCGCTGATAACCTTGAACATGGTATAGGGCATTTAAACGCCTTTCATTGAGCAGAACTAGCTCATCATATCTGTTTCTTACCTAATCTACTTTGGACAACTGATCTTCCACTATTACCCTGAGAGAAGGGATTTCTAACTCGATAGGGAGAACTACTTCCATGCCATAAACCAATGAGTACGGTGTAGCACCCGTGGAAGATCTGATTGAAGTGCGGTAACCCCATAAAACGAGTGGCAACCTTTCTGACCAGTCATTGTACTTCTTAGCCGACTTTTGTAGCATGTTCTTTACGTTCTTGTTAGCCGCTTCAATTGCTCCATTTATCTGTAGCCTATAAGGAGAGGATTTGTGAACTCGAACGCTATACTTCTATAAGATTTCTTCTACCTCACCTCGGAAGTGTTGTCCGTTATCTGATATGATCTCATGTGGAACCCCATATCGACAAATGATGTGGGTCTTAATGAAATGGGCCACTTGCTTTGACCCCAAGGTTTTGTAGGACTTTGCCTCTACCCACTTAGTAAAGTAATCTATTGCCACCAAGATAAACTCATGACCTTCCTTTGACTTAGGATGGATCTTTCCAATGATATCTATTCCCCAAGTTGAAAAGGGCCAAGGGGATGACATATTATTCAAAGGCATTGATGGAAGGTGCTAAACATTGGCAAAGATTTGACAGTTATGGCACTTCTTAACATGCAGATGACAATCTCTTTCCATGGTGGTCCAATAGTAACCGAGACGAGCAATCTTCTTAGCTAGCACATAACCATTCATGTGAGGTGCCCCTGCTCCTTTATGTACCTCTTCAATTATTCTTTGAGCTTCTTCCTCTGTCACACAAAGCAAGTGGATGTCGTCGTAGGATCATCTGTATAACTTTCCTCCACACATGATATAGTGGGTAGCCAATCTTCCCAGTGTATGCCTATCAACCTTTGAAGCTCCTTCAGGATATTCCCTTTTCTCTAGGAATCTCTAGATGTCATAGAACCATGGATGCCCATCTGTTACTTGACTGTTCTGAATACTACAGCAGTACACTGGCTCTTTTCTTCTTTCAATCATGAGTGGACGAACATTTCCGCCTTCTGGAATTTCTACCATAGACGCAAGTGTAGCAAGAACGTCAGCAAAGCGGTTCTTTACCCTTGACAAGTAGTGGAACTCTATTTTGTCGAATTCTTTGGTAAGCGCTTATAGATAAGCATGATAGGGTAACAACTTCTCATCTTGAGTCTTCCATTCTCCTCTGATTTGGCAAATAATCAAGGCCGAGTCTCCGTACACTTCTAATTCTTCAACTCCCAACTCTAAGGCTGCTTCCAACCCTAGAATGCAAGTTTCATATTCGGTGATGTTGTTTGTGGCTTCGAATCCTAACTTCATTGCCAGAAGGGTGTGGGCGTCACCAGGAGAAATCAACAAGACTCCAATGCCGAAGCCCCTTTTATTTGCAGCGCCGTCGAAGTAGACTTTCCATGGCTTCTTTTCTATCTCCAATATGTCCTCGTCAGGGAACCCTTGTTCAATGCTATCTCCTTCTGAAACTGGATTCTCGGCCAAGTGTTCTGAAATGACTCTCCCTTTTATCGAGCTTTGTACCACATACTTGATATCAAATTCAGATAACAACATTAACCACCGCGCAGTACGATAGGTCAACATTGGCTTTTCAAGCAGATATTTGAGTGGATCCATGCGACTAACAAGGAACACCTGGAAAGATAGCATGTAATGGCGGAGTTTTTGAGAGGCCCACACTAATGCCACGCAAGTCTTTTCCATAACGTTGTAGTTTACCTCATAGTCTGTCATTTTCTTACTAAGATAGTAGATGGCATTCTCTTTCCTCGACTCTTCCAAGTATTATGCAAGCATTACCCCCATAGTAGTTTCTGTGACGGTTAAGTACAGCAACAGCGGCTCTCCTTCTCTAGGTGGAACCAGTATCGGTGGATTGCTTAAGTAGCATTTAATGGCTTCAAAAGCTTTCTGGCATTCCTCGTTCCATTCTTTTGGTTCTCCTTTCTTTAGCAGCTTGAAAACAGGCTCACAAATGGTAGTGAGTTGAGCTATGAATCGGCTTATGTACTGTAACCTTCCTAGGAAACCCCAGATTTCCTTCTTATTCTTGGGCGGCGGCATCTCCAAAATGGCTTTGATCTTGCTTAGATCCACTTCAATTCCTCTCTGTGTTATCATGAAACCTAGCAGCTTGCCCGCAGTGACTCCGAAAGCACATTTCTGAGGGTTGAGGCGAGCTGGTACTTTATGATTCGATCGAAGAATTTTCTGAGCACAGCTACATGTCCTTCCCTATCCCTGGACTTAACAATCATGTTGTCGACGTAAACCTCGACTTCTTTGTGTATCATGTCATGCAACAAGGTAGTAGCAGCTCTCTGATAAGTTGCCCCTGCATTCTTTAACCCGAATGGCATTACTTTGTAACAATAGGTCCCCCGCTGAGTGATGAAGGACGTTTTCTCCATATCTTCTGGTGCCATCTTAATCTGATTGTAACCCGAGAAACCATCTATGAAAGATAGAAGAGCGTGCCCTGCGGTACTATCGACTAACACGTCAATGTGTGGTAGTGGAAAGTCATCCTTAGGGTATGCCTTATTCAAATCACGAAAGTCTACACACATACGCACTCTGCCATCCTTCTTTGGAACTGGTACTATATTTGCAAGCCATTTAGGGTACTCCACAACCTTAAGGAACTTAGCTTCTATCTGCTTGATCACCTCTTCCTTTATCTTCAATGCCAACTCAGGCTTCATCCTCCTTAACTTCTGCTTAACAGGCTTCATGTCAGGATTGGTCGGAATGTGATGCTGCACTATGTCTGTGTCTACTCCGGGCATATCTTCATAAGACCAAGCGAACACTTCAAGATTTTCTCTCAACAACTCAACCAATTGTTCTTTTTCAGAAGGGGAAAGTGTTGTACCAATTTTAATTATTTTTGGCAATTCATTCGTCCCTAGATTAATTGATTCTAGTTCTTCTGTAATTGGTTGTGCTATCCCTTTATTCCTTTGCTCAATGAGCTTAGGAGGGATATCAGCGTCTCTAGGGTCTATTTCCATGCCACACACATTAAGAGACAAAAAAGCGCAAAGACAATGGATATAATCTCTGCGAGAAAATAAAGTACCAATCACTAATTGAAGACTCTGAAATAACAAAACAACACTTACGACAACTCTAAAGGACTCAACAAATGAAATACTTTAAACAAAGATAGATTGTTTGCTGACTCAAGACTCAAAAGAAAACCTACATATCCTCTACTGGCTTAGACTCTTCTTTCCTTAGGATAAGAATGGGGGATCCTTCGGTGTACCAATTCTGAAGTGGTTCGCTGACTATCTGGAATGCTGGAACTAGAACCTCTTCACCATCTTCGATGGCTAGCACACATTCTGAAAACAATCGCCTATAACCTCTGAACCCATGCTATCTACCTAATCCTCTTCTTCTCTGTCGCTATCTATTGTAGAATCCTCAACCATGGTTGTTGTGATCGGATACCACTCGGTCTCAAAGAAAATCTCAAACCCTGGGACTCTAGCTCCGATGGACTCCACATAAGTAGGTTCTGGAAAACCACAATATGGGAAATCTTCTCCTTCTTTCATAAAGCAGCCATTCAAGGTCGGCTTGTAAGGCTTAAGCAGGTGAATAATAGTGTGCCCACATGCTTTAGCACTTTCTTTCTCTTTTCTCAGCTGCGCTCGTTCCTTGTAATCTGCTTGTGTTGGCTTATATCCCAAGCCAAAGGTATGCAAGGCCGATTGGTGCTTAATTGGCTCTGAAATTCCTTGATGCCTTAGTCCCATTCTCATGCCAGGAAAGAAACCCATGATCTTTATGATCTAAGCGACACGCAAGTTCCCATGTGGTGAAAAGTCTAGTGGGATAAGCTTTCTACCTGCGGGTGCTGAGTTGATAACCTGCACATATTCAAACCCTGATAACGGCATATCTGAAGGATCGTGCTTAATCTTACAAATGGGGATTCTTGACATTTGACTGGCAGTGAGTTCATAGCCTCCTTGTAGGATCACAATAGATCCTTTGTAGGGGAACTTAACTTTTTGGTGCAAAGACGATGGGATGGCCCTATTTGGATGGATCCATGGTCGGCCTAGCAAGAGATTAAAACAGGTAGGAACATCAAGAACGTAGAATTCAACTTCAAACTCTGCCGGTCCTATGATTAACGGTAAGGTCACCATACCAATTACTTCCCTTTTTGTGTTGTCATATGCTCTCACTGATTGCCTAGATGGCACAAAATCTGTAGGTCCCAACCCAAGAGATGTAGCAGTATGAAGTGGACACACATTCAAAGCAGAACCATTGTCAATAAGGACGGTAGGAACCCGTTTCCCTAAGGTGTTAACGGTTATGTTCAAAGCTTGCACATGATCTCTTCTCCCTTTTGGCAAATCAGCTTCCATAAAGATTATGGTAGCTGCTTTCTCGACAGGGGTTATAAGACTTACCAATCCTTCCGGTGAAGTATCGATGGGTACTTGGACATGGTTCAAGAGCTTAAGCATAGTCTGACGGTGTTTGAGATAAGCTATAAGAAATCCCCATATGGTAATGTTGGCTTGAGTCTTTTTCAGTTGCTTTAAGACTTCGTCCTCTTCATCGTAGATTTCAGGTCTTTGCCCCTTCTCTAGTGCTTCCACTGGATTCTCATTCTCGAGGTAGGATGGTTTAAAGTGATGATCGCCCCTAGTCAAGCGGTCAACTTCTTTAGAGTCTGCCCACAGATTATTTACTTCATTGCTACAGGTTTCACCCATGATGTCTCCCCATTCAAGCATATCTACCTCTAGCATTAGAGATTTTTCTGTTGACCGTTCTTCTTTCACCGATTTTCCCTATTCGGTTGGGTGAACTGGGGATTTCTCCGTTGGTTGCTCATCTTCTCATGGATTTCCCCATCCGGTTGCATGAATAGGAATTGTTATTGGAGGTGGTGCAGTGTAGAGAACATAGAAGTCAAACTTCCCAGATGGTTCCCCTAATAAATCTACTTCAGGATCTCGGGCTTCATACCTCTCCTTCAACTGTTGTTGAAATGACTTCCGAGGCTTACTCTGTTTCTTTGGCATTTCCTTCTCAACAACCTTTTCTTTCCCCATAGGCTTCTCCTCGGGATTTTCCAATTCTAGCATATCAATTTCTTACATATTTTCTTCATGTAGGATGGGCAACAATGTAAAGACTTCGCATGGACTTGGCTGTGGAACTATTAGAACTCCTTCATCAATCAACTCTTGAACTATTTTCTTTAGCAAGGTGCAATCCTCAGTATCATGGCCAGATTTTCTGTGGTATAGGCAATATGATGGGTCAGGGATAAGTGAAAGCTTAGGTGGAAGGGGAGTGATAAGGCCTCTTTTCTTGCACTGGTGAAATACATTGGTGAGACTCATAGGCAAAGTGGTGTAATGACAGATGGGTTGAGGTGGATGAGGTGAATTGTCTCCTATTGCATTGACATTAGAAGTGGGGGATGGGTTATGGGATGGCAAAGGATTTTGAGTGACATTGGGACGGTTAGGAGGAATAGGTGGGCCTATGATCTTCTTGTCAATGAGGTCTTGTATTTCATGTCTGAGATGGACACAACGGTCTATTCTATGACCTTTGGATTGATGGAAATGGCAGTACTCATTTTCGTTGTACCACCTAGGTAATGGATTTGGAGGAGGTGTTGGGTCTAGAGGTTTGAGGATGCCCTTTGCTTTCAATCTTTCGTAAACTTTGTCCAATGGTGCATATAAATCAGAAAATTGACGAGGAGTAGAATTGTTGCCAATATTCCATAGCTGTTGTGGAACGATTGCGTTCACTTCAACAGGTGCCTTTCTATTGTTCCCTACTCGACGAAACCTTGAGGGATCTTCAATGTTAATGGTGCCATCGGTTATTGCATCTTCAACTTGTGTCCCAGAGCTAATCAGAGCTTTGAAAGTGGGGAAGTGATGAGTGAACAAGTGCTTGTGATATATAGGCAATAGGTTCTTGACTACCATTCGTATATATTCTTCTTCATTAGGCCTATCGAACATTTTAGAAGCTTTCTTCCTCCACCTAGTGATGGAGGAAGAAAAAGACTCATTTGCCGCCTGTTTGGTAGTCTCCAAGTCTCTCTTTGTCACATCAACTCCTGTATTGTACTTGTAGTGATCGGTGAATTCCCTACATACATCTTCCCATGTTCTAGTCTTCGACTCATCCAAGCTTAGAAACCAATGCAGTGAAGAAGTACTAAGTGATTCGTGGAATAATTGGGCCATCAACTCCTTGGAAGCACCACGAGGTTGCATTGCTCGAACATACATTTTCAAGTGGGTCTTAGGACAACCCGTTCCATCAAACTTCTGTAACTCAGGCGTTTTGAACGAAGTCGGCAATCTTGCTTGAGGGAAGAGAGAAAGAGTGTGTATATCCACAAAATCATCTGCACGGCGAATACCCTTCAAAGTCTTCTCCGAAGCCAATATCCTTGTGGCCATCATCTTTTGATCATCACCCATAGGAGGGTTTTCAGTGGTGGGGACGAAGGTGGATGATTGGGTGTAAATGGGGATGTTTTGTAGTGGAGGTGGAGGTGGTGGATTTTGAGGCGATGATTGAGTATGTAGAAGTGGTGGATTTTGGGCTTGGCCTCTAGCTTGGGCAGATGGATTGGATTGATTTTGGGCGATAGGGATTTGAGTGTCGGGCATAGCCTGATCTGTAGGAATGTTGTGGATAAGGACAGGGGTTTGGTTGTTGATCTCTTATGCTATTCTTATTGCGGTTTTAGACTTCACTGATACCTCTTCCAACTTCCCAAGTATGTCATTCAATAGCCTCTCAATCCTTTGTGGATCCGCTGGAGTCCCAGAAACAGATGTCCCCTCAGGTGTAGCTGGGTTATTCAATGCAAAAGTATCATCCACGGCGAAGTCTTGTTCGGTACTTCCTCTGATCAAACAGCCTGAAGAGTCACGAGTCCAAGCCAGCACTCTATTACAACTAAATGGCCAATACTTAGTTACAAAGTGACACAAAGCGCTTTTAGTCTCCACAATTGATTTAAACGGGCGGGTAATGGTCCAATAACATTCCTTTAGTTGGGCCTCTCATCCTTATGAGCCCAATGGGCTTTAGGTAAGAAGGTCATACTAAAGGGATGTAGGTTGATTGATTTTAAAGTCATGTTACTCCTTAAAATTAACTACCCACATAGCATTTATTCATATCTCTAACCGCATTCAAGAGCAAGAAACTGGATCACTGTATCAAGGGCTTTGTATCATCTTCTCAAAGAACCATGACATGAATTGTATTGCCATTCGTTCTATTCACATTCATTCCCATAACACACATTCATACCACACATACATTCATTCCATACATACATACATTCAAACACACATCCACTCTGTACCCGCATTCATTCCACAAGCATGGTGACTTTAAACTAGGCGAGTCCTTGTGTCCTAGATAGTCCACTATATGCACTAAAAAGGGTAGGATAGTGTCCCTTACTTGCTTGAATCAACTATATACCTATCACTTATGCAAGTGATTGATTTTAATTTAAGTAATTAAATTAGCCCATATAAATTCCTTGAGTCTAGTCCACCATTCCTCAGCAGAGTCGCCAGACTATAAACCACGGGTTTCGATCCGGGAAGAGGAGGAAGGAGAACCCTTCTTTTAAAAAGACTTGTAGAGATTTAAATGAATAAAAATCTGGTTTTTAAAAGATCCACAAAAACAAACAAATAAGGAGTCGCCACCTCATTTTTTAAGGAAAAAAGGAAAACCTTGAAAATAGTTTTAAAAATGAAACCTTTGAAAAACAAACCACATGACTCCGATCAGGGAAAAGCAGGTCTAATCAAAACAAGAGAGGATTCGGAGACTAAGTTACAATGTGGGAAGGTTCTAGGAAACATTCTATAAGCACCCACATCGCCCCAAAATGGGTCTCTGAATTTATATGGGCTATTTCAATCACTTCCTAATTAGTCACCATGCATATGCAAAGAATCATCCATAAACTAATTGCATTCATCCATGAACATCCATAAAGCAATAAACATCTATAAAGCATGTAAACATCTATGAACAAGTATGAGAGATATGGAAAGCAAGTAAGAGATTGAGAGAATGAGCAAACAAGTCCATCCTATCCACTAGCAAATATGTGATGGACAAATGGATAGAAAAAAAGAAGAAGAAAGAAAAAGAAAAACCTAGGATACTTAGTATCCTAGGGCAGACTTGAACATCAAATGAGCGCCTACGTACCTTACATACAAAGATGTAAGGATCAAAGTCCACGTAGTTCGATTGAGAAGGGGTTACTCCCTTTACAATGAACTATAAACCCTAAGTTTCCATTAAAAGAAAAGAAGAGTTTTAAAAGAAGAAGGATTTCCAAAAAAAGGAATTTGAGAAAAGGTAGAATTTGAAAAGAGATAGAACTCTTATCCAAAAAGAAGTTTGAGAAAAATAGAATTCTAAAAGAGATAGAACTCTAATTTAAAAAGAAGTTTAAAAGAGTTGGAAACTTAGGACATCTAATCCAAAGTAAAGACAATAACCCAAGGGGGAGAAGAGACCAATTCACAAAAGACTTACCATGAACCACTTACCATATGCAAATTATCCCGAAACATCGAGAAAACATCAATTAATCACCCTATGTATTCTATAGAGCGATTATTAAGCTCTAACCAACCATATTCATGCTCAAATAATCATTAGGAGACCTAATTCAAATCTGGACAGAATACTAAACATGCATATAATGACCTAAAACTCATGCAAATAACAAAAATCAAAAGAAAAACAAAATCCTAATATGCTCCGGCCTATATGCTCCTATATGCTCTAAACACCCTAACATGCATAAAACTATCAAAAACATGCTAACACTACAAGAAAAATGAGTATTAACGGCGTCAAATTCACGGCGTGCGCATATAGCATGCCGTTAATAAGGTTATTTACGGCGTGCCAAAATTGAATGCCGTAGATGTAAGGAGATAGGACCGTATTAACGGCGTACATGAATAACACGCCGTGGATAAGATTTTTTACGGCCTTCCTTTGCACGCCGTTAGTGTTGTCAATTTTCACGGCTTGCTTAACTCGTTTTCACGGCTTCTCAACACAAGCGCTCGTGACTGGAAACATAAGCGCTCGTGAGGGGGAAAGTTGCGCGGGGGATTTTTTTTTCCCACATTTTTGCCCTTTTGTTTCCTAGGTACTTGCCCCTTTTCACTTTTATGTCTCAACTCCATCGTTACTGTTGACCGAAGGAAAAAACTAGGGCTCGCCACCAGAGAGGGGAAAGAACTAGGGCTCGTCACTGTAGAAAGAAAGGGAAAGAATTAGGGCTCCTGCTCGGCTGAAGATTTGGGGCGATTTTGGTGTTGAATCTTTGGGGCGATTCGGTGCGATTGGGTATGATTTGGTGCTGAAGCTTTGGGGCAGTTTGGGACGATTTGGAGCGGAATCTTTGGGGCAATTTCTCACGGTACTCTCTTTCTCTTTCTCTCTCTGTCTGGTTTATGTTTTCTTGTTTATAGAAATGGCTAGGCTGTGTAAATCGATGAGAGGGTGTGAATGTTTGGGCTGTCGTCTCTCTTCTCAAAGTCGGGGCTACTATTGGTGTTTTACTTCCTCTGTTTCTGTGGGCTATTGGTTCCCTTTGGGTGGATTTGTAGGTTTTTCTTTGTATGTAGTCTGCTTTACTATCCCAATTGCTCATTGTGTTTATGATTTAGATGATGATATATGCAAGCTAGTTTGGTAGTCCAATTTAGCTGAGATATTTCTTCATCACCGTTCGGGGATTGGGTGTTCTGTGTTGGGTGTTTGGCTGTTATGGGTGCGGTGCTTTTGTTCACTGTTTACTTTTATTTGTTGGGCTCTCGTCTCTACTCATCAGGTGTTTTTCTATGCTTTGGTGCTGTGCTGTGCTGTGCTTCCGTGCTCAGGTGTTGGTGTTTTGGGTGTTTTACTTTGTTTTATCTTTGTTATGAGTTTAGGTACAGCTGTGGGTTTGGGTGTTTTTCTTTTTTGGTCCTGTGCTTCTGTTAGGTGTATCTTGCCTTCTTTATTCTTAATATATAGTCTGCTTTACTATCCCAAGTGGGCATGTGTGCTCTGTCTCTCTCTCTATAAATATATATGCACATGTATATGTATTTATTCACACACTCTGTCTCTGTGGATCTGTTTTACTGTCATCTTCTTCATTTGGGTTTTAATTAAATATGTTGTGAAATATTATTGAGCAGGTTGTGTTCCTTGAAGTCTGGTTTCATTCTGGAGTTCAACCCTTTAATGTGTATATTTTGATCTAATGTGAATTAATTGCTTTGGATATGGCTTTATTCATTTAATTATTGATTTGTTTTGTTTTGGGTTCTATAGTTCATAGAGAAAACCTGTTCATGGATTGCTGATAAATTTGTTAAAACTAATTTGAGGAAGCAATATGGGTCCATTTGGTTGTTGAGAAAATGTATGAAAAGGAAAGGAATCAAATTTATTATTATGAAAATGTTGTGAAATATTAGTATCTCACATAAATCAAAGTTATATATATATATAATCAAATGACAGCCCCTTGTCTACTATATATATATATATATATAGTAGACATAGTATGAAGATTGCCAAATGAATATACGAGCATACCAATACACTACCAGGTCCAAGATAATTATCATATTCTTTAATCATTTCTGCAACATCTTGGCGCCACCCAAGCATAAGTATGCATTCTTTTGGTCCTAGACTCCCGTCTGATGCCTACATTCACTAGCAAAACAATTATCCAGACTTCCAAATCTTGAAGATGTGCCGTCATTTGAGTGATTATCTCTCAGTAAGGTCATACCTTTGAATCTGATTTTTGGGGTCGTCTTACAATATTTTCAAGTCGAGTTTTAAACAAGTCTAAGGCATGATTGTGAGTTTCACCATTCTTTTCTAGAACTTCCACATTTTGAATAGTATTAGTTACTTCTGTGGCAACATTTGAATATGCCAGAAGTGGTTTACTTTTTCCGTGAACAGGTGCAATGAACAAAACCTATATGAGGAAAGTGAAACAGTCTTAGGAACATATAAAAAATTCAGGGAGGGATGTAGTTAACTCAAAAATTCAGCAAAGCAGAAATTCATAGAGAATTTTTTGATGAACAATCATATCTTCCATTCTTCCCTAGCAATGTTCCAACCGTGTAAAATGATCAAATATAATTTGAAGATGATGATCAATGAAAAATCAAACAACATGCTGGCTTTATGCGTTGAATATCATACAGAACATGACATCAGAACGAAATGACAAATTTTGAACAAAACAAGTAAACAAGTGTACCATCATTGTACACTTGTATAAGGAGTTATACCTAGTGGTTGAGTTCCAGAACTTGAGTGCAGACCGCCCTATAATTGGGATATTGACTAATTTATCCAGCTCTGTTGTACTTCAGAATTTTTCACCTAGGCAATGTGATAATATTGATCCAGTTATTCCTTAGATGTTTCACCTTTTATCAGAAAGAGACTACAAAGGTAACACATCTTTAATATAGTATAATTACTGATTGTAGAAATGTTATTTTTGAGAATAATATAGATATTAAGTTTAATCATGTGTATATAGAGAAGCAAATAAAATTGCTGATGTGTATATAGTTTGTTTTATCTTTTGATGTTTTGTAGTTATTCTACTCGTTGCAACAAGAACAAGAAAGACTGAAGTTTTCATGCAAATATTGGAAATCAAACGTTTGACCTACTGAACTTTATATTATTAAAGTTTACCTTCCCTTTAATTATAACTATTTTTCAGATATGGGTCAATCTTTTGAACTAATGTGGCGGGTCGTGCCATCGTAGTATCTACTGACCCGGAATTTAACCATTTCATCTTTTAACAAGAAGGGAAATTAGTTGAATCATGGTACTTGGATTTATACGCAAAGGCCTTCAAACAAGGAGAGTCTAGGCTAGATGGGGCCTATATTCACAAATATGTAAGAAACTTGACTTTGAGTTACTTTGGTGCTAAGAGCCTCAAAGAAAAGCTACTTCCTCAGTTAGAAGAATGGGTTCACAAAACCCTAAGCACATGGTCGAGCCATGAGTCCATTGAAGTGAAAGATGCTGCCGCGGCTGTAATTTTTCCTGCTCACTTGCTATTTACCACACTTAAATTCATATATACTCCCTTCGTCCCATAAAGATTGGCATATATTTTTTTAGTATTCCATTTTTGCCCACATTGGCAAATATTTTTATGTGTAATTTATACCATATATAGGGATGGATATTTTAGGAACTTAATCAAAATTGATTCATTGACCTCTTTGGCTATAATAGATGGCCCTTGAATGATGTGTGATTACTAGCTGAGCTATTCCCATTTTCATCTTTATATAGTTGTTATATGCATGAAACATACAATATTCTTTATATTATAACAGAACTTGAAGTTCAAGGAACTTAACATCTATTATTTATTTAAGCTAAATTCAATTATTTATTTAGCTTGACCAACTTATTCATATTAATTTGACATGGACTTAATTTTTGAGGACTCTAGCTTAGGTTTGTTTTGCCTTTTCAAAAGAGATCTCTGCTTTTAGAGGGTTGTTTTAGAAGTTATTATTACTTATGGGAAAATCTATATATTACACATTCAAGAAATTAGAAAACCAATTTCTGGCATGTTTGGAATCAACATTCTGTTCAATGTTGTAATTTGTATAAATGTTTTGTCTTTAAAGATGATAACTCTAGTTGAGTTGTATATAGTAAAGGTATCTTGGCTATCATTCCTGTTTTGTTATTATGCCTTTATCATGCAAATGTATTTTAATCCAAAAAATCTAACATGTCAGTAAGTGTAGGTACTTATTGGCCGGTGCTAGCAATCAGGCCAATCCCGATGGATAAAGAATGGATTAAATTTCCAAGGTCCTTTTTTTTTTTCCCCCCCCTTTTTAATGTGCGTCATAAATAGTAGTTTAGATATTACATACTTACATAATCGACATAATGAATTTGTGAGTCATAATTTGTAGAAATTCAGAGGAGTACAAAGATGGAGCAGGGAAATTTGCCAAAATGGCTCATGAGAGGGCAGGTAGCCTAGAGAAGATCATATGCCCTTGTTTAGTTTGTCGAAACTTACGTCACCAACATTATAAGAAAGTGCATGAGCACTTAGTAACAAAAGGAATGGATCCTACATACACTACTTGGGTCTTTCATGGGGAATCTCCTATTGTGTCTACACGGCATGAAGATGTTGAAATGCCAGATACTTATAGAATGTATAGAGATGTGTTTATGCAAGAGGATGATGTTACACAACCTACAAATGAAAGAAGAGAGTCAGAGTTCACACCTTTGTTGAATGATGCTGAAACTCCTTTGTATCCGGGTTGTTCAAAGTACACAAAGTTGTCAGCAACTGTAGTTTTATACAAGCATAAAGCTATGAATGGTCTATCTGACAAGAGTTTCAATGACCTTCTTGAGATCCTTCGTGACATGCTACCTCAAGATAACACACTTCCTGATTCTATTTATTCAACAAAAAAGTTACTAAAGGCATTTGATCTAGGTTATGAAAAGATCCATGCTTGTGTGAACGATTGTTGTTTATTTAGAAATGAGAGAGAGCTTATTGAGACATGTCCGAAATGTAATTCTTCAAGATGGAAAGTAGACCCACGAACTAATAAGATTCAAAAAGGAGTTCCTGCAAAGGTCTTGCGTTATTTTCCCATAATACCAAGACTTAGGAGGATGTTTATGTCACCTGAAAAGGCAGAACAATTAACATGGCATTCAACTCACAAAAGTCAAGATGGCAAGATGCGACATCCGGTTGATTCATTGGCATGGGATATAGTTAGTAAAAAGTGGCCTTCTTTTGCTTCAGATTCGCGAAATCTTAGACTTGGTCTTGCAACTGATGGGTTTAATCCCTTTGCAGATCTTAGTTCTAGATATAGTTGTTGGCCAGTGACAATGGTTACTTATAACCTCCCTCCGTGGATATGCATGGGGAAAGAAAATTTGATGTTGACATTACTTATCCCAAGGCCAAAGCAACCAGGGAATGACATAGATGTATATTTGGAGCCACTTGTAGATGATTTAAAAGAATTGTGGGATAATGGTGTGGAGGTCTATGATGCTTTTAGTAAATCTATGTTCAATTTAAAGGCGATTTTGATGTGGACAATAAATGATTTTCCAGCTTATGGAAACTTAGCTGGATGTCCCACAAAAGGAAAATTAGCTTGTCCCATATGCAGTGTTGACACATGTTCAGAATGGTTGAAATGGAGTCATAAGTTTGCATACATGTGCCATAGGCGGTATTTAGCACCAAATCATCCATTTCGAAAGAAAAAAAGTTGGTTTGATGGAAAGCATGAAAATCGGGGAAAGCCTAAAGTATTGATTGGTTTAGAAGTTTTAAATGCAGTCAAAGATATTGACAATGATTGGGGAAAGAAAAGAAAACAGGTGGCTCCAAATGATTTGGGAAAGAACAAAAAGAAGAGAACTAGGAGAAGGGTGGTGAAGATAAAACCGACTACTGGGCAAAAGCCATGGAAAAAGAAATCCATATTTTTTAACTTGCCATATTGGGATGTAAGTTAATTCATTCAAAGTAAATCTATTTTTTCCTTATCAATTTCTAATATATATAGTTCATTATTTTTATATTTAAATGTAATATATCTTATGTTGTTGATTTTTTAGGCATTACTTTTGCGTCATAACTTGGACGTAATGCACATTGAGAAGAATGTTTGTGATAGCATTATTGGCACACTTCTGCATCTCAAGAACAAGTCAAAGGATGGGCTTAATTCTTGTAGAGATTTGAAAGAAATGTCCATTAGGCATGAATTGCATGCCGAGGATAAAGGAAATGATAGGCATCTCTTGCCGGCAGCACCACACACACTATCAAAGAAAGAGAAATATGTTTTTTGTAAAAGGTTGCGGGACTTAAAGTTACCAGATGGTTATAGTTCCAATATTGGTAATTGTATTTCATTAGAAGAATACAAGATATTAGGTCTCAAGTCTCATGATTGTCACGTCTTAATGCAACAATTGTTGCCAGTGGCATTAAGAGGACTGTTGCCAAAGGGACCAAGGATTGCAATATTTCGATTATGTGCATTTTTCAATGAAATATGTCAAAGGGTTATTGATAGAAATAGATTGGAAACCCTTGAAGATGATGTTACTGAGACTTTATGCATGTTGGAAAGGTTCTTCCCTCCATCTTTCTTCGACATTATGGTTCACTTAACAGTTCACATAGGACGAGAAGCTCGTTTATGTGGACCGGTTCAATTTCGTTGGATGTATCCATTTGAGAGGTAATATAATACACTAATATATTATTTTATTTGTACTAGTGTATTATTCAACAGTTGTTAATGCAATTAACATTGAAAATTATCATTTATTTTCTATTATTATTTAGATTTATGAAGGTACTCAAAGGATATGTTCGAAACCGTGCACGGCTTGAAGGATGCATAGCAGAATGCTATTTAGCTGAAGAGTGCATGCGGTTTTGTAGTGGGTACATGAAACAAGCAGCTGAAATAGGCACCCGTCATAACCGTAATGAAGATTTTGAACATGAAACAATAGTAGAAGGGCATCCGATTTCTAAGGGGCATGAACTGACCATGACTGATGATGTGCTACGAAGTGCTCATCTTTATGTGTTAAGAAATAGCGCAGAAGTCGAACCATATATAGAGTATGCATGATGATAATATTTTTGTAATTTACTTACCCAAAAAATATATATTTTAGTAGTTTTTAGTTACTAACATCATACACTTGGCTAACTGTTTTACTTTCTTATTAGAATGCATGTGGAGGAGCTTAAGCGTTTGAATTGGTGTCTTGCAAAGGATGAAACTCTTGCACAAAAGAGACATACCGAGACTTTCTGTGAATGGCTAGCAGAAAAGGTCCAAATGAGTGCTAATAATGTGTCAAGCACATTACCGTGGCTTGCACGTGGGCCTAGAAAGCATGCGATGTCATATTCAGGCTATGTCATCAATAGACATCGATTTCACACATTGGATGTCCAAAGATCCACACAAAATAGTGGTGTTTCCATTGAAGCAGAAACTATTTGTCGATCAAGTGCAAGAGACACTACACAAGTTGTTGAAAAGATTGCGTACTATGGGCGTATAAGAGACATTATTTTGTTAGATTACAATAAGTTTCAAGTCCCTCTATTCAAATGTGATTGGGCAAATATTGGAAATGATGTCAAAGTTGAAGATAGATTTCCATTGGTTAATTTCCGCCAAGGGCATAACCAATTTGAAAAGGATCCATTCATTCTAGCATCACAAGCAAAACAAGTGTTTTATTCTAAAGATAGTGATACATCAACTTGGCATGTTGTACTAAGAGCACCGCCTAGAGGTTTTAATGAGTTGGAGATGTATGATGAGACAGCTTATATGCCATCCACACCACTTGATGTATCTAGACTTGACTTGAACATTGTTAATGAAGATGAACCTTATGTAAGGCAGGATTGTGAGAGCATAGAGGTGTTTGATGTGTAATAATTAAGTTGTTTTTGAACATTACTCAAGGGATAAGTTTTTTATGATATTAGTATGATATAAATATTGTCTTTTTATGGTTTTGTTTAAGAGATTAACATGTTGTTAGAATAAAATTGCATTATATATATATTTTGTAACAAGCCATTAATTGTATTATCTATCTCCTTCTCTCTTTTCTTTCTCTCTCTCTCTCTCTATCTATATATATATGTTTATTTGTGTATTATTTTCAACTCTAATTCGATTGTTTGTGCATTACAGGTTGTGACAAATACTTTAAACTACACCTGAAGAAGCAATATGGCTAAGAAACGAAAGGTTTTTGAATCTGGCGAAGTATGGTCAAACTTCTTCTTCTTATTATTATTACTTCATATAGGTTTTTACTATTTTGATGTTTTATGGCATTCTTTTCATCAACATATTCAATTAGTGGGCCACAAAGTATATAACTGATATGTAGACCATTGAACTTGCGATCATTGAACTATACTTGTAGTTTGAGTTGGACAATGAGAGAGAACTTGCAATAATGCATTAGCACATTTTGTTTAGAGATAATGAACTATAAATCTTTTTGTATGAATAGATTAATTTCAAATGGTATAACATTCTCTAATATTTTAATTTATTTCTTCTAGTACCCCACTGATCTTTTTAGCTAAATTTCATTATTGACAACTTATTATTATTGATTGATTGTTAAGTTTCTAATTTTATTTAATTACATAGAGCTCTAAGAAGGGAGAGAAAAGGTCAAAGAAGCAGCAAGAAGCTGCTATTGCAGCCACTGTTAATGAGGGAAGGAGTGGTAGCATTAGGATATCAGCTGAGAGTTCTGATTCTCCTTCAAATGAAGCTCCTAGTGCTAGTACTCCATCAAATGCATCTCCAAATTCTCCATCAAATGCAGCTCCTAATATGGAAGGAGAATCCAATGACTCCCAAAAGCCAAAGAAAAAAGGTAGAGGCCCAAATAAATTGAGACAAAAAGACAAAGGAAAAGCGGTTGAAGTTGAGTTTAATCAACGGTCTCAACCAATAGGTGAAGGATCTATAAAAATGTCTACTTTTCTTGGGGCATTGGTAAGGGAGAATGTAAAAGTTACACTAGAACGTTGGTCAAGCCTCCCAGATTCCATTGAGCAAGCTTTATGGGCTTGTCTTCAGGTATGTGTGTATATTATTTTGTTTATGCATGCAAACATAAGTTTTATTTTATTTTATTTTTTTATGCATGAGGAGGATTTCTTAGAGGAAGAAAACAAAGAATATTATATATGGTAGGTTTTGGGGTTTTGGGCTGCTATATTGTTTTAAACAAGATATGCCTCTTTTCTCCTAGGCATTAGGCAAAAAAAAATTTGTGGGTTTCTTCCTTACTAGACTTGTGTGTTCCACATCTAGCTCTTCTCTGATATGTTTAATAGTTTTTGTGGAGATGGCATTATCATTTTGTTTATGCATGCAATCATAGTTTTTGTGGACTTGTGTGTATATTATTTTTTTTACTTTATGTTTTCATTTTCATAGTTTAACTTTCAATGTTATGCAACTTATGTGTATGCAGCAAAAATTTTGTGTAGATGAATACCGTAGGAAAACACTTGTTCAAAAGATGGGCAAACACTTAAGGGACTACAAATCCCTATTAACAAAAATGATTAGAAATCTTGTCCAATGTGAGGATGGGACAAGGCAACTTGCACTTGCCAAACCCGATAACTTAACATCGGATGAGTGGGCATCTTTCATAAAGCAAAGATTATCAAAAGACTTTGAGGTAAGTAAAATATGATATCAAGTACATTCAACTGAAAATTTTTGTTTCATATAATTAACATTATGAAGGTTATTTGTTTTATAGGCGAAGAGTAAAAATTTCAAAGAAATGAGGAAGAAGCAAGACCTTCCTCATACCATGAGTCGACATGGATATGCTCGCTTAGAAGATGACATGGTAATACATTAAACATTCATAGGATGAACTTTCTAGAATTGGAAGTATGAATATGGGGAAAAAAAAGAAGTGGTTTGAAATCTTTATTGTTTATGTTTTTGTAGAAAAGAGAAGCTGAAAATCCTGAAGAGGTGTCACGAATGGATGTTTGGATACGTGGCCATTCAAAGGATGGTGGAAAAGGGAAGCCTATAAATGACATAGTTGCTGAAATTGTGGTAAAAAATTGCATCTCTTTTGTTTTTTTAACTAAAAAAACAGTTTGAACACTTAATGCATGTATATATGATTTCAGCAAAAAATGAAAGAAGTCCCTCGTGAGCCTACAAACAATATAAAGAATGATGCAGTTGCTAAGGTAATCGGCCCCGAACGTCGAGGTTGGGTTCGAGGGATGGGGTTTGGGGCCACACCATCTAAGGTGAATGCAGAAATTGAAAAATGTGGAACTATGAGACAACTTCAAAATAGGGTAATTCAACTTGAACAATTGGTGGAGAAGTTGATAGCTAGACCAAGTGGCAGCAGCCCAATTGAGGTAAAAGATGTCTATTCGTATATATCTCATATGAATAAATATTGCATTCTTTTTAATGTAAAAGTTATCAAGTGTTAGTGTGTCTGTGCATGTGTGTATATATGTCTGCCTTGAATTTATTGAAATTCTCTGTTGCATCTTTTATAGAGTGAGCGATCCAATGCTGAGAACATAGGCAATGTTGATAACACAGGCAATGCTAATGTATCAGCTACTAAGGTAAATTTGTATAATTATTTAAATAGAAATTTTGTACTTATAGAAATGGAGCTGGTTTTCTTGCTTATCATATTTTTTATTCGTGATAGCCACAGAGTGTTAGTGTGGGATTAGAAGGATGCTCACGAGAAGCCCTACCCCAAATTGATGCGAAATGCAAGTTATTGCATTGGGTGGGTTCAGGACAAGAAGTGGCAGAAGCTTCAATTGCATCGACAGACCCTCAATCAAATGTCCATCATGTGCCATTGGGACCAGATTGTTGGAAAGTATGGGTTAATCACTGTCTAGTAGATGTGCCACTATTTCGATCCACCAAAGAGTTGTATACAATTAAACAAGCAGAAGGTAGTACAACAGCTTGGCCAATAAAATACATTGTCATGGAAGGTTGACATATATTAGAGGTAATGGTTTTATCTTTCATTAAGTATTGATTGAATTACTCAAGTAGGTAATTGGATGGAATTTTGGAAATGCATATAGATTGTTTAGTTTAATGTATCTTGTAAAAGGATTATTTAGTTTAATGTGTCATATCCATATCCATAGTACGATTGCTAGTTACTATCCCTATGGTTTTATCTTTGTATAAGGATGCTTGCATAGTAAAAACTTATTAAGAGTGCATCCATTGGATTGAGGCATGAACTTGTAGAATTTAGTTTGTCTCTGATTATTTGGACATTCTTTTGTGATAAATACTGAGATTTTTAATCTCTCCATGTTTACAGGGCCTGCAGACTTGCTTAGTAGCTTTGTTATCATGGTACGTGCATACTTCCTTTGTTTATATACGTGGCCATTCAATTGATTTGGCTTTGAAAGATTTTTTTTAAATTTAAATTTTGAGGTTTTGATTGAACTTAAAGAGTCCCGTAATTCTTGGGGCACACAAGTTATTTGTTACATAAGGTCTCCAATGCTTACCTATTAGAGCTCTTGGCACTTAGAGCTCTTGGCTCTTGGCACTATTAGAGCTCAAAGCCAAATCAATTGAATATTTGAACACATACATACAATGAAGTGTCAAGTAAACTTACTTTTGATGGACCCTAAACTAATCCGGCGAATAATACACTAAGGCTCTATTTGGTTTGTGGATTTTATCAAGGAAAAAAAAATAAAATATAAGGAAATCTACTTTTCTTTATTTGGTTGCAATGGAAAATTAGAAGAAAAAGAAGAATTGGAATAATTTGGCTTGATATGATTTTATCTTTTCCTTCTATTTTCTTTCCTCCTCATTTTTTTTTGGGATGGTGAGATGTAGTGCTTGGTTGTGTTTATGGAAGAAGCTCATCTCGAAAGAGGAGAGAGGAGAGGGTGTCGTGTGTTGTTTTTGGGAGGAGTAATGTTGCCTTGTGCATGTGGAAAAGTAATGCTCCGACAAGAAGAGGGGAGAAGAAGAGAGGAGAGAAGGCAGGGAGGATGTTGTTTGTTGTAGGTGAGAAAGTCTCTTATAGTACTGCTGCTGTAAAGGTTGAGACCGGAAGAGGAGAGAGGGGGAGGGAGGTTGTTACGTGTTGTTTTGGGGAGGGGAGAGAGTGCTACTGCTGCTGTGATAGGAAGAAGAGAGAGAATGGTTGCTTTCCTTGGAACGTGGGAGGGGATATAATTACTTTCTAACGAAATAATAAGGGCATAGTTGTCCAAAAGGGGATTTAATCTTTTAGTTGTACATTATCAAAAGGTTGGTGGAGTTTAAGGGCTCTAGAAAACTTTTTTCTAGACAAATGCCCTTATTATTGCTGACATTTTGGAGAAATTGCTGACATTTAATCAATAAAAATAGCATCAAATCACATTTCCCAGTAAGTATTGGTAAGATATGAATGTCAATTCTTTTTTTTTTTTTTTTTTAACTTGTAATAAAGGTGGCTTAAGGTTGCTTAGAATAATGATTTCCATTGTTAGATATACTTTCAATAATCACTATTTTCTTCAGGTTCAAGCCAAGATTACATTGTGCTAGACTGTCTAATCTATTTTACATATTTATTATTTATCTGAGTTTTTGGCTGTTGATTGATTAGTTTGTGATAAAACTTTTAAAAATATGTAACTGACAACTAGAAATATATAGTTTCAGATGGTTTGAACATGCTGGACACTCATTTGTCAAAGTACCCTTCTTTGGAGCTGTTTCATATATCTTACATTGGCTGTTTCTCCATTCTGCATAGCATTTGGAGTTGTTTGGGCAGCTTTTTGAAGCAAATCTTTTGCGTGGATAGGTCAAGACATCTTTGTAAGAATTTTTAATGTTTTTTTTTTTGGGGATATTGTTCTTTTCTTCATAGTTTACAGGAATCCTGGAAATTCCCAAACTATTTCCTTAGTGTGTTTTGATGGATTCACCTTTTTAGTCTTGGTAGTGCCAGTATCAAACTAGTGATGTTCTTTTTCATAATGGTTTTTAGACAAATTTGTATTAATATTGACAGGAAGAGGCTAACTTTTCTTTTACCAAGTATAGGCATAGCATAGACAAGTTGAATCATGAAGGTACCTCATCCTAATTTTTGGATGCATTGGAATGAAAGAAATAGTAGAATTCTTGATGATTTGAACTATCTATTAAGGAGTTAAAAATAAGGATGGTTAGAAAACTTTTTTGCTTGTAAAGTTTCTGATTGTTTAGGAAATGGAGTATCATTTGTAAATTTTCTTAATCTACCCTTATTGTAGTTCTTGTATGGTGCTCTTTCATGCATATGGAGATCTAAGAATTAATAAGCATTGTGTTCTCTTTACTGGTGACAAATTCATTGGTTTTAGTGGGACCTATCTAAGTACATGTGAAGGTTGTCAAGACAGATTTTTATTTATTATTATTACTAAGGTCAAGAAAGCATTTGTTTGATGCTATCACTTAATTAACATATATTGTCATCAAGGGTTTGAAGGAAAAAATGAAACATCCCCAATGCGGCTCCCAAATTCTAAGATGCCTTTTTTTATATATTCATATGTTTTTTCAAACAAGGTTCGCATCCCTTAGTCTTTTATAGCTTCTATGATATTGCAAAATGGCAAATTACTTGTAATTAACTACTGTGTGGGTGAAGACTCCAATGTTATTAGGTATAGGTGTACTGAATGCCAGCCATTTAAGAAATAAATAATAATAAAATTAACGGCGTGCAAACTGTCTGCCATGAAAAGTCAATTACGGCCTATAAAATGCCGTGGATAGCATTATTCATGTCTTTGTTGCATGCCATTAAACGGCATTTACGGCGTGCACTAAAATGCCGTTAAAAGGTATTTACGGCGGGCTCAAATCTGCTATTAAAATATATTCACGGCATTTCTTTGTATGCCATTAAAACGTATTTACGGCATGCATAAAATGCCGTTAAAAGGTATTTACGGCGTGCATAAAAATGCCATTAAAATATATTCACGGCATTCCTTCATATGTCGTCAAAAGGTATTTATGGCGTGCCTAAAAATGCCGTGCATAATCATTTACGGCGTGCTTAAAAATGCCGTGAATAATCATTTACGGCGTACGTGAAAATGCCGTGGATAAGGTTATTTACGGCGTGAAATGCACGCCGTGGATAACATGGACCTTCCACGGCGTTGCACCTAACGGTGTACCAATGTACGCCGTGGAAAGTCATAGACGGCGTTTTTTGCACGCCGTAAATGCCGTTTTTTGTTGTAGTGTAAATAGGCATTACCATGATGAAGATATCATATGACAATCCTGAACATGAAAAGAAAATCTAACATGATGCCTTAAGTAAGTACTTTATGTAAGAATGTGAAATAATCATCCTTACGGCGAGCTTTCTTAAGTAAAACTATCCAGAGACAATTTCGCATAGAAACCACTCCGTATGAATGATTTCTTCACATATCCTACGTAAAATATATACCTAAGAATGCAAAAAAACTCACAGCACACTTAAACACACTCCAGAAAGCACCTATGTACAACCTCACCCTCTAAAGTCGATAATTATCCTCGAAAAGAATAATCATCCATACACCTAGGAAGATGAGGCTTACACAGCAAGTTTCCTATACAAAAGATGCTTAAAATCATGCATATAATTGAACCATGAAGAGAAAACGGCCTAAACACATCAATTGATTTTTTATGCAAAATGTACCTCTATCCTTAAGAGAGAAACTATCCTACCAGCAAACAATTCACAATCCTAATCCACTAACATGCATTCTCATCATATTTGAATCATATACACTCTAAAATATAGAGTATATATGATTCCTAATTCAATACTAAGCCATGGTTATGCAGATAATGGAGTAGAAGAAGAAGGAATCATAAAAGGATGCAAAGGAGACTTACAACAAAGCAAAAGTCTTCACTGCGTTCTTCCTTCTCTTTGGCTTGGTTCCCTTCTAGTTCTCCTTTGAAATTGTAGTAGAAAGCCTCCTCCAAGTGATATGGGTGTCTTCTAATTCGTGGTCCCTCTCTCTCTTATGAATATAAAGTTTCAAAAGTCCAGCCAAGAGTCAAAAGTCCCTTATGCTGATGAATGAACCTCTATTTATAACCAACCAACCATGTGAACCAATGGTTGAGATTAATTCACCATAAAACCAATCTAGAGCTGTAATTAAATCCCATGAATGTTAAACAACTCAAAACCACCTCCCAATAGGCTTAGAAGTCCTTTAGAAGGCAGAAATTCGGAGTAAAAGAGTTCTATTCCGTCAAAAATGCAAGGAGAGACAAATCAGGATGGGGATCTTGGGTGACCGGTTGGGTGAACCAGTCACCCGAGAGGAATCCCAAAAAATTGGAATTCTAGCTTGGTTCGGACTTCAAACTTCAAACGGACACAAATTCTTCATTTTAACTCTGATTTGAATGATTCAAAAGCAAAAATTTCAAGGATTCAATGTAGAATAAGCCTAAAATATTCTTGAACCAAAAATCCCTGACCAAGGTCAGGTGGCTGGGTTTTCATGAGGCGATTACCCGAAAAAATGTCAATTAACAATAGGGTAATGTGGTGAACCAATTCAAAACCTATCAATAAATTAAATTGGCACTTCAATTAGGCTCATTTCATCATTGTAAGGTCAATGGAACACTCTGGAACAAATTTGGAAGTCAATTGGAAAATATACGAAGTAAAAGACGAAGTTGCCCTTCAAGTCGCAAAAGTTCTAATTAGCTATCCAAACCTATCTGGAATTGAACCAAATTTGACACACACATCCAAAATGATCCTAGAAACTAAATGCAAGTGATGGGACTCAACAAAAAGACAAAAATATGCATGCAATGATGACCTATTCTCCTAAAGCTTAAAAGGGCAAAAGTGTCCTTTAAGGCTTAGGGGCTCTGAAATGCTTCTAAACCTAACCAAATGCTATCTTGAACTCATGGGGATGAAAATGGGGTGTCTACAGTGTCCATTATTCAACCTCTTTTATCTTAAATTTTTATAAAATTTGTGTTATAATTTACCTTTGTTGGGATCTGTCTATTTATACATTTTCCTCTCCTTCTTTTAAATTTTCATTTCTTAAACGTCTCTTTAATAGTTTTATTTATTCCCATGTTCTTGGTCTTCTTCACAATGGGAGAATTAATGGGTAATAGTATATTTGGATTTTTTTAGTTTAGAATTGCATTTTTCAGAAGGATGGAGAACCATGTTTTAATATTGTGATTTCAAGAAAATTGATTGAAAGACTCTATGATACATAGTTTATTATTTGCCCTAGATTTAACATATTTCAACTTGAAACTTTTCTTTATTTTTTAGTCTCTCTACCAAGTGTGAGCAATTATCTATGTTACATTTCTTTTTTACGCATTCAATATTTTCTTATGTTCTCTAATCTGCTTAAGAAGAGTTTGTAACCATGATTTTATACTTCAATTTTAATGTTCAGATTATATGTTGGAGATGAGTGAAGGAATTGTTTTTGGAGGTTTGTAATGTTTGTTATTGGTTTATGTTTGTCATTAGTTTATGTTTCTTGCCCTTTTAATTTTAGTTATTGTGAAAGTTTGTTGGGAATATGAGAACCTAACCTACCTGTTTCTCATCTAATGTTTCTTCACCTTTTTCCATATTGCTTTTGAACTCTTCCATGTGGATGATGTATTTTAAATTTAGATAAGTTAGATTTTCTTCAATTGATTGTGATGGTTTGGAATTTTAAAGCTAATAGTTCTCTTTTTTTTAGGATGGACATCACCCATGTTTAGAACTCACTCTAAGAATTTGAGAATATATTTTCCTCCATGATTAAGCACCTCAATACTAAGTAAAGTAGTTTAAGCATAGCTTTCAAAGAACTCATACTTTTTGCATGCAATATGTAATCAGAAGAATAATGTTGTATTGTGCTATGCGCAGTGTGCTAATTTTCTTTTATTCGAGATGATAAAGTAAGGATATAACTAACTTGGAAAATTGTAAGTGTAATTATGAACCACGGGTTTCGATCCGGGGGAGGAAGGAAAAAACCCTTCTTTTAAAAAGACTTGTAGAGATTTAAATCAATAAAAATCTGGTTTTTAAAAGGTCCACAAAAACATAATAAACAAGGAGTTGCCACCTCATTTTTAGGAAAAGAGGAAAACCATAAAAACAGTTTTTAAAAGAAAACCTTTAAAAACAAATCACATGACTCCGATCAAGGAAAAGTAGGTCTATCAAAATAAGAGAGGATTCGGAGACTAAGTTACGATGTGGGAAGGTTCTAGGAAACATCCTATAGGCACCCACATCGCCCCAAAATGGGTCTCTGAACTTATATGGGCTATTTTAATCACTTCATAATTGGTCACCATGCATATGCAAAGAATCATCCATAAATAATCCACATTCATCCATGAACATCCATAAAGCAATAAACATCCATAAAGTATGTAAACATCCATGAACAAATATGAGAGATATGGAAAGCAGTAGAGAGACAGAGAATAAGAAACAAATCCATCCTATTCCTCTAGCAATCATATGTGATGGATAAATAATGAAGCATGGGTCCATCCTACTCCTCTAGCATATATGTGATGGACAAATGGATAAAAAGAAAAGAAAAACCTAGAATACTTGGTATCCTAGGGCGGACTTGAACATCAAATGAGCGCCTACGTGCCTTACATACAAAGATGTAAGGATCAAAGTCCACGTAGTTCGATTGAGAAGGGGTTACTCCCTTTACAATGAACTATAAACCCTAAGTTTCTATTAAAAGAAAAGAAGAGTTTAAAAAAGAAGAAAAATTTCCAAAAAAAGGAACTTTTAGAAAAGATAGAATTCGAAAAGAAATAGAACTCTTATCCAAAAAGAAGTTTTAGAAAAGTAGAATTCTAAAAGAGATAGAACTCTAAGTGAAACAGAATTTTAAGAGAGTTGGAAACTTAGGACTTCTAATCCAAAGTAAAGACAATAACCCAAGGGGGAGAATAGAACAATTCACAAAAGACTTATCATGAACCACTTACCATATGCAAATTATCCTGAAATATCGAGAAAACACCAATTAATCACCCTATGTATTCTATAGGGCAATTATTAAGCTCAAACCAACCATATTCATGCTCAAATAATCATTAGGAGACCTAATTCAAATCTGGACAGAACACTAAACATGCATATAATGACTTAAAACTCATGCAAATAACAAAAATCAAAAGAAAAACACAAACCTAATATGCTCCTATATGCTCTAAACACCCTAACATGCACAAAACTATCAAAAACATGCTAAATAGGCACTATCATGATGAAAATATCATATGAAAATCCTAAACATGAGAAGAAAATCTAACATGATGCTTTAGGTAAGTACTTTATGTAAGAATGTGAAATAATCATTCTTACAGCGAGCTTTCTTAAGTAAAACTATCCGGAGATAATTTTACGTAGAAACCACTCTGCATGAATGATTTCTTCACATATCCTATGTAAAATATATACCTAAGAATGCAAAGAAACTCACAACGCACTTAAACACACTCCAGAAAGCACCTATGCACAACCTCACCCTCCAAGGACGATGATTATCCTCAAAAATAATAATCATCCATACACTTATGAAGATGAGGCTTGCACAGCAAGTGTCCTATACAAAATATGCTTAAAATCATGCATATAATTGAACCATGAAGAGAAAACGGCCTAAACACATCAACTAATTTTCTGTGCAAAACGTACCTCTATCCTTAAGGGAAAAACTATTCTAACAGCAAGCAATTCACAATCCTATTCCACTAGCATGCTTTCACATCATATTTGAATCATATACACTCTAAAGTATAGAGTATATAAGATTCCTAATTCAATTCTAAGCCATAATTATGCAGAGAATGGAGTAGAAGAAGAAGGAATCGTAAAAGGATGCAAAGGAGACTTATAACAAAGCAAAGGTCTTCGCTGCGTTCTTCCTTCTCTTTGGCTTGGTCCCTTTCTAGTTCTCCTTTGAAATTGCAGTAGAAAGCCTCCTCCAAGTGATGTGGGTGTTTGCAAACTTGTGGTCCCTCTCTCTCTTATGCTGATGAATGAGCCTCTATTTATAACCAACCAACCATATGAACCAATGGTTGAGATTAATTCACCATAAAACCAATCTAGGGCTGTAATTAAATCCCATGAATGTTAAACAACTCGACACCACCTCCTAATAGGCTTAGAAGTCCTTTGGAAGGCTGAAATTCGGAGTGGTAGAGTCCCATTCCGTCAAAAATTCAAAGAGAGACAATTCAGGACAGAACGCTCGGGTGACCGGTTGGGTGAACCGGTTGGACTGGTTGGGTGAACCGGTCACCCGAGAGGAATCCAAAAAAATTGAAATTCTAGCTCGGTTCGGACTCCGAACTTCAAACGGACACAAATTCTTCATTTTAACTCCGATTTGAGTGATTCAAAAGCTAAAATTTCAAGGATTCAATGTAGAATAAGCTAGGATATTCTTGAACCAAAAATCCCTAACCACGGTTAGGTTGCTGGGTTTTCATGAGGCGATTACCCGAAAAAATGTCAATTAACCATAGGGTAATGTGGTGAACCAATCCAAAACCTATCAACAAATTAAATTGGCTTTTAAATTGGACTCATTTCATCATTCTAAGGTCAATGGAACACTCCAGAACAAATTTGGAAGTCAATTGGAAATTATACGAAGTAAAAGATGAAATTACTCTTCAAGTCACAAAAGTTCTAATTAACCATCCAAACCTATCTGGAATTGGACCAAATTTGACACACATATCCAAAATGATCCTAGAAACTAAATGAAAGTAATGGGACTCAACAAAGAGACAAAAATATGCATGCAATGATGACCTATCCTCCTAAGGCTTAAAAGGGCAAAAGTGTCCTTTAAGGCTTAGGGACTCCTAAATGCTTCTAAATCTAACCAAATGCTATTATGATCTTATGGGGGTGAAAATGGGGTGTCTACAGTAATGATAATCTAGCTAATATAAACATTGGACACCCATTCTCTAAACCTGCCGTGCATCTTTGAATAGGAGTAATTTTATTTTCCAATAAACTGAACTAACCTATAATTCTGTCCATACTTTTATTGTAGCCCAAATGAATCATCCTCATTGCCCATGGTTATCCTCCCTTCTGCTCATCTATTGTGGATACTTAAGAAATGTGCAGCATTTTTTTTTGGGTGAAAGTGCTTATTTTGGGGAATAGTTTTATGTCGGTAAATAACAAATTTACTATGTGTCGCTACCCCAAAAAGGATGAGGGATGTTTCCCTTCCTAGAATGGGACGACCCTGGGTCATCCGTTTGGTGGTTGGTGTTGAATGATTATGAAGACGGATTGAATCATCTCAAAGGTGCCTTGACCATCCTAGGCATGCAGGCATGTCTAGAATTATCAAGGCTATGGTGTCGCCACCAATCAGGGGTTTGAGGACGTGATTGGGCATCCTATGGTTAATTAGAAAGTGGGGTCATCCGAGACCTTATAATAAGTCTATCTAAGGGCTTATCAACAAATGGGTCCATTTGAGGTCCATTTGAAAAACTGGTTGACTCCTAATGATATGCGAGACTAAATATTGAGGGTAAGGGGGTTTAGGTACGAGTGGGGAAGGTGTGAGGTAGCCCACATCGCCCGTTAGAATCCAACAGTTCCCGATTTTGATGATGTTTCTGTTTAAATCCCCTTTTTGATATCATTGATTTCCTTTATGAGCAATTTAACATAGAATACCCTCTTTGAAGAGTAATGAAGTTTGCTATCTTTTGAAAAATTGAACAAGGTTTTGAAAGTATTAGTGTTTGAAAAAACACCTCAGGGTTTTTGTAAATGAGAACCTTTTGAAAAGACCGCAAATTCGCCTTCCTTCTTATGGGTATCTTAGGTCAAATTGATCGACTCCTAACAGAAATATCTCTATTTTGAAATGGTAAAAATCAATCCTTACATGAAAGGATGGAAATGATGTGATTCCATTTTTAAAGAATTAATACCAAGTGCGAATCTATTTTGGATTTTTAAAGAACTCGAGACCTTTGAAGTCAATGGAAGGGGGAAAAATGGATACTTTTTTTAAAGCATTTGAAAGTAAGCAGATGTTGTCTTTTGAAGAGAGAAATAGTCTTTTGAAGACGGGGATTCCTTTTAAAGGAGGAGAAATGAGTTGTAGTTAAAAAGGAGCACTTTTGAAGTGTAAAAGAATTCCACTTTAGAAACGAGAGTGAAGCTTTATAATTCTTAATCCCAACTAAGATGGGGCACCCTACATGGAATGATGATTTTGGAAAATTGACTTCATGTGGTAGAAAAATGCATTTTGAAAAGGGAACACACGCCTTTTTAATGAAAAGATTTATTCGAGTCATTCTTGGAATGAACTCGTCAATTAAAACCTCTGTGTACTCATCGAGAGTTTTGAAAGTGTTTCTTTGTAAATGACGTGTGCAATAACAACATGCTTAGTGATGGAATATTCCCTTTGAATTTGTGAAGTCAAAATCTTTGTTTAGTAAAGATGGTTATGTCATCAAAAATGATTTGTGGGAGAATGATCCCAAGCAGGCATGAGTAAAACCCCTTTTGAAAGTTGAACCCTTTTAGCAGGGATTTGAGATGTAAATATCACTTTCAATTCTAAAGACTTTTTTGGAAAAAGAATTTAGAGTTTTTGAAGCATGAAAATGGTTAGGAGGAATTTGATCCAATCTCGAAGTGCACTTGAATTAATTGAATAAAAATATAATCAACTAATCTCTTAAGGATTGGAATTTTACTACGTGACATAGGGACATGCAGGAGTCGGGTTTGGATTTATTCATTGGAATATGGCGGGTCAATTGATTAAATCCATTTGATGGTGGTAAGCTATTATGCTAGGGACGAGTTTTTATGCATTTGATGCTGTAAACTTTTATCCATAGTATGATAGTTTACCTCAAGGCCTTGATTAAACTTTATTCACATGGAAATAGAATTAAAACGTTACATAGCATGAAATTTCAAGATGAACATATCGAAAATTTCAAAAGATATGTAAATATAATCTACCTTGGCAAGGTTTGGAACTCATGAATGCGATGTTTATTGCTATGATAAGCACAAGTATATGTACATGAAGTAAAAGGGTCAAGTAACCACAAAATGAAAAGTGCTCAAACATTGGGGCAAAAGAGTCGCAACGACACAACCCGGAGGATAGCTAAAGACATAGCCTCTAAATAAAGCAGTAAATAAATAAAAGCCAAAAATGTACAAGCATCGGGGCAAAGGGTTGCGACGACCACAACTCGGAGAGTAGCGAAAGCCATAGCCTCTAAAGTAAATATTAAAAAAAATGAGAACAATCATTTTGAATGAATTTGTTCAAGTCCTTGCAATTGTCCATTTATCCAAGCATGGGGATGTCACACCCCATTTTTGCCACCTTAGCTAGGGTTTGTCATTGCATGTGTCTTTTTGTTTCCTTTTTGAGTCTAGTCTTTTGCATTGAGTTTCTAAGGTCCTAAGGATGGTGTGTATAAATTTTGGTTCGATTTGGAGTTGATCTTGAGGGTTAATAAGAACTTTTGTGACTTGAGGGGCATAATCGTCTTTTTTGACACAAACTTTCCATTTGACCTTGAAATGATCTCCAAGTTGCCAATTGGAGTTCATATGGTTGCATTTGAGGTATTTGTGGGTTCGATTCGATGAATTGAAGGTTCGGGATTAGAATGGCTCAACAAGGCTCAGGCTGGCTAAGAGACCTACTTCGGGTTAGCCCGAATTGGTTCATGATTTTCACTCTATGACTACTCATTTAACCTTGATTGGTCTTAATTTCATCCCCAAATGTGTTTAGGGAGGTTGAATTTCGAATTGGAAAGCATTCGGTGCGACCCTATGTGCATACCTAAGCTAAGCGATGGTGAGGCATAGCGGTTAACCACCTTTTTAGGACCCAACCATGCAGCCATGGCTAGGGTTTCTTGCCCTCAAGTGACTCAAATTACATTCCCCTTCGAAACACGGTCGTTTTGGCTTTCGTTTCGTCAAAATCGGAGTTGATTTGAGCCCTGAAACACATTTGGAAGCCGAAAGGGTCAAATATAGGCATAAGCTGACAGGGCCTCGGGTGACCACCTAGGCCTGGGCGGCTAGCCGCCTGGGCCCAGGCTGCTAGCCGCCCAGTCCCAGGTGGTCACCCGAGCCACTTTCCTATTTTGAGCTTTGACGCGGCTCCCATCCTATTTTCTCGGATTTGCATGCCTCCAGCCGCCATTTAACCCTAATTTCAGCCCTATTTGACCTACTTGAGCCCCAAGGGAACCTCTAAGAGCCCTTGGATCAATCCTTAGGGTTTTAATCCCAACCATTGAGGGTTTTCACTCAATCCCTATAAATACCCCCTTATACTTCAGCAATGGGGGCACTTTGGGAGGCACTTAGGAGGGAATTTCTGAAGTGAGAGACACATTGGAGGCTATGGCAGCCATCCTTAGGATAGTTTAACCTAAACTTTGAGTGAGAGAGTGTGAGAGAAAGCTTGAAGGAGGGCTGGAGTTGGGCTTGAAGGCTTGAAGGAAGGAATTTCCAGCAGCACATAAGAGGAGGAGGACTCTCTACAGCAGCCACCATAGGTATATCCTTCCCCCTTTCTCTCTTTCATTCAAACTAAGGTTTCTTGCATAGCTTTGCATTACTTCATGTTAAAAGCTTATAGTTTTATCATGTGTTGATGCTTCTAATGCTTAGAATACATGATTAGGATATTGTTTATGGCTGGTTTTGCATGATATAATGTCATTCTATGTGGTTTTATGAGTGTTTGTGTTTTTAGGGTTTTTTAGAGTCTTTTCTAGGGTTTTACATGGAATAGTCATTATTTCATGTTCAAGTTTGTGTCTTTATCATGTCTTGTTGCTTCTATTAGTTAGTATGCATGATTAGGATAATATTCATGGGCTGTTTAGTATGCTAGGATGCTATTCCATGTGATTTACTGCATGTTTGGGACTTTAGGGTTTCCTTAGTGCTAAAATTGGTTTTCTACATGAAGTAACACTTTTGCATATTGAAGCTTGTGTTTTTATTGTGTTTTACTACTTCTATTAGTTAGTATGCATGACTAGGATAATGTTTATGGGCTGTTTAGTATGCTAGGATGCTGTTCCATGTGATTTAATGCATGTTTGCAATTCTAGGGTTTCTCTTGTGCTGAAATTAGGTTTTTACTTAGAATAGCTATATTTCATGTGCAAGCTTGTGTTTTTATCATGTGTTGATGCTTCTATTGATCAATATGCATGATTAGAATGATGTCCATGATGAGTTTTGCATGATTTGGAGTTATTTTATGTGATTTTGAGCACAGTTGTGATTCTAGGGTTTCACTCATCCTTGTATTAGGAAAGTTGCATATAGCATGATAGCTTAGGGTTTTTCTTTGTGTTTTCTTCATAGTTGATATATATGTGCTGCATATTTGATAACCATGATATTTTTCTGCATTCATAGTAGTGGATTTTAGTGTTTTTTGCATGTCATTGCATGTAGGGTTGAATTAGGGTTTTAGTTAGCTTATGATTCATGTTGTTGCATGACTTGTGGTTGATTTTAAGCCTTATTTCAATTCTGTCCAGATCTGTTATTTGTCCTTGATATGATATTTTGAGCATGTGTTAGCCCATGTTTGGGCATGATAATGGCTTGATTTGGAATCTAGCTTGTTTGGTGGGTATTTTTGGTATGTTTTGCATGGAAATTGCAGGTGCTTTGACAGGTACAACAGGTGCAACTACCCCACCAATGTGGGGTGGTTATTTTGGCTATTGTAAGATGAAATCTTACAAATAAGGTAATTACCCTATGCAATAGGGTGGTTACTTTGACAAGTTGCTTTCGCTTAAGGTAAGTAGGGTATGAGGGTGCCCCAATTCACCCTTCTTTCCTTCCTTTTGAAACTTTCCCTTTCTCCCCCTGTTAGGATTATGCCCTAGAGCCAATCATAGAGATGATTGTTTAGGGATTAGGAACAATCATTTGATTTCATTTATGTATGTCACATTTATTATTGATTTAATAAAAGGGCTTATTCTATTATGTTTATATGCATCATTTATATTTACATAATATGTCCATGGAGTTAGAGTTGAGAATATGGAATTACAAAGAGTTGTAATTTTGAGACTATAGATATATCTCTGTACTAAACTCCTAAAGCATTCCTAGTTGAAGGTTCACTATGATGGACAATAATGAACCATAGGACTAGCACTTGTTAGGCTGACTCTATAGGAGGATAGCTAGTCTCAAGCTATTTGTGTGGAGACACTACAACCAACAAGTGGGTGCCTATTGCGAGAATAGGTACACTGAATGTGACCAAAGATATGAGATAAACTGAATGGAGTTTTATCCTGCCTGTCAATCAGTTTCTCATTGTTATAGTGGTACAAGTAATCCTTAGACCTGAGACATCATAGTTGCCTTATGCATGTAGCTTTAGAAGTTTGATAACACTAAGTGCAGATCCTATTCAGGGGTCTGCAAAGGTATTCATTGGCCCTACTGCTATGTGTATGAAGGCATGTGAGTGATCAACAAGGGATCCATCACTCTCAGGAAAAAGAGAGAGAATGTCTCATATAGCATTCATAATATAACTCATTAAATCCATGGCCATGGTAGGATGAATATGAAAAGAGTTTCATGAGTTCATCAATGAGTTGATATCTATGAATGAGTATAAAGTAATTGAACTAGGGACTTGACAGACTTCCATGTCCTATTAGTTCAATTGGAGACATTGTGTTGAAGGAAGGATGCAATTGTAACCTATAAACTATAACAGAAGGGTTCTTTGTAAATGACTATTCACCTCATTAAGGACCACACTATGAGCCATATGCTAGGTGTTACTCATGGTTAGTAGAAGCCCTAATTGATATAAGTGAGTTATAATCAATTAGGGAATTGGAAGGAGTTCCAATTAGACCCTAAATGGAAAGAGTTCCATTGTGCACACCTCGTGCTATTCCTACTACTTAATGATGTGAACCCAATGGGTCACACACTGATCATGCAAGAAGGGCTTTAAAGTCTATGAGAGAAAGGGTTTTAGTGAATAAAGAATAGTTCTTTATAGGCCTATTTGTATTTGATACAAATAATAGGGGTTAATGTGCAATTAAGTGTAATTACACATAACCCTATTAGGGTTTCTTCCCCATAGCCAGCCCCCTTTAGTGGGCTGCCTATATAAGTCACACTTATGTGTGACATGGCTTAAGAGGCTTGCACAATAAACCCTAGCCGTCCAGCTCTTTGGAGGCTCTCTTCTCTCTCTCTCTCTTCTCCACCTCTAGCAACAACAAGGAAGAAGAAAGAAAAGGCTTGAAGCTCTAGCTAGGTGTGGATACCGTTGGAGGCAGCACACTTGGGCTGCTCATTCACCGCTGTCCGGAGTAGAAGCTTGGAGCAAAACGGAGAAGACAAAAAATCCTGTAAGTGTTCTAACCCTCTTCGTAGTTAGGGTTTGATTTTGTGTTATGCATAGTTAGATTCATGGGATTGGGAATCGTAGGAAAAATTTTTTATATTCCGCACTTCTATTTTTCCCTCTTGTTCGATTCCCAATAGTGGTATCAGAGCCATGATTATGCATAATACAAAATACATATGGGCTGGTAATTATGGTATAGTTGAATGATTCAAAAATCTGGAAAATTTTTCTGCATAATTGGTTTTCCTCCATGGCTGAACCTAGGGTTTGGAACCCTAGGTCAATTCTCTTCTACTGCTCTTCTAATTGATGGTTAAGTGTAGCCATGGATGCAATAGGTTGCATAGGGTTTGAGTTTGGAGAAGAAGAATAAGGAAACTAGGGTTTTATAAAACTGTTATGAACAGTTTTCATGGTAGCCATGAAAAACTGTCATCTTGTTTTGCATGCCGAATTCAGAGTTCTTCTCCAAAATTTTCGAGCCATATATGGTTAGAAAGCTCTTTGAATAAGCTTTCCAACCCAACAAACGGTGCGTCAATCCGAGTTCTGTAGTGAAAGTTATGAATTTTTTACTACAGGCTGTCTGGAAAGACAGTTTTGCTCGGGAATGATGCAATAGCCACAACTTTGAGTTATTGATGGAGATCAAAGGCATAGCTATGGTTGCCACCACTTGAGTTATGTTCTAGACATGGTAGGGAAAGGTTCCCAAGCATTTAGATGCATCATAATTGGATTAAGATGCTAGAACAGAAGGAAGAAGGAGAAGAACACCATAGAGGCTGAATCTGGGTTTTAGAACCCTAAGGTTCTTGCAATTAATTCTAATTAAAGCTGCTGTATTTATGATGGAAGATCATTGTAGGATCATTATATATCATGTGTATATGATTTTCTTTAAGTTTCAAAAAGGTTTTGATGGAAAAAGATTCAAAAAGTTTGAAAATTTTTCATGAACAGCATAGCAGATTTTCCCTGCAGAAAAGTCATCAATGGAGTTTTGATTAGAACTTGAGTTAGGGAACTCCAAATTGCATGAAACCAATTGCATTAGTTTCCTAAGACATGTAGGATACTGGGAAAATTCGTTTGGTAGCCTAATTCATTCATCTTGCTGGGTTTTAAATCAATTACTGATCATGGACAGTGTGCTGTCAAATTCTGGGCAGCCTACTGTTGTTTTAATTGTTTCGAACAATAGGTGATGATTTGATCATCCAAACCTCTTCTATTAGCTTAGTATTTCATGTAGGGACATGATACAAAAGCTGGTTTCAATGGAGGAGTCGAATTGATAAGGATTTAGAAGCTATTGTGACCTTCAAGGTCTGCAACAATGGCTCCAGCAATGGGTTTTGGAAACCCTGATTGTTCTTGATGATGGCAGCCACTTCCACCACTTCTCACGTGTCCAGAGGCTTGTCCCACACCCCTAGGATGTTCTCCCATGACTGGCCATGGCCTCCCACAGTCATTGGTGGCCATGGCAGCCTAGCCAACCTCAGGCAGCCCCCTGGTAGTGACGGCTGCATAGAGTTAAGGATGAAACCCTAATTTTGAGTTAATGATGAAACCCTAATTTCATTATGGCATTAATTAAAACCCTAATTGGAATATTAATTACCTTAATTAAGAGTTAATGATTGGTCATTAAATGACCAATCATGGTTATTGATTGTTAGGGCATAATTAATACCATTAATGATGTCTAGGGTTAGGGTTTTGGAAACCCTAATTAGTGTAATTAATTTAGGATAATAAATACCCTATTTGGCATTAATTAAACCCTAATCCCTTTTATTAAATACCGTATGAACCTAGGGTTTTAATGATTGGACATTAAATGACCAATCATAAGGCATTTAATGATTAGGGCTTGCATTTAGGGTTTAGGGTTATGCATTTAGGGTTTAGGGTTTTAGGAAACCCTAATACACTAATTCATCATTTTAATGATTTTATTTAATTCCTATATTAATTATTTAATTAATATTGATTAATTTTATAATGTTTTAAATGGTTTAAAACACAATTAGGGATTAAATTAAAATCTGGAAATTCTTAATTAAATGAAATTGTTTTGTTTAATTAAGGAAACCCTAATATTGGATATTAGAGTTATTTTAGGAAACTTTACATGTTTTAAATTAATTTGATTAATTGAAACTGTAATGTCTTAAATGTTAAGACTTTATTTAATTCTAGATATTTTTGTTTAAACCTAATAAGATTAGGATGCATTAATGAGATTAATGTAAATCATTCAAGAGAATTACCATAATGCCCATATGTTTTAATGCTTACAGTTTTTCTTTACATTATGCAATGAGATTGTATGTATGTGTTTGGATGATGATTATGGACTATACCCCTTAAACCAATTGTGATTGGCCGTCTTATGAATGGGTTGTAATAATTTTTCAAGAGTTGTAATTTTATTATGGTGATGTAATTTATTATTTGGGGCTTGCATGCCACCTTCCCTCTCTCTCTATCATTCTCTTATGTACCCCACATTCCCCTTATGTATCCCTTTCTATATATTATGTAAATGTTATGTAATCGAGAGCGCACTAAGGAGCATGGTGGACCCAAAGGAGTATGATGGAGCCCAACAAGCCAATGGTGGAGACCATCAAGCCAAGGGAGCAGATTGAAGGACTTGAAAGCTTAGAGAAGTTTTTCAAGAAAGCATGCATGTTATGAATGGTTTATTTTACGATCACCTACACCCACCTTAGACGTTGGATTCAATCTATTGGCTTGGATTGAATCCTCTCAAAGTCCATAATCATCATAGTGGGAGCTTTAATTTATGAGATAATAGTATTAGCTCCAATACCATAGTTTGGTATATGTTACCTATTCACTTAGGGACTAATATTAAAATATGGTACTTTATATATGTTGATATATAATAGCATGCGATGTATGATTTATAATAGCATAAGATGTATGATTATAAATAGCATAATTTATATATTTAAATTTTGATACATAGGATGCATGTTAATTTGATGAGACCCTTTAAAACCCCTCTTATTTAATATTAAGTTGAAAATGGAGAAGTCATTGGGGAATGAATTCTTCATTGCCTTCCATCATTATAGGATCATCTAACGTCCCTTAATGTGGGTACCTGGCTGCAGACATGTAGGAGCTACCCATGTTAAAGACATTACTTGAAACTATCACATATGAGATATCATGGGGTGCCTAAACTGGTATATACCAAGAAACTAACATGTGAGGTATATATTTGGCGAAACATACCTGTGTGAATGATGGGTTTAACTTAACTAGGGAAGTATTCCAAGAAACTAACATGTGAGGTGTATGTTCCCTAGAGGCAAAATGATTGGAACTTGCTTATGAAGCAATAGACAAAGAGTTGTCTTCTTATTGTGGGTTAGAAGTCAAGAAACTAACATGTGAGGCTTCTAGGTCACAGTGGGACCCCAATCCCCATTAGGAATGAGATTCCCGAATTCCATTAGAGGGTGTATGGAATTTGATAAAATAGTGGGAGGTACCATATGATTAAAGACCCAATCATTATGGATAAAAATGAAATCTAATTCTTTGTTTATGTAGATTACCTAATTACTCACCTCAAAACCCCTATTTCCTAATATAGGATATTGATAGTTTGACTAAACCCGATTTCTTTGATTGACTTAGGAAATTGAGAATTGTTCTCAATTCCAAAAGATTGTTTATATGCTATTAGGCCTTTTATTAAAGGCCCTCCATAAAACATCCTAAGAAGAAAAAGACACTATGTGCAACTGGCATCTTGTTGCCATGCTATATGATAGTATTAATGACTAATGAGCTTCAGAAGCAAGATTAGTCAAAGCAAATGCCTTTAATGTCCTACATCACATACAAAAGTTGTATGGTGAGTAAAATAATACTATAAAGTATAGTACTTATAAAGGACTTCTTCTAGACTAGGATGTAATAAAAGTTGTTTATTAATAATCATTCTTTTGAAAAATGATTAATCACATAGAATAGCTTGAGAAGCTAGATGTGATTTAAAATGGAAGCATAGAGGAAAGCAAGTCTTGAAAAGTCAAAGACAAAGAAATATAATTATTTTGTAGTAAATATAAGGTATTGTAAAGGGAACTTGATAAAGTATCAGTCTTCCTAGAAGAACCAAACTTATGAAGTTTTGGTTCATGCTCTAAACTAAATTGTTGGTTAGTTCTGCTTCTTGGTTTTTGGATTCTAGTATAATCTTAATTGAAGCAGAAAGTTAAGTAGATAATAAGTTACCTTTAAAAATTTTAATAGAGCAAGAGTTGCTAGATTAATTTTGGGAACTTATTTCTTAACTAGGTCATTTAAGACATTCTAGAAATTTGATTTCTGAATTTAAATGACTAATTAGAGCGAATGCAACGTATTCCGAGAATACAAGAGATGTAGAGACTCTCATTTAAATGTAACGATTATGACTTGGTTATGAGATGACCAAACCCATCTTTTACTTGGTGAAGTGAAAGAGTTACATTTATAATTTGACTAATACATTGTGATGTATATAGTCATGTAGAGCATGCATTCAATTACAGTAGACTCATCTTAGAATACCATAGCTCAATGGTGAATCTAAGAGAACGAATTGAACCCTATTAAGATATGGTTTGATCCATGATGAGTTTTACTAATGTATCCATCTAGGATATACCTTAAAATTGCTACATATTGATAATTTAGGGTTCACTCCAGTTTTGTCCCAATTATATCAGATATGATATGGGAAGAAACCCAACTTATAGAAGTTAAGGCTTGGGCTTGTGCTACGTATGTCTGGAAACATAATGTAGACAATCTGGAAATACGGTCAAGTAAGTGTTGAATTGTGGTATATCCCAAAAGTGGTTGGGATAGTATTTCTATTACCCTAATGAACAAAAGTTGTCCATTAGGATGTTTGTTGGATTTTCTTGAGAAAGAGTTCATTCAAGAAAGATGCAAAAGTAGATAGAATTTATAGAATTGTCTGTAAAGCCACAAACGAACAAAGATCCAACCCTTGTCTCTGTTGAGACAAAACCCTTAACTACACTACAATCTTTTCATAGATCAAATTGGATATTTCTTTAACATAAGAGAGATATTGTATCTCTATTAGAATGTGAAAGAATTGTTCTTTGGTGATAAAGATCACCAAGATAATCCTATTGATTATGATTAGGCGATGTTTGACATCAACTTGAGAAATGGCTAAGAGTCATTAAATCCAATATGGACAGGTAGAGACCTAAAAGGCTTGGCTATTTAAGAATGTTTTCAACATAGGCAAAAAGTTGTCTATAAAGAAACTTGTTTGATAATAGTTATGCTGAAATCCATTTGGATCTTGTTATCTATAAACACACATTTTGAATATGAGATATGTCAAAAAGGATATAAAGATGTTATATCAAATGGTGAAAAACCATAAAAGTGTGTAAGTTATAGAAGTCTATTAATAGACTACAAGGTTCTCATAATTAGAACATCTATAAAGATTGAAGTAATCAAATTGTTTGATTTCTCTCATTGTATAGATGGACCATGAGTGTATAAAAGGTTAGTGGGAGTGCGATCGTTTTTCTTTATCCTAAGTATAGATGACATCCTAATCATTATGAATGATATATGAATGTTATCTAATGTAAAGTTTTGGTTTTTGGAGAAAAACTAATTCATGAAAGATTTGGCAAAAGCATCCAATAAGATCTATAGAGATAGATCATATAGATTGCTAAGTATCTCCAAATCATCAAACATAGTTGAAATGTTGAAGGAGTTCAACATGGAGAATTCTAAGGGTGGTCTGATTTACTTCAGATAAGAATTCATTATTCAAGGGCATGTGCCCTAGGATAACACAAGTAAGATTCTTAAAGTGTTAAGAAGCCTTATTTTACACTATGTATTGAACCTGATATCTATTATGTTGTAATTGTTACAAATAGTTATCAGTCAATTCAAATTTGGAATATTGGATTGTATATGGAAATTGTAAACTCATAGTAGATGGGTATATGGATTTGGATATAATCCATAGGGGGTATATTTTATATTCACTTTAGTTGGTGAAGTACTTAATGGAAGAACTGTATCAAAGATACAGTGGATTCCATTATTAAGGGTGAATTAATTGTCGCATTGTCTAGGAGACTGTTTGGATCTATAAGTTCATTTAGAACTTGGAGTTGTTCCTTCCATTGAGTTGCCCACACCTTGTTTTGTGACAACAATGGGTCTATAGCTCAAGTATAGGAATCACGGTCTCATCAAAAGTCCAAACTCATAGAGTGACAATTCCAAGTGATTAGAGGAATCATTGGAAGAGGTAATAGATACATTACAGAAGATATTATCTACATAAGTTTTTGTAGACCTACTGACTAAAGCTTTAAAACATAATTGGTTATGTCTAAGACCAACATCTTGAGAAGATAGGTATGCGATACATGGTCGATTGGCTTTAGTGCAAGTGGGAGATTGTTAGGATTATGCCCTAGAGCCAATCATAGAGATGATTGTTTAGGGATTAGGAACAATCATTTGATTTCATTTATGTATGTCACATTTATTATTGATTTAATAAAAGGGCTTATTCTATTATGTTTATATGCATCATTTATATTTACATAATATGTCCATGGAGTTAGAGTTGAGAATATGGAATTACAAAGAGTTGTAATTTTGAGACTATAGATATATCTCTGTACTAAACTCCTAAAGCATTCCTAGTTGAAGGTTCACTATGATGGACAATAATGAACCATAGGACTAGCACTTATTAGGCTGACTCTATAGGAGGATAGCTAGTCTCAAGCTATTTGTGTGGAGACACTACAACCAACAAGTGGGTGCCTATTGCGAGAATAGGTACACTGAATGTGACCAAAGATATGAGATAAACTGAATGGAGTTTTATCCTGCCTGTCAATCAGTTTCTCATTGTTATAGTGGTACAAGTAATCCTTAGACCTGAGACATCATAGTTGCCTTATGCATGTAGCTTTAGAAGTTTGATAACACTAAGTGCAGATCCTATTCAGGGGTCTGCAAAGGTATTCATTGGCCCTACTGCTATGTGTATGAAGGCATGTGAGTGATCAACAAGGGATCCATCACTCTCAGGAAAAAGAGAGAGAATGTCTCATATAGCATTCATAATATAACTCATTAAATCCATGGCCATGGTAGGATGAATATGAAAAGAGTTTCATGAGTTCATCAATGAGTTGATATCTATGAATGAGTATAAAGTAATTGAACTAGGGACTTGACAGACTTCCATGTCCTATTAGTTCAATTGGAGACATTGTGTTGAAGGAAGGATGCAATTGTAACCTATAAACTATAACAGAAGGGTTCTTTGTAAATGACTATTCACCTCATTAAGGACCACACTATGAGCCATATGCTAGGTGTTACTCATGGTTAGTAGAAGCCCTAATTGATATAAGTGAGTTATAATCAATTAGGGAATTGGAAGGAGTTCCAATTAGACCCTAAATGGAAAGAGTTCCATTGTGCACACCTCGTGCTATTCCTACTACTTAATGATGTGAACCCAATGGGTCACACACTGATCATGCAAGAAGGGCTTTAAAGTCTATGAGAGAAAGGGTTTTAGTGAATAAAGAATAGTTCTTTATAGGCCTATTTGTATTTGATACAAATAATAGGGGTTAATGTGCAATTAAGTGTAATTACACATAACCCTATTAGGGTTTCTTCCCCATAGCCAGCCCCCTTTAGTGGGCTGCCTATATAAGTCACACTTATGTGTGACATGGCTTAAGAGGCTTGCACAATAAACCCTAGCCGTCCAGCTCTTTGGAGGCTCTCTTCTCTCTCTCTCTCTTCTCCACCTCTAGCAACAACAAGGAAGAAGAAAGAAAAGGCTTGAAGCTCTAGCTAGGTGTGGATACCGTTGGAGGCAGCACACTTGGGCTGCTCATTCACCGCTGTCCGGAGTAGAAGCTTGGAGCAAAACGGAGAAGACAAAAAATCCTGTAAGTGTTCTAACCCTCTTCGTAGTTAGGGTTTGATTTTGTGTTATGCATAGTTAGATTCATGGGATTGGGAATCGTAGGAAAAATTTTTTATATTCCGCACTTCTATTTTTCCCTCTTGTTCGATTCCCAACACCCCCCTAGGGTTATTTCCTAATAGGGGAACATGGCAATCCTTATAGTTTCCTTTCAATAACAAATACCTTTTGAATCAAGGTTTCCATTTCTTATCAAAATTCCATATTTTACCAAAAATCTTTTGAGAATCATTTATTTTGGAAACTTACCATGTTTTACTTGAAAGGAAACTTAGGGTTTACCATAGGCCTTGATTAGGTTATAACCCTATTCCTTTTCGAACTACGTGGACTTTGATCCATGTATTTCCATACATGGTACGTAGGCGCTCTTCGTGAGGTTCAAGTCCGCCCTAGGATACTAAGTATCCTAGGTTTTCTCCTCCTCCTCTTTCTTTTTTCTGTTTTTCTTTGATTTACTTGATTATATGGATGAATGAATGAATGATATGCATACTGTCTTGTGATGATAATTGTTGATTTGTGTGTGATTAAGACTTTGATTTAGCCCAATTAAATTAAGAGACCGTTTAGGGCGATATGGGTGCCTATAGGCTTTGCCTAGAACCTTCCCATATCGTAACTTAGCCTCCGAATCCCCGATTTCTCTGGTTTCCAAAAGATCATTTGCCTTACCATTTTAAACGTGGAGTCATTATTTTGTTTTCCTAAAACAAAACTGTTTTTTAGGGTTTTCCTTGTTTCCTTTAAAAAATAAGGTGGCGACTCCTTTTCCTTTTTCAAACCAAACCAAATCTTTTCGCCAATCCCTCGTGGGCCCAATTTCCGGGGTTCACAGAATTGGCGACTCCACTGGGGAAATTGTGGGCTAGACTCTATACAATTTGATTGGGCTAAGTTAATTTCTTTTGTTTAATTAAAATCAATCACATTACATCCGCTTGATTGTGTGCTTTCATTTATTGCATTGTGTGCGCAAACTCTTGCATTTTAGGATCGATGTCCCTTGCCACTGACGGGCCTAGCCTCAACCTTGGTTTTCCTGATTCCATGAGTTGGGGCGAAAGCTCTCAACCTCTCTTGCCAAGTACCCTTGGGCTTGCCCTTGGGTATATTAAATGAGTTAATCACGTACTGCTGGACCCACGCGGCGTTCCTGATGCCACATGTGGTTAGGTATAAAGATTGCTCAAGCAAGTGAAGGACCCCAGCCTACCCTTATCATTAGTCCATATAGACAGACTTGTAGGACACTATGGTTTCACCCTTATGCACCCACATTGTTTGTAATGATATCATGACCGTGTTTGTGATGTGCTTAATGGAAAATTAATAGAGGACCTTTGCACCCTATATCCTTAATACGTACCTTTCGCCCATGACCCTTGCAAAGGTGATTGGATTAAAAGGGACTAATTGAGTATATATGGCGTGAAGTCATCGAGACAAATATGGAAGCCTAGGACATACCCTTAGGATGAGAGACTGATTGTTCCCTTTCTTAGAGGAGTGAGAGGACGTACTGGCTTGGATCCGCGACCAGCAAGGGCGCTTAGTGAAGATTGATTCCACCAACCAGTCAAATATGGCCGATGAAGCAACTAGTGAAGGGGGTTTTGATGTTGAGACTTGTTTGAAGGCTATCATGACCAAACTTGATTACACCACTGATGTATCCGAGAGAGCATTGAAAATGGCCCAAGATATCCAACATAAGATGTCCGAACCCGAACAGAATAATGACCGTACCCCGGGGGATAACACCGAAAATGGGACCCAGTCTGGAGAAGGCACTAAGACCAATGATGGGGGAAGCACTCAGCCCAAAGGGAATGAATCACCTGAAGTTTTTAACCTAGAAGGGGGAAGCAAGGGGAAGACCTCTGATACAGACTCTGTGTTGGCTAGCAAGGTAGAAGCCTTGGAGAGAACTAAAAAGGGAATCCGTAGGACAGATGACATGGTGGATGTACGTACCCTATCTTTGTTTCCTCAAGCTCGTATTCCACTACAATTCAAGATGCCCGAATTAGAAAAGTTTGATGGAACGGGTTGCCTTAAGACCCATTTGAAGATGTATGTACGAGCTATGCACCCTCGAGGAGCGACAGATGAACTCTTGGCCCAAATGTTCCATGAAACCCTAGCCACTTCCACCTTAAAATGGTTCTTAACCTTGGATGAGAATAGAACCCGGACTTGGGAGGACATATGTAATGAGTTTTCAGAGCACTACAAGTACAACACTGAGGTGGATGTCACAAGAAGGGACCTAGAGACTACAAAACAAGGGGCCAATGAGACTTTCTCTGCTTTCATTACAAGGTGGAGGCAAAAGGCCTCGAAAATGGCAAATAGACCGAATGAGGAAGATCAGATTCAGTTGGTGGTTAAGAACCTATTGCCGGTGTATCACAAGCACCTCTTTGCTCACTACTTCCCTAATTTCAAGGCTCTTATCGGAGCAGGTACACAAGTTAAGGATGCCATAGCTGATGGATCGATTAAGACGGAAGAAGTCCAAAAGAGTCGCAGGCCGAACTTTGTTGGGAAAAACAATGCCGAGGTCAATGCCATAGCCCAACCCATTCAACCTATCTCCCTAAATGACACCAACCCACCTCGCCAATTCACCGAGCTGCATATGCCACTTGAGAAAGTACTTGAAAAGCTAAAAAGCCGAGGCCTGTTGAAACCTCTCGACCTAAGACCACCACCAAACCCATTGCCCAAAAGCTACAATGAGAATGAATACTGCAAATTCCATCGAGCCAAAGGCCACTCAACCAACCGTTGTTATCGCCTTAGGCATGAGATCCAGGACTTACTTGACAAACAAATCATCTCACCACCAACCCCACCAAATCGCCCAAATGTTACTCAAAATCCACTTCCCTCTCATAATTCATCCAACTCCATAAATGCCATTGAAGCCGACCCATCTCGACCTTGCCTACCCATAAGACAATATACCACATTACCCATGTCCTTGACCCGAGCCTTTTACCAATGCTGTAACCAAGGCCTTATCATACCTCACCCTCCAAAGCCAAGACCCCAAACACCCCATCAATATTGCCAATACCATGGTATACCCGGCCATGACACTGAGGACTGTGCTATGTTGAGAAAAGTCGTTCAAGACCTCATCGATCAAAAGACCCTGCAATTGCCGAAGAAGCCCATCCAACAGCAGCTGAAAGAAAGGTATGAAGCAGGAGACCCTCGAGTGGGGTTGTTGGGAGAACCTTCGGGGAAATTTGATTACTATGTGCTTTATCCTGATCCATTGCCAAGTGAGCCCATAATTCCCACTGGCTGGGATGATATACCTGAAGAGGTGTAGATGGAGGACATTGACATGATTGAATGGGATGACCTGATGGGTGACACAAATGAAATTGATGACATATGGGCTAGTGATGAAGAAATAGACCACATGACAAGAAGGGGCCGCCATTTCAAGCCTCCGCACTTGGAATCTGATAATCCACTGGGTGAGTTAGATAAGCGCCTTGATATGCAAGAAGAAGAGGATGAAGTACCCAGACAATTGAAGAAGACCAATGCCAATATCACCATATGGGGCTTGCTTATGGCCTCTCACAAACACAGACAGGCAGTGCTGAAGTTGTTAAACCAGATACAGGTTCCGGTTGATTTGTCCCCTGAGGGATTGGTGAATCTAGTAAACCCTGCTCCGAAGAATTCCACTATAGTGTTTACAGAGGCTGACTTACCTAAGAGTGGACCCAGCCACTCCCAAGCTTTGCACATAACCGTTGACACCATGGGGAAGAGGGTTCCCACAGTTTTGATTGATAATGGTTCCGCACTAAATGTATGTCCCTTGAGAACTGCAACCGTTTTGGGCTTGGGGCCCACTGATTTCACTCCATCTAGGCAGACGGTGAGGGCGTATGATAATACCCGTAGAGAAGTAATTGGGGTGATCACTTTACCTTTAATCATGGGACCCACGGAGTTCAGAGTAGAGTTTCAAGTCCTTGATGTGCCGTCATGTTTTAATCTGTTATTGGGAAGGCCTTGGATTCATCCTGCTGGGGCTGTACCATCATCATTGCATCAAAAGGTAAAGTTCCCTCATGAGGGAGCCATTGTCACACTTCAAGGGGACTATGATTTGAAAATGGCGGGAGTACCCGTATGTGAGATAAAACCAGAATCAGTTGAGATACCTTTGTCGGGGTTTGAGTATGTGCAATGTATAGAGCAAGAGTTCGGAGAGGAAGAGCCATCACACTGTCACACCCCATTTTTGTCACCTTAGCTAGGACATATCATTTCATGTAGGATTTTGAGTCCTTTTTGAGTCTAGTCTTTTGCATTGAGTTTCTATGGCATTGAATATCATGTGTATGAATTTTGAAGTGATTTGGAGTTCATCTCGATAGTCAATAAGAACTTTTGCGACTTTAAGGGCATAATCGTCTTTTAAGTCGTATATTTTCCATTTGACCTTGGAATGGATCCCGAGTCATTCCATTAAGTTCATATGGTTATATAGAGTCCATATATAGGTTCAATTTCATGAATTAATGGTTTAAGATCAATTCGGCTCGTAATAGTTCGGGTTGGCTAAAAGACCCTTTCTTGGTTTGCTCAAATTGACTCATAAGACCCAAACAATTTTCTCTCATTTAACTTCAATTGGGCTTTATTTATGTCCTAAACATGTTTAGAAAGATCAATTTTCGATTGGGAAAGCATTCGGTTCGACCTTGTGTACAAACCCAGCTTAGCGACGGTGAAGCACCATGGTTAACCACCTTTGTAAAACCTAACCATGCACCCATGGTTGAGGATTTTTGTCTTAAAATGCTTAAAAATGTGTTCCCCTTCGAAACACGGTCGTTTTGGCTTTTATTTCGTCAAAATCGGACTAAATTTGAAGATTTTAGGACTTCTGAAGCAAGTGGAAGTCAAAACCGAAGCGGAAATAGGAGGGCCTCGGGTAACCGTCCGGGGCTGGACGGTCAGCCGTCTGAGCCCAGACGGCTAACCGTCCAGGCCTAGTTGGTCACCCGAGGAGTCCTTCTTTAACTCAAATTCTGACTCTATCTTCCCTCTTTTGACGGTTTCCTTCGCCAAAACAACTTGTCTGAGTTTAGGAGTGTGTAGGTTTGAGTTGTTTGAGCACTAAGAGAGTCTCTAATAGCCCTAGGATCATTATTTAGTGAATTAATCCTAGCCATTGGTTTAGGGGGTCAGTTCTCTATATAAAGGACATGATATTCAGCACATAGGGGGAGGTTAATTGCACTTTACACTTAGAGAGAGAGGGAGCTACGAGTTTGGAGAGCTAGAAGGACTTCAAGAGGAGGCTCTTCAATCCCAAGCAAGCAAGGAAACAAGAGGTTTGAAGACAAGGAAGAGTCTACAAGAGGTAAGCATGTCTCTTTAATGCTGAAGATGAATTTCTGCTTCTACTTCTTCTCTTCCTTCTTCTTCTTCTAAGATAGCTATGGTGCATGCAATTGTTCTTCTTATGGATGGAATTCAATATTTATGTGATGTTATATGAATGATTTTAGGATAGTTCATGGCTTTATATGCTTGATAATCCCTGGTTTGCTAAGGATTTGAAAGTATTACTCTTGTTATCCTCTTAAATCATGCATAGTTCACATGTTTAAGTTGCTGTGATTATTATCATGAATTGATGCTCCTGTTAGTTAATATATATGATATGAATGATATTCATGATAATTTGAGCATGTCTTAGAGTCATTTAGTAGGTTTTTATGCATAGTTGTGAGATTAGGGTTTCGATAACCCTGAAATCGCATAGGTCTTATACAGCATACTTAGCTTAGTTTTGTGAGTTGTTGCTCATCATAATCATTCTATATATGCTGCATATAGTTGAATCATGCTAGGTTTGCATTCATATAGTATATTTTATAGGGTTTTTGGAGACATTATCCTTTTCTAAGGATAATTATCCTTTTCGTTGAGTGAGGTTTTGCATGAGAGTCTTCTGTGATGTGTTTAAGCATGAAATCTTTTCTGTTGTGTTCTATGGTATATATTTTACGTAGGATATGCTGATTGCACCTCCCCATAACGACTTTTTTACGTGAAATTATCTTAGGATAGTTTCGCTTAAGAAAGCTCGCCGTAGGAAGGCCTATTTTCATATTTTACATGAAATATCATCTTTTTGATTAGGATATGCATTGTTATCATGTTTATTGATATTATTGAAGTCTCTTATGCTTATTAGTGTGTCTTTGATAGGTTTTTATGCATGTTAGTCGAGTCATTGCATGTAGGATTGAGTTAGAATCCTTAGTTATTCATTATTCTTGTTGTTTGCATGATTAATGGATGATTTTAGGCCTTGTCAAGGTTCTGTCCAGATTTGCATATTGCTTTCTTTGCATGATTTTGTGCACTTGTAAGGGTGCAAACAGGTACAATGCTTGTCCTATTGCAAATAGGGCTGCTATGGTCTGAAATGGCTAATGTTGGGAGCTTGTGCGCTCAGGTAAGTAGGGTTTGAAGGTGCCCCAATTCACCTTTTTTTTTCTATCTTTTCTCTTCTCCCTCTAAGGGTTACTTCTTAATACAAGCTTATGGTAATTATCAAAGGTTTCCTTCAATATAAAATTCTGGTTTTTATCAAAGTTTTCCTCTTATGGAAGTTTTCAGTTTTGGATTAAATCAATGTATTTTCAAATGAGGAAACCTAGGGTTTTTACCATAGGTTTGTATTAGGTTGTAACCCTATTCTTTTCGAACTACGTGGACTTTGATCCATGTATTTCGCTGCATGGTACGTAGGCGCTCTTCGTGAGGCTCAAGTCCGTTCTAGGATCCAAGTATCCTAGGCTTTTCTTTTCTTTTCTTCTTTTTTCTGTTTTGTTTTATTTGAGTGATTGTGCATGAGATGATTGGATGAAATATATGATATGCATGCTGCCTTGTGATGATATATGATGATATTTGAGTGGGAAAGATATTAAGTTAGCCCAATCAAATTAAGAGACCAACTCGGGCGATGTGGGTGCCTATGGGTTTTTGCCCAGAACCTTCCCACGTCGTAACTTAGCCCTCGGATCCAATTTTCTGGTTTCAAAGACTGTGTTTTTCCTTTAATGGAGTCATGTGGTTTTGAAAATAAAACATTTTTGTGGTTTTCCTCTTTCCCTAAAAAATGAGGTGGCGACTCCCTTTTTGTTTGTTGTCTTTAAACCCCCTATATATATTTTTTGCCAAACCCTTGTGGGCTCCGCGCGCTTTTTCGTGGGTTCACAGTTTGGCGACTCCACTGGGGATGTCGAGGGCTAGACTCATTTAATTTGATTGGGCTAAATTAATTTCTTATTGTTAATTAAAATCAATCACATTGCATCCGCTTGATTGTGTGCTTTCATTTATTGCATTGTGTGCGCTACTGTTGCATGATCACTCGATTGTCCCTCGATGTATCCTTGCCAACTGATAGCCTAGTTCGACCTTGGTTTTCCTGATTCCATGTGTTGGGCAAAGCTATCAAACCTCTCTTGCCAAGTACCCTTGGGCTTGCCCTTGGGTATATCAAATGGATCAATCACGTACTGCTGGACCCACGCGACATTCCTGATGTCACATGTGGTTAGGTATAAAGATTGGTACAAGCAAAGTTGAGGACCCTAGCCTACCCTCTTAAAAGAAAGAATTGCATGTAATGGGCCTTCTAGGACACCGTTGGATCACCTATATGCACACACATTGTTGTGATGATATGCTGCCGTGTTTGTGATGTGTTGCCATGCTTCATCGATTGAGTGGGTAATTAAAGGAAACTTTACATCCTACATCCTTAATACGTACCCTTCGCCATGACCCCCGCAAGGGTAATTGGTTAAGAGAACTAATTAAGGGTGTACGTTGTAAAGATTTTGAGATAATTATGGAAGCTTAGGATGGACCCTTAGGCTGAAAAATTGAGTATTTACCCTATGTTAGAAGGAGAGACGTGCTGGCTTGGATCCGCGATCAACAAGGGCGCCTAGTCAGTGCTGATTCCATCACTGAGTCGGATATGGCTGAAGAAAGAACTAGCAACCGGGGTTTCAACCTTGAGGCCGCTTTGAAAGCTATCATGGAAAAGCTTGACCACACTACCCAGGTATCCGAGACTGCACTCAAGTTAGCTCAAGACCTTCAACAGAAGAACTCTGAACCTGAATCTAGGGCCCGTGCCACTGATAACAATCAAGGATCCAATGAGTCTGAATCCGCTGAGGAACCGTTAGGAGAAGGGGGAGAACTACCCAAGACCAAGGAAGGGGAAACCAAAGCCACATCAAGGGAGAGCTCAACCGTCCTAGCAAACAAGGTCGAGGCCTTAGAACGAACTCTGAAGGGAATCCGCAGGTCTGATGATATGGTGGACATTCGCACTTTGTCCTTGTTCCCAAAGGCTCGCATCCCGTTACAATTCAAGATGCCGGAGTTGGAAAAATTCGATGGGATTGGCTGTCCTAAAACCCACCTCAAAATGTATGTGCGAGCTATGCACCCTCGAGGAGCGAACGATGAGTTATTGGCTCAAATGTTTCATGAGTCATTAGCGAGTTCCGCCTTGAAATGGTTTTTGTCATTAGAGGAGAATAGAACCAAGACTTGGGAGGATGTGTGCAATGCATTCACGGACCATTACAAGTATAACACTGAAGTGGATGTCACGCGAAGGGACTTGGAAACCACTAAGCAAGGGGTTAACGAGACTTTCTCCGCCTTCATCACTAGGTGGAGACAAAAGGCTTCTAAGATGACAGACAGACCGAACGAGGAAGAACAGATTCAGTTGGTGGTGAAGAACTTGCTGCCCGTATATCACAAGCATCTCTTTGCTCATTACTTTCCGAACTTCAAAGCTCTTATTGGGGCTGGCACACAAGTTGAAGATGCAATCGCCGATGGAACAATCAAAACGGAGGAGGTCCTAAGGAGTCGAAGGACAAACTTTGGAGGAAAACCCAATGCTGAGGTCAATACCATTACCCAACCCACTCGCCCTTTCTCCCTAAATGACTCCACCTCACCTCGCCAATTCACCGAGCTATACATGCCACTCGAAAGAGTCTTTGAAAAGCTGAGAAGTCGTGACCTCCTGAAACCCCTCGACCCAAGGCCTCCACCAAACCCATTGCCCAAGAACTACAATGAAAATGAATATTGCAAGTTCCACCAAGCCAAAGGCCATCTAACCAACCGTTGTTACCGCCTCCGCCATGAAATCCAAGATTTGCTCGACAAGCAGATCATTTCACCACCCACCGCACCAAATCGCCCAAATGTCACTCGAAATCCCCTCCCCACTCACAATATGCCTCCTCCCAACAACATAAATGCCATCGAGCTAGGCTCGTCCCAATCCCGTCAACCCATAAGGCGGTATACGCCGCTTCCCATGACCTTGACCCAGGTTTTCCACCAATGTTGTGATGAAGGGCTTATATTGCCATGCCATTCAAAGCCGAGGCCTTCGACTCCTCACCAATTCTGTTTGTACCATCAGGCGCCTGGACATGATACGGAGGACTGTGTTATACTGAAAAAGGTAGTTCAAGACCTTATTGATCAAAAGGTTTTGGTATTGCCAAAGAAGTCCATGCAGCGACAATTGAAAGAAAGGTTCGAGGCAGGAGATCCTAAAGTGGGTTTGTTGGGAGAGTCGTCCGGAAAGTTTGATTACTATGTACTCTATCCCGACCCCATCCCTGATGAGCCTATAATCCCCACAGGTTGGGATGAGTTGCCAGAGGAAGTCCAAATGGAAGAGATCGACACAATCACATGGGATGACTTCATGGGTGATGTAGGAGAGGTTGATGATATGTGGATGAGCGATGACGAAGTGGAGCACATAACTAGAGGGGGTCGCCATTTCAAGCCTCCGTACTTAGAATCTGACAACCCATTGGGGGACCTAGAAGGTAATCGCCACCTCGACCTGCAAGAAGAGGAGGATGAAGTGCTTAGGCAATTGAGAAAGACTAATGCCAACATCACTATATGGGGTTTGCTCATGGCCTCTTACAAGCACCGTCAGACTATCTTGAAGTTGCTCAACCAGATACAGGTTCCTGTTGACACATCTCCAGAAAATTTGGTGAACTTGGTGAATCCAACCTCGAAGAACTCAACCATTGTGTTCTCAGAGGCGGACCTACCTAAAAGTGGACCTAGCCATTCACAAGCCATGTACATCACTGTCGACACCATGGGAAAGAGGGTTCCAACTGTCCTGATTGATAATGGTTCCGCTCTTAATGTGTGCCCTCTCAGAACTGCCACCGTCTTAGGGTTGGATCCAACAGACTTTATGCCATCTGGGCAAACAGTGAGAGCCTATGATAACACCTATAGAGAGGTGATTGGAGTGGTCACTTTGCCACTGATTATGGGGCCTACAGAATTCAGAGTGGAGTTCCAAGTGCTGGACGTCCCGTCGTGCTTCAACCTCTTGTTGGGAAGACCTTGGATTCATCTTGCAGGGGCTGTCCCTTCTTCATTGCACCAAAAAGTCAAGTTCCCTTATGAAGGGGCCATTGTCACACTCCAAGGTGATTATGACTTGAAGTCGTCGGGGGTACCCATTTGCGAGATCAAGCCCGAGCCCATTGGGGCACCATTGTCTGGGTTCGAGTATGTTCAATGCATAGAGAAAGAGCCGGAACAGAGAGAGTTGATACCTCTCGACTTTTGCCCTCATGGCAATTTGCATGTGGGGAACATAATGAAGAAAATGAGTTTCTTCCCAGGCATGGGACTAGGACACCGTCAGCAAGGCATACCGGTATCCGTTCAGAGCCGCTTTGTCACCTATACCTTCGGATTGGGGTATGAGCCTTCCAAAAAGGACCGTATGGAGATGTTGCAGAGAAGCAGAGAAAGAATCAAAGCAAAAGCAGAAGGAAGGGCGCCAGATATCCGAATCTCGCCATACCGACCTACCTTGAATGGTTACTTTGTTAAGGAAGGGGAGGACTTCCTATTCTGTGGATTCCCCGAACCATCCATTGACAAAGCAACTAAGGCGAGAGTTTCGGGGTTTGAAATATTCTTTACTGAGTGGTATCCCATTACTGCTACAATGGTTGACGATAAAGCGATCAAGGATAACTATTGGGAAAAGAAGAACGAGGACTGGGCAGAACAGATGGATTCGGAAGCCATGGTTACAATGTTTCAAGATATGGTTCTTGTTGTAGAGGAATCGGATCTCGAGTGTTCTTCAATTCACCATGCAGCCATGCCGCTCCTTAATTGGTATCTTGAAGAGGGTACCATTGCAGAAGTTCTTGAGGGTGAGGATCTCGACTTACCTGATAGTAGTTTGTAGGTTCCTTAGTAGCTTGTCTTAGCTTTCCTTTCAAATAAAGTGTGTCCGCCTAGCCCACCTTGTGGAGTTAGGAGTCGTTCCCTAGTTGTGGCACATGTGTTTTCTTTTCTTTGTTTTGTTTTGTTAGTTCAGTCAATAAAGTGTGTTTCTTTTCATTATTTGCAGTGTTTCCTTTCTCTCTTCTATGGATATCTATGGCATGGATATAGATCCTAGGAATGACGTCCCCCCGGAGCTCGTCGAGCAAAGGAAAAGGGGCGTTACCGAACCTAACATGGATGAATTGGAATCAATCAATCTAGGGACAGATGAATTGCCAAGGATAATTAAAATCGGGATAACTCTCTCACCTGCTGAAAAAGAAAAGTTGATAATACTTCTAAAAGCCAATGTAGAGGCCTTCGCATGGTCTTATGAGGATATGCCTGGTATTGATCCAGATATTGTGCAACATTACATCCCCACTAATCCCACTAAAAAGCCTATAAAGCAAAAATTAAGAAGATTAAAACCAGAATGGGCTTTGAAAGTAAAAGAAGAGGTAACTAAACAATTAGATGCCGGGTTTCTCCAAGTTGTGGAGTACCCTGAGTGGCTGTCTAACATAGTGCCTGTGCCTAAAAAAGATGGGAAAGTGCGAATGTGTGTTGACTTTCGCGACCTTAATGCTGCGAGCCCAAAGGATGATTTCCCTTACCGCATATCGATGTATTGGTGGACAGCACGGCAGGCCATGCTCTTCTCTCCTTCATGGATGGGTTCTCCGGTTACAACCAGATAAAGATGGCGCCTCGAGACATGGAAAAGACGGCTTTTATCACGCAGTGGGGCACGTATTGCTACAAGGTAATGCCTTTTGGCTTGAGAAATGCCGGGGCTACTTACCAAAGAGCTGCTACGACCCTATTGCATGATATGATCCATAAAGAAGTAGAGGTGTATGTGGACGACATGATAGTCAAATCTGTAGACCGGGAAGGACATTTCGCGGCATTGGAGAAGTTCCTAGAAAGGGCAAAGAAGTACAACCTCTGACTGAATCCTCAGAAGTGTGCCTTCGGAGTCACCGCAGGGAAGCTGTTGGGTTTCATGATCACTCAGAGGGGAATTGAAGTTGATCCAGGGAAGATAAAAGCTATCACGGAGATGGAGCCACCAAGAACGGAAAAGCAGATCCGGGGTTTTCTGGGGAGAGTTCAATACATAAGTCGCTTTATCGCCAATCTAACCATGGTATGCGAGCCAATTTTCAAGCTGCTTAAAAAGGGCATTTCCAAGGAATGGAATGAGGATTGTCAAGAAGCCTTTGAAACCATTAAAAGGTATCTGAGTAACCCCCCAATCTTGGTTCCCCCGCGGCAAGGTGAACCATTACTGTTATATTTAACGGTTACTGAAACCGCGACGGGAGCCATGTTAGCTCAATACCTTGAAGGGTCGAAAAAGGAAAATGCCATCTACTACTTGAGCAAGAAAATGACAGATTATGAAGTAAAGTACAATGCGCTAGAAAAGGCTTGCATAGCATTGGTATGGGCTACCCAGAAACTCCATCATTACATGATGTCTTTTGAAGTCCTGTTGATAAGTCGATTGGATCCTCTGAAGTATTTGCTAGAAAAACCAGTCCTATCGTACAGGACCACTCGTTGGTCGCTTCTTCTCAATGAGTTTGACATAAAGTACCTGGCGCAAAAGTCCGTCAAAGGAAGTGTCATTGCAGACCATTTGGCAAGCTGCCCTGTGTCATCATCAACCCAATTCAATGATGAGTTCCCCGACGAAGATATCCTGGAAATCAAGAAGAAGGTTTGGAAAGTCTACTTCGACGGAGCTGCAAACAGAAGAGGTTATGGCATAGGAGTGCTACTAGTCTCGCCCGAGGAAGCCTTCACGCCTTTAGCAGTCAAATTGGGGTTCGAAGCCACCAACAACATAGCAGAGTATGAGGCCTGCATCCTAGCATTGGAAGCTGCGTTAGAATTGGGGATAAAAGAACTAGAGGTGTTCGGAGATTCAGCATTGATCATCTGTCAGATAAAAGGGGAGTGGAAGACTCGCGATGAGAAGCTGTTGCCCTATCATGCCTATTTGGAAGCACTGACCAAAGAGTTCACGGAGATCGAGTTCAATTACCTGTCGAGAAACAAGAATCAGTTCACTGATGCCTTAGCGACTCTAGCTTCAATGGTGGAGATACCAGAAGGAGGAAGCGTGAAACCACTCGTGATCGAATGCAGAGAGAAACTTGTTTATTGCTGTTCCATTCGAGAAGCAGAGGTAACGGATAATCATCCTTGGTTCTATGACATAAGAAGGCTCATCGAGGAAAGAGAATATCTGGAAGAAGCATCTCGCGTGGATAGGCGAACATTGAGAAGATTGGCAAGCCATTATGTGGTATGTAGAGGAAAACTGTATCGGAGATCTTATAACGGAATCCACTTGCTGTGTGTCACAGAGGAAGAAGCCAGAAAACTCATCGAAGAAATCCATGAAGGAGTGGGGGCTCCGCATATGAATGGATACATATTGGCTAAGAAGATCATGAGACTAGGGTATTACTGGTCTACAATGGAAAGGGATTGTTATACCCACATCAAGAAGTGCCATAAGTGTCAGCTCTTCGCCAACGGACAACACTTGCCCTCCATGCCCTTAACAAGCATGTCAACTCCATGGCCGTTCGCAGTATGGGGAATAGATATCATCGGACAGATTAAGCCGAAGGCATCCAACGATCATGAATACATCCTGGTAGCCATCGATTACTTTACCAAGTGGGTGGAAGCAGCTTCCTTCAAAGTTTTGAATGCTAAAAAGGTGGCGCAGTTCATACAGCTCAACATTATCTACCGATATGGGGTACCGCATGAGGTCATTTCAGATAACGGTCAGCATTTCCAGAAGGAGACCAAAGAACTCTTGCAGAAGTACAAGATCGTTCATCACTTGTCATCCCCATATCGTCCACAGACAAATGGCGCAGTGGAAGCCGCCAACAAGAACATCAAGAAGATATTACAGAAAACGGCTGACACGTACACTGATTGGCATGAGAAACTACCATTGGCATTATGGGGGTACAGAATGTCAGTCAGATCGTCAACAGGGGCTACGCCGTATGCGCTAGTGTATGGGATGGAGGCTGTTCTGCCAGTAGAATTGGAAGTTCCTTCATTAAGGGTTGCAGTGGAAAGTCAGCTAGCAGAGGTGGACTGGATCAAAAGTCGTTATGATGAGTTGGCATTGCTAGATGAAAGGCGATTGAGGGCTCTCTACCATGTGCAAGGGTACCAGAGAAGAGTCGCAAGGGCGTTCAACAAACATGTCAAAGACAAAGGCTTGAAGAAAGGGGATTTAGTGTTGAAAGAGATCCGAGCTCCAATTTTCGATCCACGAGGAAAGTTCAAACCAAGTTGGGGAGAACCGTACGTCATTAAGGAGATATTGCCAGCAGGGGCTGTTCGACTTATGGATTTGGATGGGATCGAGTTCGCTCGTCCTACTAATTTGGATCAATTAAAGAAGTATTATGTATGAGGCCTGCTAGGTTGAAAACCTGTAAGGACGGCCTAGGCAAAAGTTAAGGCATTTGAACTACGAGGACCTGATTCCCCAAAAAAGAAGAAAAAAGAAAAAAAAAAGAAAAAAAGAAAAAAAAAGAAAAAAAAAGAAAAAAAAGAAAAAAGACAAAAAAGAAAAGGAAAAGAAAACGGGGATACGTAGGCAGCCCATAAAGTTACATTGGGTGCGGTCCAATCAACACAAGCAAAAAATCTCGAAAGTAGATTATTATTGGCAATTCATTTGAAACTAATTGTTTGACATAACAATTTATTGATGTTAAGTAAAAAGAACTATCGACATGCCATAGATATTCTATTCTTTGAGTCTTTAAGTCCTCTTGAGTTTCTTTAGAGTCATTTTGTTTGTCTTCTATCTCTCTCTATCAAGTCTTCTTTTCTTTCGCGAGTCATGGCCGTGGGATGCCTCCACTGCTTCAAGAATGTCTTCTCTGCAAAGTTCAAATCTTGTGTCCTTGATAAGGTCATAAATTCTTTCTCGACGAGAAGTCTCCCTTTCGCCCAAATCATCCTCCAACCATTGCTTGTATTCTCTACTCATCTCGAAAGGCCCTTCAGTGTTGGCAATCCGAGTCAATTTCAGGTCTGTAGGCCAGCGAGACCTCGCCCACTTGATTATGGTAGGACCGACAGGTTCCACAAAGCAACAAGGTCCTGTTAAGGACGGTATGGTTTGCATGGCGCCCATCTGGCGAAGAATTCTCGAAGCCCAATAGAAGGAAGTCAACCTCAGTCCTATGAGTTTGACAAAAGCACACCTCGAGGTTCGAAAAAGTATCTGCTCTTTACACCCCCATGTAAAGACGTACCATTTGATGTTCCACCATGACAGCGTGTGGAAATAACCCAACCAATCTCTTAAAGAGAACGGCCCAGGGAGTTCAACTCGGAGCAGACAGAAGTGCTGGGGCTTGTATGGAGTGATAGTGGTGGGAGATAGAAAATTCAAGTGCTCGAGTAGCCACATTTGCAGTAAAAAGGGGCTACCTTCTAAAGGCACTTTGGGGTTGCCATGAATTTTATCTAAACCATTCAAGGTTTTAGCTAATACCAAGGGAATGATGTTATGTCGCTTGAGAAGAGGGGTAATCAACTCACATATTTGAACAGGGGCTTGAAGAGTGCCGGTGGATATGAGAAAGCGACCAATTAAAAAGAAAGCGAGTGCACGCTGAATTTGAGGGGTGAAAGTCAGAGTACCTTCGCTATCATGAGCCAAGAATAAGGTTGCTAACTTCATTAAGTCCACCATATGGTCCTTGACAAAGATCGTTGCGTCCCTTTGAGGAATGCCAAGAAAATCCGAGAAGGAAGCAAGGTAATCAGAGCGAGGTGTAGGAAGAATGAATGGCCCTGCGGGCAAAACTCCAAATAAAGCACAGAATTCCTCCATGGTTGGGCATAATTCTTCATAATTAAATCGAAAGAAATGGATTTGAGGATCCCAGAAGTATGTAGCAGCAGTGAGAAGGGTCGTCTCGAGCTTCATGTGCCTTATGGAGAGCAATGGTTCCAAGCCGAAGCGCTTAAACTCAGTTTTGTCTTTGGCAGCCATGACTGCCAAAAACCCTCTTAAGAACCCATCCAAGGCTTCCATAATTATTGTCAATGAAAATAGGTGAGTTAGAAGACTCCCCTCATGTGTTTTTATAGGAAAAGGGTCACAAATTCGAGTCCTAAAGGGAGTAGAACCGTCAAAATCGCAAAATTCCTGAAAAATTGCGAAAAAGCGCGTCGACCTCGGGTAACCGTCCGGGGCTGGACGGTCAGCCGTCTAGGCCCAGACGGCTAACCGTTCGGGGCCAGATGGTCACCCGAGGCCTCCACCTTGTTTTGCCTTGTTTCGCCCGGTTTTGCCTATTTTCGCGTTCGGGTGGCCTTTTTAGGCCATTTTCACTCCTATGAACTCACATTGACTCAAATTTTCATGAGAAAGGCACCATAACATCATCATGATAGATTCAAACAAGCACAACAAGTATCCATAATAAGGGATAAAAAAGTTTGGTTTTAGGTGGCAAGTACAAAACACAAGCATGAAATGCAAAAAGATAGCCATTGTCTCATTGTTTCTACAAGCCCAACAAGAAAGTAAATGAACTCAGCGGTTCCCAGAGCTTCTTTTGCAGCTCGGCCCAGCTCCGTCATGACCCCCACGAGGTGCTCTAGGAGGGCGCATTGCCGGTGGTGGCTGCATATACAAAATCCATTGCAAAGAGGCTAAGTATGAGAATAGAGTTGGTTGAAAACCACATATGAGAATTTTGAATAGGTGGAACACTTACCATGACATCCAAACGAGCTTCCGCCATGGATTTGGCTAAGCTCATCCTCACAAGGTCACGCCTCAAACCCTCACTAAGGTCGATGAACTCTTGGGCATATGCCACAGGCACCTAGGATAATCAATAAGGGTAAAATTGAAGGTAATGTTCAAAGAAAGAAAGAATACCCATAAAAAGAACTCACCTGTTCTCGATTTGGGTCGATCTTGGGGGACTCATCAAATGCAGGATGAGTGATAGCGGTCTTGACAAAGTCTGACCCACTACACAAATCAATGAACCAATTCGGCTGAGGCAAGGGTAGTGACCTATCCCCCTCCATCTCATCTTCCTCAGAGCCAAGAACCACTCCTGAGCCCACTGTCGAGCTATGCCCTCGTGCTCGTCGACCCTGCAAGTGTTCACCTATTAAATAGAGTCTCTACCAAAAGAAAAGGCTAGGAGAATGTTAAAGACTTACCCCCTGAGGAGGGAGGCCTGTCACCCTGGGCCTCATCAGATATTGGAGACAGAAAGTGTCATATGCAATGTCAGGAGAAGTGAACTCCTCCGCATCCCAGCCTCTCAAGGCATCCCACAACTCCTCTCCCTCCATTAAGTTAGCATGCCTCATGTTAAGTGGTGGAGGCATTGGAGCCATAGCGGCATTCACATCACCCATGACTTGGCGTAAGACACGCTCCCCTAGGTACCAATACCTACCCACGGGGCCTTCCAAGAGCACCCTCTTGCCCGTCAACATCAAGTTAGGAATGCATCGCTTGGATAGCATTGGTACCCATATCTTCCATAGATTCCATTCAATCTGTTCAAAAATCCAAAATGAGAAATTGGGAGTAAAAGGAAAAGGAAAAGAATAGGGAAAGAATTTTACCATATCAGCAGTGAGGCTCGCTAGGTGAGCTCTAGCAAAGGCGTAATCATGACGATTCGCCACCCGGATGGACACATAACTAGGAGAGTAATTCTTGAGGGTAGGCCATTCAATGGTTTCCTCAGCAAGGGATGGGCGACATAGGTTGAGGTACTCATAGCACCAAACCTGTCAAAAATTGAGAAAAGAGTCAAAAAGAAAGATAATATAAGGAAAAAATAAAAAGGAATGAAAGGGAAGTAGCATTACCTCCCAAACAAAGGGCATCCCGCCGAAGTCCTTGGTCACACCGCGTGACATGTCACACATTGTGCGGTACATGGTGGCTAGAGCAGACCCTCCCCATTTGAACTTCCTGATCTTGTCAACATCCTCCATGCTTGCAAGAAGACCCAAAGGGGCTAGGTCGCCCGTCCCGGCGAAGAATGTGCATGAGATCATGTACAAAAGGAATGCCCTTGTAATACAATCGGGGCTTGCACCCTCGCTCTCCCTTTGCTTAGCAAACTTGTTGAAAAGCCAAGTGCGTCGCACTGCTTTCTTGATGACCTCAATTTCCATCCCAAGGTAAGCTAGGAGATAATCCTCATCCGTGTGAGCCTCCTCATAGAATTCCAAGCTTTTACCTTTAATGCTTAAGCCCGTTATCATGGTGAAGTCCTTGGGGGTTAGTGTCATCTCCCCAAAGCCAAAATGGAATGTATTGGTGGTGTCCCACCATAGCTCAGACAAGGCTAGCAAAGCTTGCCTATCACATTGGTCATTCCATAGAGAATCTAGGAATGGGCCAAAACCGGCCTTTTCGACATAGCCTTTGGTGATGGGTTGGAAGTTTTCCATGTTCCGCCACCATTCAATGAGTCCTTTGACAGAGGACCGAGTGCGCATGTCCTGAAAGTTGGGCTATAGCCATTGAAAATACATTGAGGGTTAGTTGAAAGAACATGGAAATAATAAGCTTACACTACCAATTGGTTTCAAATCGTTTTCAAAAGATGTCAAAAAGTTGTTTTTATTCATGAAATGAATTGCTAATGGATGTTTATGAGTTTACTTGTTTATATGCCTTAATTTGGCAAGGATTAAACACTTTTTTATCACTTGGGCATTTTATCGAACACTTGGTGGGTGATACCTCCCAAGCCTTGAAACAAAAGAATTTTGTATGATCAATCCTTGCTAAATCATAGCATATTACTCACTTGAGGGTTTACTTGTTGATATACATTGATTTGGTAAAGATTGAACATCTTTATTTCACTTGGGAATTTTATCGAACACTTGGCGGGTGCCATTTTTCAAGCTTTCAAATGAAAAGAATTTGTGTGTTCAATCCTTGCCAAATCAAGGGATATCACTCAACAACCCAAGGGGTATTCAAAAGAAGTAGAAGGGAATGCAATTTCATCAAAAGAATCGAAAGATTCAAAAGAAAAGTGTTAAGTTGGGTAAACTTACTTCTTGTTGGGAATGGATGAATGAGAGATGCTTCTCGGGTTCAAGCAACACCCTAGCTTGTGGAGCATCATAGAGTGGTGCCTTGTATGTGATTTTGACCCCATAGAATGGATACTTGGTGCTTGAGTCCTTGCTTGATGACATCTTTGATGATGGAGTTGGGTTTGTGAAAAATGGGTTTGAATTGGTTTGATTTCACAAGATGATGTGAATTGGTTGTTTTGATTGCTAAATGGGATTGATTTGTTGTTGTTTGATGTGCATTTGATGTTTGGATTGAATGTTTTTGAAATGGGAATGAGAGAATGAGAGATAGAGAAGATAGGATGTGAGTTTAGAGAGAGAAACTCTCTAATTTTCGAATGGGAGAATGTGAGAATGAGTGGGCAAGTGTTGGGTTTAAAAACCCAGAATTTTTTCAATGGTGGGCTCGGGTAACCGTCCCACCCTGGACAGTCAGCCGTCTTGCCCTGGACGGTTGACCATCTGAGGGCAGAAGGTCACCCTAGCCCGCTTTGCCCGTTTGCACCGTCTCGCGCGCTTGCGACCTCTAAACTTCTCCAAATTGACTTTTTGTGCAATCTTTGAGTTATGGGATGAATATATCCCCCAAGTTTATCAAGTTTCAATGAAATTTTTGAATCTTGGGTGATTGTATTCGCCCGCATAACGAGGAGTTGCAATAGCCATGATAAATGGCTTTCTCATGAAATGAGCTTGGTGTTGAATTGATTGACTTGCAAGCCTTGGAATTCAATTCTCTAGGAGATGATAGTGATATCATATCATGTGATAAAGATAATTTCACATGAAATGACTTGCTAATCATGTGATAAAGATAACTTCACATGAAATGACGATTCATAAGCTATGCTAGTTACGAAGTAACTTGCTATCTTTGTGAAGAGGGCATGAAATGCACTTTGTTTTTCAATCAATTGACTTTCAAAATCAATGTTGTATCATGTGATAAAGATAATTTCACATGAAATGACATGAAATAAGGTTGATTTTCAATCAATTAACTCTAAATTCAATGTCATTTCATGTGTTAAAGATAATTTCACATGAAATGATAAGTAATGAACTTGATTTTGAGTTGAAGGACTCTCAATACATTATCATTTCATGTGAAAAAGACAATTTCACATGAAATGCACTTGATTTGGAGTTGAATGACTCCCAATACATTGTCATTCCATGTGATAAGGTTAGTTTCACATAAAATGATAAGAAATGAGCTTTGATTTTGAACCAATTGACTTGCAATTGGGTCTCATATCATGTGATAAAGACAATTTCACATGAAATGACGATCCATGAGTTATGCAATAACTCCCCGTCTTTGTTACTTCCACAGAAAGTGGCACAATTTCCCATGAAATGACGATCCATGAGTTATGAGATAACTCCCTGTCTCTGTTACTTCCACAGAAAGTGGCACGATTTCACATGAAATGACGATTCATGAGTTATGCAATAACTCCCCATCTTTGTTACTTCCACAGAAAGTGGCATGAAATCACAATTTCACATGAAATGATACATGAGTTATGCAATAACTCCATATCTTTGTTGTTTCCACTGAAAGTGGCATGAAATCATAATTTGATGAGTCATGAGTTATGAAATAACTCACCACCTTGGTTATCCCCAGTGAGACTGGCATGAAATGCACTTGGTTTTGAATTGATGGACATTCAATTCACCAATAATTCACATAAAATGATGATTTATGAGTTATGAAATAACTCGTTTTGAGAATTACCAATGAAATTGGTAGGGTACCTTGTGATGCACTAGTGCAACTAATTTTGCGTCATGAGAAGACCATGTGGATATCACTAATGCAATTAGTGCATGGTAAGGGCATTTGCATGAGCGCACTAACGAATGTTGGCATGCATAGAAATGCATTCAATTCTTTGCTTCGATGAAATCGTCGCATGCTTGGATATGACGAAGTCTATCATTATGGTTCCATTTGAGTTTGTTGGTATTAAGGAGATTAATCCATCATACAAAATGTGTTGTTATATCACTAATGCAATTAGTGCATGGTAAGGGCATTTTCATGAGCGCACCAACGAATGTTGGCATGCATAGAAATGCATTCAATTCTTTGCTTCGATGAAATCATCGCACGCTTAGATATGACGAAGTCTATCCTTTTGGTCCCATTTGAGTTTGGTGGTATTAATGAGATTAATCCATCGAACAAAAATGGGTTGTTCTTTGATCATTGGCTCGCAAGTGAAACTTGTTCACCAATGAGGGGCTTCTGTCACACCCCATTTTTGTCACCTTAGCTAGGACATATCATTTCATGTAGGATTTTGAGTCCTTTTTGAGTCTAGTCTTTTGCATTGAGTTTCTATGGCATTGAATATCATGTGTATGAATTTTGAAGTGATTTGGAGTTCATCTCGATAGTCAATAAGAACTTTTGCGACTTTAAGGGCATAATCGTCTTTTAAGTCGTATATTTTCCATTTGACCTTGGAATGAATCCCGAGTCATTTCCACAAGTTCATATGAGTATATAGAGTCTATATATAGGTTCAATTTCATGAATTAATGGTTTAAGATCAATTCGGCTCGTAATGGTTCGGGTTGGCTAAAAGACCCTTTCTTGGTTTGCTCAAATTGACTCATAAGACCCAATCAATTTTCTCTCATTTAACTTCAATTGGGCTTTATTTATGTCCTAAACATGTTTATAAAGATCGATTTTCGATTAAGAAAGCATTCGGTTCGACCTCGTGTACAAACCTAGCTTAGCGACGGTGAAGCACCATGGTTAACCACCTTTGTAAAACCTAACCATGTACCCATGGTTGAGGATTTTTGTCCTAAAATGCCTAAAAATGTGTTCCCCTTCGAAACACGGTCGTTTTGGCTTTTATTTCGTCAAAATCGGACTTAATTTGAAGATTTTAGGACTTCTACAGCAAGTGGGAGTCAAAACCGGAGAAAAAATAGAGGACCCTCGGGTAACCGTCCGGGGCTGGACGGTCAGCCGTCCAAGCCCAGACGGCTAACCGTCCAGGGCAAGTTGGTCACCCGAGGAGTCCTTCTTTAACTCGAACTCTGACTCTTCTATCCCTCTTTTGACGGTTTCCTCCGCCAAAACAACTTGTCTGAGCTTAGGAGTGTGTAGGTTTGAGTTGTTTGAGCACCAAGAGAGTCTCTAATAGCCCTAGGATCATTATTTAATGAATTAATCTTAGCCATTGGTTTAGGGGGTCAGTTCTCTATATAAAGGACATGATATTCAGCACATAGGGGGAGGTTAATTGCACTTTACACTTAGAGAGAGAGGGAGCTACGAGTTTGGAGAGCTAGAAGGACTTCAAGAGGAGGCTCTTCAACCCCAAGCAAGCAAGGAAACAAGAGGTTTGAAGACAAGGAAGAGTCTACAAGAGGTAAGCCTATCCCTTCAATGCTGAACATGAATTTCTGCTTCTCCTTCTTCTCTTTCTTCTTCTCCTTCTAAGATAGTTGTGGTGCATGCAATTGTTCTTCTTATGGATGGAATTCAATGTCTATGTGATGTTATATGAATGATTTTAGGATAGTTCATGGCTTTATATGCTTGATAATCCCTAGTTTACTAAGGATTTGAAAGTATTACTCTTTCTATCTTCTTAAATCATGCATAGTTCACATGTTTAGGTTGCTGTGATTATTATCATGAATTGATGCTCCTGTTAGTTAATATATATGATATGAATGATATTCATGATAATTTGAGCATGTCTTAGAGTCATTTAGTAGGTTTTTATGCATATTTGTGAGATTAGGGTTTCGATAACCCTGAAATCGCATAGGTCTTATACAGCATGCTTAGCTTAGTTTTTTGAGCTGTTGCTCATCATAATCATTCTATATATGCTGCATATAGTTGAATCATGCTAGGTTTGCATTCATATAGTATATTTTATAGGGTTTTTGGAGACATTATCCTTTTCTAAGGATAATTATCCTTTTCGTTGAGTAAGGTTTTGCATGAGAGTCTTCTGTGATGTGTTTAAGCATGAAATCACTTCTATTGTGTTCTAGGGTATATATTTTACGTAGGATATGCTGATTGCACCTCCCCATAACGACTTTCTTACGTGAAATTATCTTAGGATAGTTTCGCTTAAGAAAGCTCGCCGTAGGAAGGTTTATTTTCATATTTTACATGAAATATCATCTTTTTGATTAGAATGAGCTTTGTTATCATATTTATGGATGTTATTGGAGTCTCCCATGCTTGTTAGTGTGTCTTTGATAGGTTTTTATGCATGTTAGTCGAGTCATTGCATGTAGGATTGAGTTAGAGTCCTTAGTTATTCATTATTCTTGTTGTTTGCATGATTAATGGATGACTTTAGGCCTTGTCAAGGTTCTGTCCAGATTTGCGTATTGCTTTCTTTGCATGATTGTGTGCACTTGTAAGGGTGCAAACAGGTACAATGCTTGTCCTATTGCAAATAGGGCTGCTATGGTCTGAAATGGCTAATGTTAGGAGCTTGTGCGCTCAGGTAAGTAGGGTTTGAAGGTGCCCCAATTCACCTTTCTTTTTCTTTCTTTTCTCTTCTCCCTCCTAGGGTTAATTCTTAATTCAAGCTTATGGTAATTATCAAAGGTTTCCTTCAATAATAAATTCTGGTTTTTTATCAAAGTTTTCCTCTTGTGGAAGTTTTCAATTTTGGATTATTCGATGTATTTTCAAATGAGGAAACCTAGGGTTTTTACCATAGGTTTGTATTAGGTTGTAACCCTATTCTTTTCGAACTACGTGGACTTTGATCCATGTATTTCGCTGCATGGTACGTAGGCGCTTTTCTTGAGGCTCAAGTCCGTTCTAGGATCCAAGTATCCTAGGCTTTTCTTTTATTTTCTTTTATTTTCTTCTGTTTTGTTTTATTTGAGTGATTATGCATGGATGATTGGATGAAATATATGATATGCATGCTGCCTTGTGATGATATATGTTGATATTTGAGTGAAAAAGATCTTAAGTTAGCCCAATTAAATTAAGAGACCAACTCGGGCGATGTGGGTGCCTATGGGCTTTTGCTCAGAACCTTCCCACGTCATAACTTAGCCCCCGAATCCAATTTTCTGGTTTCAAAGACTTTGCTTTTCCTTTAATGGAGTCATGTGGTTTTGAAAATAAAACATCTTTGTGGTTTTCCTCTTTCCCTAAAAAATGAGGTGGCGACTCCCTTTTTGTTTGTTGTCTTTAAACCGCCTTTATATTTTTGCCAAACCCTTGTGGGCTCCACGCTCTTTCGTGGGTTCACACATGGCTGCATGGTTGGGTCCTACAAAGGCGGTTAATCACTATGCCTCACCATCACTTAGCTTAGGTATGCACATAGGGTCGCACCGAATGCTTTCTAATTCGAAATTCAACCTCCCTAAACTCATTTGGGGATGAAATTAAGACTAATCAAGGTCAAATGAGTAGTCATAGAGTGAAAATCATGAACCAATTTAGGCTAACCCGAAATAGGTCTCTTAGCCAACCTGAGCCTTATTGAGCCATTCTAACCCCGAACCATCAATTCATCGAATTGAACCCATAAATACCTCAAATGCATTCATATGAACTCCAATTGGCAACTTGGAGATCATTTGAAGGTCAAATGGAAAGTTTATGACCAAAAAGACGATTATGCCCCTCAAGTCACAAAAGTTGTTATTAACCCTCAAGATCAACTCCAAATCGAACCAAAATTCATACACACCATCCTTAGGACCCTAGAAACTCAATGCAAAAGACTAGACTCAAAAAGGAAACAAAATGACACATGAAATGACAAACCTTAGCTAAGGTGGCAAAAATGGGGTGTGACACCCTCCTATTTTCTCGAACTTGTCTGCCTCCAACCACCATTCCACCTTATTTTTAACCCTAATTGACCTACTTGAGCCCCAAGAGAGTCTCTAAGGACCCTTGGATCAATATCTAGGGTTTTAATCCCAACCATTGAGACATTCCCCTCAAACTCTATAAATACCCCCTTATACTTCAACATTAGGGGGCACTAAGAGGCACTTAGAGGCACCTAGAGGCAATTACAGCCATCCTTAGGGTATTTTAACCTAATTTCTGAGTAAGAGAGTGAGAGAGAGAGCTTAGAGGAGGGCTGGAGCTTTGCCTGAAGGCTTGAAGGAGAGTGTTTCCAGCAGTTCATAAGAAGAGAGGAAGACTCTACAACAATAAAGTAAACTCCACCATAGGTATACCTCTCTCTCTTTGAAACTAGGTTTTCACTTAGAATAATTCTAATACATATTCAAGTTAGTACTTTTATCATATGTTGATACTTCTACTAGTTAATACATGTGATAAGAATATCATTCATGGTTAGTTATGCATGTTATAGGATTATTTCATGTGATTTTATGTGAGTTTGTGATTCTAGGGTTTCTCTTGTGCTGATATAGGATTTTTGCTTAGAATGTTTTGCTGCTTCTATTAGCTAATATGCATTATTAGGATGTTGTTTATTGGCTGTTTTGCATGCTAGAGGGTTGTTTCATGTGATTTAATGCATAGTTGGGATTCTAGGGTTCCTCTTGTGCGGAAATAGGGTTTTTGCTTAGAATAGCTTTATTTCATGTGCAAGCCTATATTTTTATCATGTGTTGATGCTTCCATTGGTTAATATGCATGATTAGAATGCTGTTCATAAGTGGTCTTGCATGATTTAGAGTTATTTCATGTGATTTTATGCGTAGTTGTGATTCTAGGGCTTTACTCATCCTTGTTTTAGGAAAGTTGCATATAGCATGATAGCTTAGGGTTTTTCTTGGTTTCTTCTTCATAGTTGCTATATATGTGCTGCATATTAGATAACTATGATGATTTTTACATTCATGGTAGTTGATTTTAGGGTTTTTTGCATGTCATTGCATATAGGGCTGAATTAGGATTTTTGTTAGTTCATGATTCGTGTTATTTACATGACTCATGGGTGATTTTAAGCCTTATTTCAATTCTGTCCAGATCTGTTTACTGTCCTTAATGACATATTTCAAGCATGTGATAGCCTATGTTTAAGCATGATAATTGTTTGGTTAGAAACTAGGTTGGTTTGTTGGTATTTTTGGTGTGTTTTGCATGCAAATTGCAGGTACTTAATAGGTACAAACCCATAGAAAGTGGGATATGACAGGTGCAATTACCCCACCAATGTGGGGTGATTATTTTGGCTATGTGTCACACCCCATTTTTGTCACCTTAACTTAGATATATCATTTCATGTAGGATTTTGAGTTCTTTTCGAGTCTAGTCTTTTTCATTGAGTTTCTATGGCATTGAATATCATGTGTATGAATTTTGAAGTGATTCGGAGTTCATTCCAATAGTCAATAAAAACTTTCGCGACTTTTAGGGCATAATCATCTTTTAAGCCTTATATTTTCCATTTGACTTTGGAATGAATCTCGAGTCATTCCCTCGAGTTCATATGAGTATATAGAGTCTACATATAGGTTCAATTTCATGAATTAATGGTTTAAGATCAATTCGGCTCATAACGGTTCGGGTTGGCTAAAAGATCCTTTCTTGGTTTGCTCAAATTGACTCACAAGACCCACACAATTTTCTCTCATTTAACTTCAATTGGGCTTTATTTATATCCTAGGTATGTTTAAAAAGGTTAAATTTTGATTTGGAAAGCATTTGGTTCGACCTTGTGTACAAACCCAAGCTTAGCGACGGTGAGGCACTAGGGTTAACCGCCTTTTTAAAATCCAACCATGCATCCATGGTCAAGGAATTTTGTCCTAAAATGCCTAAAAATGTGTTCCCCTTCGAAACACGGTTGTTTTGGCTTTTATTTCGTCAAAATCGGACTTTATTTGACCTCTAAAAGACTCATGAAGCGATTAGAAGTCAAAATCGGAGCAGAATGGAGAGACCCTCGGGTAATCGTCTGAGGCTGGACAGTCAGCCATCTAGGCCCAGACGGCTAACCAATCAGGCCTAGATGGTCAACTGAGGAGTCCGTCCTTAATTGGGTTTCTGACTCCTCCTTTCCTCTTTTGACGGTTTCCTCCGCCCTTGCAAGTTGTTTCCTCCTAGGATTGTGTAAATTTGAGTTGTTTGAGCACCAAGAGAGTCTCTAATAGCCCTAGGATCATTATTTAATGAATTAATCTTAGCTATTGGTTTAGGGGGTCAGTTCTCTATATAAAGGACATGATATTCAGCACATAGAGGAGGTCAATTGCACTTTATACTTAGAGAGAGAGGGAATTACGAGTTTGGAGAGCTAGAAAGACATCAAGAGGAGGCTCTTCAACCCTAAGCAAGTAAGAGAACAAAGAGTTTGAAGGAAAAGAAGGTTCTACAAGAGGGCTGCTATTGCTTGAAATTGCTAATGGTTGGAGCTATTGCGCTTAGGTAAGTGGGTTTGAAGGTGCCCCAATTCACCTTTCCTTTCCTATTCTTTCTCTTCCCCTTCCCTAGGGTTATTTCTTAATATGGACACATGGTGATTGTCAAGGGTTTCCTTCATTAATAAAATTCTGATTTTCTATCAAAGTTTCCATCTTGTGGAAGTTTTCAATTTTGGACTATTCAATACATTCTCGAACAAGGAAACCTAGGGTTTTTACATAGGTTTCTATTAGGTTGTAACCCTATTCTCATTCAAACTACGTGGACTTTAATCCATGTATTTTGCTGCATGGTACGTAGGCGCTCTTTTTGAGGCTCAAGTCCGTTCTAGGATCTAAGTATCCTAGGTTTTTCTTCTCTTTTCTTTTTTCTGTTTTATTTTATTTTCTTTGTTTGATTATGCATGGATGAAATGGATGGATGGGATATATGTTATGTATGTTGTCTTGTGATGATATATGATGATATTTGAGTGAAAAAGATCTTAAATTAGCCCAATCAAATTAAGAGACCAACTCGGGCGATGTGGGTGCCTATGGGCTTTGCCCAAAACCTTCCCACGTCATAACTTAGCCCCCGAATCCAATTTTCTAGTTTTTAAGACTTTGCTTTTCCTTTAATGGAGTCATGTGGTTTTGAAAATAAAACATTTTTATGGTTTTCCTCTTTTCCTTAAAAAATGAGGTGGCGACTCCTTTTCATTTGTCGTCTTTCACACATATTTTTGCCAAACCCTTATGGGCGCCGCGCTTTTTTTTCGTGGGTTCACACTATGGCAAGATGAAATCTTGCAAATAAAGTAATTACCTTATGCAATAGGGTGGTTATTTTAACAGGTCGCTTTTGCTCAAGGTAAGTTGGGTATGAAGGTACCCCAATTCACCTTTCTTTCCTTAAGACTTTCCCTTCTCCCTCCTAGGGTTATTTCCTAATAGGGGCATATGGTAAGGTACTATAGTTTCCTTTCATAGAAAAATTCCTTTTCAAATAAAAGTTTCTATCTTTACTTGAAATACCATATTTTCTAGAGATCTTTTGAGAATCATTTATCTTTGAAAACTCTTTTATTTATGGAAGGAAACTTAGGGTTTACTATAGGCCGCTATTAGGTTGTAACCCTATTCCCATTTGAACTATGTGGACTTTGATCCATGTATTTCCATACATGGTATGTAGGCGCTCTTCGTGAGGTTCAAGTCCGCCCTAGGATACTAAGTATCCTAAGTTTTCTTTCCTCCTTTTCTCTTTTTTCTTTTTCTTCAATTTACTTGCTTATGAGAATGAATGAATGGATATGCATGCTTTTTTGCAGTGATAATTGTTGATTTGTGTTGTGTTTAAGACTTTGATTTAGCCTAATTAAATTAGAGACCAATTAGACTGATATGGGTGCCTATAGGCGTTGCCTATAACCTTCCCATATCATAACTTAGCCTCCGAATTCACAATCTTTGGTTTCCAAAAAACTTTTTGCCTTTCCATTTTTAAACATGGAGTCACTTGTTTTGGAAAATAAAACATTTTGGGGTTTTCCTCTTTTCCTTTAAAAAATGAGGTGGCGACTCCCTTTTCAACCCACGTGGGCCACTTTTTAGGGTTCACAGGGAGATATGGCATTGACATCTCCATGAGTCCTTCCACTGTTTCTTGATCAGGAATTCTTTGATTACTCTTCTTCCTTAATTATGCCATTACCAATGGCATCTCCTACTTGAGTTCCAACTCCAACCAAAGCCTGAAAGTTTGGGAAATAGCTTGCAAACATATGTTTGTGGTAAATAGGGAAGAGGTTTTTTACTACCATCTGAATATGCTCTTCTTCATTGGGTCAGTTAGCCATTTGAGAAGCCTTAAGTCTCCATCTAATGATGAAGGAGGAGAAAGTCTCATTTGCAATTTGCTTAGTGGTCTCTAAGTCACGATGGGTCACATCCACCTCTATGTTGTATTTGTAGTGGTCGGAAAACTCTTTACAAACATCTTCCCAAGTTTGAGTTTTAGACTCATCCAAATGTAGAAACTAGCGAATAGACGATCCACTTAAAGATTCATAGAACAATTGGGCCATCAACTCTTCAGTAGCCCCACGAGGTTGCATAACACGAACATACATCTTCAAATGGGTTTTGGGGTAACTAGTCCCATCAAATTTCTCTAACTCTAGCATCTTAAAAGCGATTGGTAATTTTGCTTAAGGAAAAAAAGACAAAGTATGAATGTCCACAAAATCATCAGCATGACGAATTCCTTTCAAAGTCTTCTCCATGGTTGTAATCTTGGCAGCCATTTGCTTCTGATCCTCGGTCATATAAAGGGTCACATTGGGTGGTATATGTTGGGAATCAAACTAGGGAGGAAAAATACAAAGGCGGAATTTAAAATTTTTCCTATGATTCCCAAACCCATGAATCTTAATTATGCTTAATACAAAAACCATAAACCCTAACTAGAAGAGGGTAGAATTACTTACAGTTGATTCAAGTCTTCTCCTTTATGCTCCAAGCTTTGTCTTCTGATTGAGCAGTCCAAGTGTACTGCCTCCAACAGTATCCACACCTAGCTTGAGCAAGTTGTCCTTTCCTTCTTCTTCCTTAGGGTTGCTAGAGGTGGAGAAGAGGGAGAGAGAGAGAGGGAGGGCTGTGTAAATTTCGGCCAGCACTTGGGAGCCTCCAAGAGTGCATTAAGTGATGATGTCATCACATCATAAGAGGCTTTAAATAGCCTCCAACTAGGGCCGGCCAAGGGGGGATTCCAAACCCTAATCTAATTTGTGTAATTACTCTTAATTACACAATTAGCCCACTAGTTTGCATCAAATACAAATTAGCCCCTTAAAGAACTTTTCTTTAATCACTTATACCCTTTCTCTCATAGACAATCAAGCTCTCTTAGCATGATCAGTGTGTGACCCATTGGGTTCACATCATCAAGTAGTAGGAACAGCACAAGTTGTGCACAATGGAACACTTTCCATTAAGGGTCTAATTGAAACTCCTTTCAATTCCCTAATTGATTATAACTCATTTATATCAATTAGGGCTTCTACTAACCATGAGTAACACCTAGCATATGGCTCATGGTGTGGTCCTTAATGAGGTGAATAGTCATTTACAAAGAACCCTTCTGTTATAGTTTAAAGGTTACAATTCCATCCTTCCATCAACACAATGTCTCCAATTGAACTAATAGGACATGGAAGTCTGTCAAGTCCCTAGTTCAATTACTTTATACTCATTCATTAATATCAACTCAATGATGAACTTATGGAAACTCCTTTCCATATTCATTCTACCATGGGCCCATGGATTTAATGAGTTATATTCAATGAATGCTGTATGAGACATTCACTCCCTTTTTCCTGAGAGTGATGGATTCCTTGTTGATCACTCACATGCCTTCACACATATAGCAGAAGGGCCAATGAACACCCTTACAGACCCCTGAATAGGATCTGCACTTAGTGTTATCAAACTTCTAAAGCTACATGCATAAGACAACCATGGTGTCTCAGGTCTAAGGATTACTTGTACCACTATAACAATGAGAAACTGATTGACAGGCAGGTTAAAACTCCATTCAGTTTATCTCATATCTTTGGTCACATTCAGTGTACCTATTCTTATAATAGGCACCCACTTGTTGGTTGTAGTGTCTCCACACAAATAGCTTGAGACGAGCTATCCTCCTATAGAGTCAACCTAACAAGTGCTAGTCCTATGGTTCATTACTGTCCATCATAGTGAACCTTCAACTAGGAATGATTTAGGAGTTTAGTACAGAGATATATTTAGAGTCTCAAAATTACAACCCTTTGTAATTTCATATTCTCAACTCTAACTCCATGGACATATTATGTAAATATATATGATGCATATAAACATAATAGAATAAGCCCTTTTATTAAATCAATAATAAATGTGACATATATAAATGAAATCAATTGATTGTTCCTAATCCCTAAACAATCATCTCTATGATTGGCTCTAGGGCATAATCCTAACAGTATAATGGGGATGGAAGTGGATGAATAGTTGTAGATGGGGACTTGAGTATTATATGGTGGAAGTTGGGTGGAAAGTGAGGATTGATTCTAAGATGGAAGTTGGGTATATAGTGGTTGACTTTGTAGTGGAGGTTGATTGTATAGTGGTTGACCTTGTGGTGGAGGTTGATTGTATGGTGGTTGTGTAGTTTGGCTTTGGCCTCCAACTTGGGTTGATGGGTTGGATTGGTCTTGGGGAATGGAAATTTGGGTATTGGACAAGGTTTGATTTGTGGGGATATTGTAAATGAGGACATGGGTTCGGTTATTAATCTCTTGTGCCATTCTCATTGCAATGTCATATTTTACTGATACTTCCTCCAACTTTCCCAGTATGTCATTCAATAGCCTTTCAATCCTCCGGGGGTTCGCAGAGTTCCTAGAAGTAAATGTCCCTTCAGATGTAGTCAAATTACTCATTGCAAAAGTCTCATCCATGGCGAGGTCTTGTTCGAGGCTTACTCTAATCAAATGGTCAAATGAATCATAGGTCTAAGCTAGCACTTTCCTTTAAAACAAATTTCCCTGTTAGACAATGTCCAAAAAAGAATTTTAGAAAGGTCCATGACTACACTTAATATGAAGGGGCTTAATCTTATAGGGCATGCCCCTAGTTAGACACCTCATCTTAAGGGATGCCCTTTGGGGCAAAGAAATGAGGTGACATACTAAAGGAACGTAGGTCTTGATTTTAGAATCGTGTTACCAATCATCATTAACCCACCACATAAGATTCATTCACAACCCTAATCGCATCATCAGAAGAGTAAGTAACCCGGATCACCATATTTGTGGGCTTTGTTTCTTCTTTCCCAAGATTCATACGATACATTCCATTACTATTTATTCTATACCTACACATTCCCATAACTTACATTCATACCATACATACATACATTCCATACATACATTCATTCCATAAGCATGGTGACTTTTAACTAAGTAAGTCTATGTGTCCTAAACAGTCAACTATATGCACTAAAAGGGCAGGATAGTGTCACCTACTTGCTTGAACCAACCATATACCTATCACATATGTCATGAAGGATGCCACGTGAATCCAGTGGTACGTGTTGATCCATTTAGTATAACCAAGGGTACGTGACAAGAGGAGTTGATAGCCTTGCAAACATAACACCCAAGAATAAAGGGAACTGGGGTCAAGGCTAGGCCAATAAAAAAGGCAAGGATACATCGACCTATTATTCAAATGCAATGCACATATGATGCAATAAAGTAAGCACACAATGAAACATATTCAAGTGATTGATTTTAATTGATTTTATTGAAAGAAATTAAATTAGCCCATACAAATTAAATTAAATCTAGTCCATGAATCCCTAGTAGAGTCACTAGACTGTAAACCACGAGTTTTGAACGCCCTTTTACAAAGTGTAGAAATTTAATAAATAAAAATATGTTTTTTAGGGTTCACAAAAACAATAACAAACAAAGAGTCGTCACCTCATTTTTTAAGAAAAAGAAGAAAACCATAAAAATATTTTAGAGAAAACCTTTTCAAAACCAAATATGACTCCAATTAAGGAAAAGCAAGTCTTAACAAAACAAGAGAGGATTCGAAGACTAAGTTACGATGTGCGAAGGTTTTAAGAAACATTCTATAGGCACCCACATTGCCCCAAAATGGGTTTTTTAAATTTATATGAGCTATTTCAATTACTTCCTAATTAGTCACCATAGATTTGTAAATAATCATCCATAACCATCCATTCATCCATAAACATTCATAAACATCCACAAACATCCATGAAAGAATAAAAAGAGATATAGAGAACAATAGAAAGAGAGATAAAGAATAAAAGAAAAGAAAAGAAAAGAAAAGAAAACCTAGGATACTTTACATCTTAGGGCAGACTTGAACAACAAATGAGCACTTACGTACCGCACATGCAAAGATGTAAGGATCAAAATCCACATAGTTCGATTGAGAAGGGGTTACTACCATTACAATGAACTAATAACCCTAAGTTTCCCTTAAAATAAAAGAAGAGTTTTCAAAAGGAATAAGAGAAAATAAAAATTTGAGAAGAAAGAGAACTTGTAACAACTAAGAAGTTTTATAAAACAAGGAAACTTGGGAGTTATAATTCAATGTAAAAAGAATAACCCTAGAGGGAGAAGAGAACAATTCATAATAGAACTCACCATGAACCAACTTACCATAGGCCAACAATCTCAACGTATTGAGAAAATATCAATTAATCACCCCATATATGTTATAGGGCAATTATCATGCTCAAACCAACCATATTCATGCTCAAATCATCATTAGAAAGCTTAACTCAAATCTACTAAGCATCTCTAAAACATGCTAATAATCATGCAAAAAGCAAAAATCAAAAGAAAAGCTAAACCCTATGTCACACCCCATTTTTGTCACCTTAGCTAGGACATATCATTTCATGTAGGATTTTGAGTCCTTTTTGAGTCTAGTCTTTTGCATTGAGTTTCTATGGCATTGAATATCATGTGTACGAATTTTGAAGTGATTTGGAGTTCATTTCGATAGTCAATAAGAACTTTTGCGACTTAAAGGGCATAATCGTCTTTTAAGCCGTATATTTTCCATTTGACCTTGAAATGAATCCCGAGTCATTCCATCAAGTTCATATGAGTACATAGAGTCCATATAGAGGTTCAATTTCATGAATTAATGGTTTAAGATCAATTCGGCTCGTAATGGTTCGGGTTGGCTAAAAGACCCTTTCTTGGTTTGCTCAAATTGACTCATAAGACCCAACCAACATTCCCTCATTTAACTTCAATTGAGCTTTATTTATGTCCTAAACATGTTTAGAAAGATCGAATTTCGATCGGGAAAGCATTTGGATTGACCTTGTGTACAAACCCAGCTTAGCGACGGTGAAGCACCATGGTTAATCACCTTTGCAAAACCTAACCATACACCCATGGTTAAGGATTTTTGTCCTAAAATGCCTAAAAATGTGTTCCCCTTCGAAACACGGTCGTTTTGGCTTTTATTTCGTCAAAATCGGACTTAATTTGAAGATTTTAGGACTTCTACAATAAGTGGGAGTCAAAAGCGGAGCAAAAATAGGGGACCCTCGGGTAACCGTCCGGGGCTGGACGGTCAGCCGTCTAAGCCCAGACGGCTAACCATCCAAGCCTAGATGGTTACCCGAGATACTCCTTTTTCAAGTCAACTTCTGACTCTTCTCTCCCTCTTTTGACGATTTCCTCCGCCAAAACAACTTGTCTGAGCTTAGGAGTGTGTAGGTTTGAGTTGTTTGAGCACCAAGAGAGTCTCTAATAGCCCTAGGATCATTATTTAGTGAATTAATCCTGGCCATTGGTTTAGGGGGTCAGTTCTCTATATAAAAGACATGATATTCAGCACATAGGAGAGGTTAATTGCACTTTACACTTAGAGAGAGAGGGAGCTACGAGTTTGGAGAGCTAGAAGGACTTCAAGAGGAGGCTCTTCAACCCCAAACAAGCAAGGAAACAAGAGGTTTGAAGACAGGGAAGAGTCTACAAGAGGTAAGCATGTCTCTTTAATGCTGAACATGAATTTCCTGCTTCTCCTTCTTCTCTTTCTTCTTCTTCTTCTAGGATAGTTGTGATGCATGAAATAGCTTCTCTTATGGATTGAATTCAATGTTTATGTGATGTTATATGAATGATTTTAGGATAGTTCATGGCTTTATATGCTTGATAATCCCTGGTTTACTAGGGATTTGATAGTATTATCTCGTTCTATCTTCTTAAATCATGCATAATTCACATGTTTAGGTTTCTGTGATTATTATCATGTGTTGATGTTCCTGTTAGTTAATATGTGCTATATAAAGGACATTCATGATAATTTGAGCATATGTTAGAGTCGTTTTATAGGTTTTAATGCATAGTTGTGAGATTAGGGTTTCGATAACCCTGAATTCGCACAAGTTTCATACAACATGCTTAGCTTAGCTTTTTGAGTTGTTTCTCATCATAGTCATTCTATATATGCTGCATATGGTTGAATCATGCTAGGTTTGCATTCATGTAGTGGGTTTTATAGGGTTTTTGGAGACATTATCCTTTTCTAAGGATAATTATCCTTTTCGTTGAGTGAGGTTTTGCATGAGAGTCTTCTGTGATGTGTTTAAGCATGAAATCACTTCTATTGTGTTCTAGGGTATATATTTTATGTAGGATATGCTGATTGCACCTCTCCATAACGACTTTTTTACGTGAAATTATCCTAGGATAGTTTTGCTTAAGAAAGCTCGCCATAGGGGGGGCCTATTTTCATATTTTACATAAAATGACATCTTTTTGGTTAGAATATGCTTTGTTATCATGTTTATTGATATTATTGGAGTCCCTTATGCTTGTTAGTGTGTCTTTGGTAGGTTTTTATGTATGTTAGTCGAGTTATTGCATATAGGATTGAGTTAGAGTCCTTAGTTATTCATTATTCTTGTTGTTTGCATGATTAATGGATGATTTTAGGCCTTGTCAAGGTTCTGTCCAGATTTGCATATTGTTTTCTTTGCATGATTGTGTGCACTTGTAAGGGTGCAAACAGGTATAATGCTTGTCCTATTGCAAATAGGGCTACAATGGTCTAAAATGGCTAATGCTAGGAGCTTGTGCGCTCAGGTAAGTAGGGTTTGAAGGTGCCCCAATTCACCTTTTTTTTTTTCTTTCTTTTCTCTTCTCCCTCCTAGGGTTATTTCTTAATACAAGTCTATGGTTTTAATCAAAGGTTTCCTTCAATAATAAATTCTGTTTTTTTATCAAGGTTTCCATTTTGTGGAAGTTTTCCTAAATTCAAACTTGTTTATTCAATTCTCTTTCAAATGAGGAAACCTAAGGTTTTTACCATAGGTTTGTATTAGGTTGTAACCCCATTCTTTTCGAACTACGTGGACTTTGATCCATGTATTTCGCTGCATGGTACGTAGGCGCTCTTCGTGAGGCTCAAGTCCGTTCTAGGATCCAAGTATCCTAGGCTTTTTCTCTTCTTTTCTTTTCTTTTCTTTTTTGTTTTGTTTTATTTGAGTGATTATGCATGGATGTTTGGATGGAATATATGATATGCATGCTGCCTTGTGATGATATATGATGATATTTGAGTGGAAAAGATATTAAGTTAGCCCAATTAAATTAAGAGACTAACTCGGGCGATGTGGGTGCCTATGGGCTTTTGCCCAGAACCTTCCCACGTTGTAACGTAGCCCCCGAATCCAATTTTCTGGTTTCAAAGCCTTTGCTTTTCCTTTAATGGAGTTATGTGGTTTTGAAAATAAAACATTTTTGTGGTTTTCCTCTTTTCCCTAAAAAATGAGGTGGCGACTCCTTTTTTGTTTGTTGTCTTTCACGCCTATCATTTGCCAAACCCTTGTGGGCCGTTTTCCGGGGTTCACAGTTTGGCGACTCCACTAGGGATGTCGAGGGCTAGACTCATTTAATTTGATTAGGCTAAATTAATTTCTTATTGTTAATTAAAATCAATCACATTGCATTCGCTTGATTGTGTGCTTTCATTTATTGCATTGTGTGCGCTACTGTTGCATGGTCACTCCATTGTCCCTCGATGTATCCTTGCCAACTGATAGCCTAGTTCGACCTTGGTTTTCCTAATTCCATGTGTTGGGCGAAGCTATCAAACCTCTCTTGCCAAGTACCCTTGGGTATATCAAATGGATCAATCACGTACTACTGGACCCACACGACATTCCTGATGTCACATATGGTTAGGTATAAAGATTGGTACAAGCAAAGTTGAGGACCCTAACCTTCCCTTTTAAAAGAAAGAATTGCATGTAATGGACCTTCTAGGACACCGTTGCATCACCTATATGCACACACGTTGTGATGATATGCTGCCGTGTTTGTGATGTGTTGCCATGCTTTGTTGATTGAGTGGGTAATTAAAGGAAACTTTATATCCTACATCCTTAATACGTACCCTTCCCCATGATCCCCGCAAGGGTAATTGGTTAAGAGAACTAATTAAGGGTGTACATTGTAAAGATTTTAAGATAATTATGGAAGCTTAGGATGGACCCTTAGGCTGAAATATTAAGTATTTGCCCTATATTAGAGGGAGAGACGTGCTGGCTTGGATCCGCAATCAATAAGGGCGCCTAGTCAGTGCTGATTCCGTCACTGAGTCGGATATGGCTGAAGAAAGAACTAGCAACCGAGGTTTCAACCTTGAGGCCGCTTTGAAAGCTATCATGGAAAAACTTGACCACACTACCCAGGTATCCAAGGCCGCACTCAAGTTAGCTCAAGACCTTCAACAGAAGAACTTTGAACCTGAATCTAGGGCCTGTGCCACTGATAACAATCAAGGATCCAATGATTCCGAATCTGCTGAGGAACCATTAGGAGAAGGAGGAGAGCCACCCAAGACCAAGGAAGGGGAAACCAAAGCCACATCAAGGGAGAGCTCAACCGTCCTGGCAAATAAGGTCGAGGCTTTAGAACGAACTCTAAAGGGAATCCGCAGGTCTGATGATATGGTGGACATCCGTACTTTGTCCTTGTTCCCAAAGGCTCGCATCCCGTTACAATTCAAGATGCCAGAGCTGGAAAAATTCGATGGGATAGGCTGTCCTAAGACCCACCTCAAGATGTATGTGCGAGCTATGCACCCTCGAGGGGCGAACGATGAGTTATTGGCTCAAATGTTTCATGAGTCATTAGCAAGTTCCGCTTTGAAATGGTTTTTGTCATTAGAGGAGAACAGAACCAAGACTTGGGAGGATGTGTGCAATGCATTCACGGACCATTACAAGTATAACACTGAAGTGGATGTCACGCGAAGGGACTTGGAAACCACTAAGCAAGGGGTTAACGAGACTTTCTCCGCCTTTATCACTAGGTGGAGACAAAAGGCTTCCAAAATGACAGATAGACCGAATGAGGAAGACCAGATCCAGTTGGTGGTGAAGAATTTGCTGCCCGTATATCACAAGCATCTCTTTGCTCACTACTTTCCGAACTTCAAGGCTCTTGTTGGGGCTGGCACACAAGTTGAAGATGCAATTGCCGATGGAACAATCAAGACGGAGGAGGTCCTAAGGAGTCGAAGGACAAACTTTGGAGGAAAACCCAATGCTGAGGTCAATACCATTACCCAACCCACTTGCCCTTTCTCCCTAAATGACTCCATCTCACCTCGCCAATTCACCGAGCTATATATGCCACTCGAAAGAGTTTTTGAAAAGCTGAGAAGCCGTGACCTCCTGAAACCCCTCGACCCAAGGCCTCCACCAAACCCGTTACCCAAGAACTACAATAAAAACGAATATTGCAAGTTCCACCAAGCCAAAGGCCATCTAACCAACCGTTGTTACCGCCTCCGCCATGAAATCCAAGATTTGCTCGACAAGCAGATCATTTCACCACCCACAACACCAAATCGTCCAAATGTCACCCGAAATCCCCTCCCCACTCACAATATGCCTCCTCCCAACAACATAAATGCCATCAAGCTTGACTCGTCCCAATCCCATCAACCCATAAGGCAATACACACCACTTCCCATAGCCTTGACTCAAGTTTTCCACCAATGTTGTGATAAAGGGCTCATATTGCCATGCCATTCAAAGCTGAGGCCTTCGACTCCTCACCAATTCTGTTTGTACCATCAGGCTCCCGGACATGATACGGAGGACTGTGTTATACTGAAAAAGGTAGTTCAAGACCTTATTGATCAAAAGGTTTTGGTATTGCCAAAGAAGTCCATGCAGCGACAATTGAAAGAAAGGTTCAAGGCAGGAGTCCTAAAGTGGGTTAGTTGGGAGAGTCGTCCGGAAAGTTTGATTGCTATGTACTCTACCCCGACCCCATCCCTGATGAGCCTATAATCCCCACGGGTTGGGATGAGTTACCAGAGGAAGTCCAAATGGAAGAGATCAACACAATCACATGGGATGACCTCATGGGTGATGTAGGTGAGATTGATGATATGTGGATGAGCGATGACAAGGTGGAGCACATAACTAGAGGAGGTCGCCATTTCAAGCCTCCGCATCTACAATCTGACAACCCATTGGGGGACTTGGAAGGTAATTGTCACCTCGACCTATAAGAAGAGGAGGACAAAGTGCTTAGGCAATTAAGAAAGACTAATGCCAACATCACTATATGGGGTTTGCTCATGGCCTCTTACAAGCACAGGCAGACAATCTTGAAGTTGCTCAACCAAATACAGGTTCCCGTTGACACATCTCCAGAAAATTTGGTGAACTTAGTGAATCCAACCTCGAAGAACTCAACCATTGTGTTCTCAGAGGCAGACCTACCTAAAAGTGGACCTAGCCATTCGCAAGCCATGTACATCACTGTCGACACCATGGGAAAGAGAGTTCCAACAGTCCTGATTAATAATGGTTCCGCTCTTAATGTGTGCCCTCTCAGAACTGCCACCGTCTTGGGGTTGGATCCAACAGACTTCGTGCCATCTGGGCAAACAGTGAGAGCTTATGATAACACCCGCAAAGAGGTGATTGGAGTGGTCACCTTGCCACTGATTATGGGGCCTATAGAATTCAGAGTGGAGTTCCAAGTGCTGGATGTCCCGTCGTGCTTCAATCTCTTGTTGGGAAGACCTTGGATTCATCCTGTAGGGGCTGTCCCTTCTTCATTGCACCAAAAAGTCAAGTTCCCTTATGAAGGGGCCATCATCACACTTCAAGGTGATTATGACTTGAAGTCGTCGGGGGTACCAATTTGCGAGATCAAGCCCGAGCCCATTGGAGCACCATTGTCTGGGTTCGAGTATGTTCAATGCATAGAGAAAGAGTCGAAACAGAGAGAGTTGATACCTCTCGACTTTTGCCCTCATGGCAATTTGCATGTGGGGAACATAATGAAGAAAATGAGTTTCTTCCCAGGCATGGGACTAGGACGCCGTCAGCAAGGCATACCGGTATCCGTTCAGAGCCGCATTGTCACCTACACCTTTAGATTGGGGTATGAGCCTTCCAAGAAGGACCGTATGGAGATGTTGCAGAGAAGCAGAGAAAGGGTCAAAGCAAAAGCAGAAGGAAGGGTGCCAGATATCCGAATCTTGCCATACCTACCTACTTTGAATGGTTACTTTGTTAAGGAAGGGGAGGACTTTCTATTCTGTGGATTCCCCGAACCATCCATTGACAAAGCAACCAAGGCAAGAGTTCCAGGGTTTGAAATATTCTTCACTGAGTGGTACCCCATCACTACAACAATGGTTGATGATGAAGCGATTAATGATGACTATTGGGAAAAGAAGAGCGAGGACTGGGCAGAACAAATGGATTCGGAAGCCATGGTTACAATGTTTCAAGATACGATTCTTGCTGTGGAGGAATTGAATCTCGAGTGTTCTTCAATTCACCATGCAGCCGTACCGCTCCTTAATTGGTATCTTGAAGAGGGTGCCATCGCAGAAGTTCTTGAGGGCGAGGATCTCGACTTACCTGATAGTAGCTTGTAGGTTCCTTAGTAGCTTGTCTTAGCTTTCCTTTCAAATAAAGTGTGTCCGCCTAGCCCACCTTGTGGAGTTAGGAGTTGTTCCCTAGTTGTGGCACATGTGTTTTCTTTTCTTTGCTTTGTTTTGTTAGTTCAGTCAATAAAGTGTGTTTCTTTTCATTATTTGCAGTGTTTCCTTTCTCTCTTCTATGGATATCTATGGCATGGATATAGATCCTAGGAATGACGTCCCCCCGGAGCTCGTCGAGCAAAGGAAAAGGGGCGTTACCGAACCTAACATGGATGAATTGGAATCAATCAATCTAGGGACAGATGAATTGCCAAGGATAATTAAAATTGGGATAACTCTCTCGCCTGCTGAAAAAGAAAAATTGATAATACTTCTAAAAGCCAATGTAGAGGCCTTCGCATGGTCTTATGAGGATATGCCTGGCATTGATCCAGATATTGTGCAACATTACATCCCCACTAATCCCATTAAAAAGCCTATAAAGCAAAAATTAAGAAGATTAAAACCAGAATGGGCTTTGAAAGTAAAAGAAGAGGTAACTAAACAATTAGATGCCGGGTTTCTCCAAGTTGTGGAGTACTCTGAGTGGCTGTCTAACATAGTGCCTGTGCCTAAAAAAGATAGGAAAGTGCGAATGTGTGTTGATTTCCGCGACCTTAATGCTGCGAGCCCAAAGGATGATTTCCCTCTACCACATATCGATGTGTTGGTGGACAATACAGCAGGCCATGCTCTTCTCTCCTTCATGGATGGGTTCTCCGGTTACAACCAGATAAAGATGGCACCTCGAGACATGGAAAAGACGGCTTTTATCACGCAGTGGGGCACGTATTGCTACAAGGTGATGCCTTTTGGCTTGAGAAATGCTGGGGCTACTTACCAAAGAGCTGCTACGATCCTATTGCATGATATGATCCATAAAGAAGTAGAGGTGTATGTGGATGACATGATAGTCAAATCTGTAGACCGGGAAGGACATTTCGCGGCATTGGAGAAATTCCTAGAACAGGCAAAGAAGTACAACCTCCGACTGAATCCTCAGAAGTGCGCCTTCGGAGTCACCGCAGGGAAGCTGTTGGGTTTCATGATCACTCAAAGGGGAATTGAAGTTGATCCAGGGAAGATAGAAGCTATCACGGAGATGGAGCCACCAAGAACGGAAAAGCAGATCTGGGGTTTTCTGGGGAGAGTTCAATACATAAGTCGTTTTATCGCCAATCTGACCATGGTATGCGAGCCAATTTTCAAGCTACTTAAAAAGGGCGTTTCGAAGGAATGGAATGAGGATTGTCAAGAAGCCTTTGAGACCATTAAAAGGTATTTGAGTAACCCCCCAATCTTGGTTCCCCCGCGGCAAGGTGAACCGTTACTGCTATACTTAACGGTTACTGAAACCGCGACGGGAGCCATGTTAGCTCAATACCTTGAAGGGTCGAAAAAGGAAAATGCCATCTACTACTTGAGCAAGAAAATGACAGATTATAAAGTAAAGTACAATGCGCTAGAAAAGGCTTGCGTAGCATTGGTCTGGGCCACCCAGAAACTCCGTTATTACATGATGTCTTTTGAAGTCCTGTTGATAAGTCGATTGGATCCTTTGAAGTATTTGCTGGAAAAACCAGTCCTATCATACAAGACCGCTCGTTGGTCGCTTCTCCTCAATGAGTTCGACATAAAGTACCTGGCACAGAAGTCTGTTAAAGGAAGTGTTATTGCATACCATTTGGCAAGCTGCCCTATGTCATCATCAACCCAATTCAATAACGAGTTCCCCGACGAAGATATCCTGGAAATCAAGAAGAGGGTTTGGAAAGTCTACTTCGACGGAGCTGCAAACAGAAGAGGTTATGGCATAGAAGTGCTACTAGTCTCGCCCGAGGAAGCCTTCACGCCTTTAGCAGTCAAATTGGGGTTCGAAGCCACCAACAATATAGCAGAGTATGAGGCCTGCATCCTAGCATTGGAAGCTGCGTTAGGGTTGGGGATAAAAGAACTGGAGGTGTTCGGAGATTCAGCATTGATAATCTGTCAGATAAAAGGGGAGTGGAAAACTCGCGATGAGAAGTTATTGCCCTATCATGCCTATTTGGAAGCACTGACTAAAGAATTTGCGGAGATCGAGTTCAATTATCTGTCAAGAAACAAGAATCAGTTCACTGATGCCTTAGCGACTCTAGCTTCAATGGTGGAGATACCAGAAGGAAGAAGCGTGAAACCGCTCGTGATCGAATGCAGAGAAAAACCTGTTTATTGCTGTTCTATTCGAGAAGGAGAGGTAACAGATAACCACCCTTGGTTTTATGACATAAGAAGGCTCATCGAGGAAAGGGAATATCCAGAGGAAGCATCTCGCATGGATAGGCGAACACTAAGGAGATTGGCAAGCCATTATGTGGTATGTGGAGGAAAACTGTATCGGAGATCTTACGATGGAATCCACTTGCTGTGTGTCACGGAAGAAGAAGCTAGAAAACTCATCGAAGAAATCCATGAAGGAGTGGGGGCTCCGCATATGAATGGATACATATTGGCTAAGAAGATCATGAGACTAGGGTATTACTGGTCTACAATGGAAAGGGATTGTTATACCCACGTCAAGAAGTGCCATAAGTGTCAGCTCTTCGCCAACGGACAACACTTGCCCTCCATGCCCTTAACAAGCATGTCAACTCCATGGCCGTTTGCAGTATGGGGAATAGATATCATCGGACAGATTAAGCTGAAGGCATCCAACGGTCATGAATACATCTTGGTAGCCATCGATTACTTTACCAAGTGGGTAGAAGCAGCTTCCTTCAAAGTTTTGAATGCTAAAAAGGTTGCGCAGTTCATACAGCTCAACATTATCTACCGATATGGGGTACCGCATGAGGTCATTTCAGATAACGGCCAGCATTTCCAGAAGGAGACCAAAGAACTCTTGTAGAAGTACAAGATCGTTCATCACTTGTCATCCCCGTATCGTCCACAGACTAACGGTGCAGTGGAAGCCGCCAACAAGAACATCAAGAAGATATTACAGAAAACGGCTGACACGTACACTGATTGGCATGAGAAGTTACCATTGGCATTGTGGGGGTACAGAACGTCAGTCAGATCGTCAACAGGGGCTACACCGTATGCTCTAGTGTATGGGATGGAGGCTGTTCTACCAGTGGAATTGGAAGTCCCTTCGTTAAGGGTAGCTATGGAAAGTCAGCTGGCAGAGGTAGACTGGGTCAAAAGTCGTTATGATGAGTTGGCATTGCTAGATGAAAGGCGATTGAGGACTCTCTACTATGTGCAAGGGTACCAGAGAAGAGTCGCAAGGGCGTTCAACAAATATGTCAAAGACAGAGGCTTGAAGAAAGGGGATTTAGTATTGAAAGAGATCCGAGCTACAATTTTCGATCCACGAGGAAAGTTCAAACCAAGTTGGGGAGGACCGTACGTCATCAAGGAGATATTGCCAGTAGGGGCTGTTCGACTTATGGATTTGGATGGGATCGAATTCGCTCGTCCTACCAATTTGGATCAATTAAAGAAGTATTACGTATGAGGCCTGCTAGGTTGAAAACCTGTAAAGGCAGCCTAGGCAAAAGTTAAGGCATTTGAACTACGAGGACCTAATTCCCCAATAGAAAAAAAAGAAAGAAAAAAAAAAGAAGAAAAAGAAAAAAAGAAAAAAAAAGAAAAAAGAAAATGGGGATACGTAGGCAGCCCATGAAGTTACTTTGGGTGCGGTCCAAACAACACAATCACAACAGAAATCTCGAAAGTAGACTATTATTGGCAATTCATTTGAAACTAATTGTTTGACATAACAATTTATTGGTGTTAAGTAAAAGAACTATCGGCATGCCATAGATATTCTATTCCTTGAGTCTTTAAGTCCTCTTGAGTTTCTTCAGAGTCATTTTGTTTGTCTTCTGTCTTTCTCTATCAAGTCTTCTTTTCTTTCGCAAGTTATGGTCGTGGGATGCCTCCACTGCTTCAAGAAGGTCTTCTCTGCAAAGTCCAAATCTTGTGTCCCTGATAAGGTCATAAATTCTTTCTCGGCGAGAAGTTTCCCTTTCGCCCAAATCATCCTTCAACCATTGCTTGTATTCTTTACTCATCTCGAAAGGTCCTTCAGTGTCGGTAATCCGAGTCAATTTCAGGTCTGTAGGCCAGCGAGTCCTCGCCCACTTGATTATAGTGGGACTGACAGGTTCCACAGAGCAACAAGGTCCTGTTAAGGACGGTATGGTTTGCATGGCGCCCATCTGGCGAAGAATTCTCGAAGTCCAATAGAAGGAAGTCGATCTCAGTCCTATGAGTTTGACAAAAGCACACCCCGAGGTTCGAAAAAGTACCTGCTCTTTACACCCCCATGTGAAGACATACCATTTGATGTTTCGCCACGATAGTGTGTGGAAGTAACCCAACCAATCTCGTAAAGAGAATGGCCCAGGGAGTTCAACTCGGCGTAGACAGAAGTGCTGGGGCTTGTATGGATTGATAGTGGTGGGAGATAGAAAGTTCAAGCGCTCGAGTAGCCACATTTGCAGTAAAAAGGGGCTACCTTCTAAAGGCGCTTTGGGGTTGCCATGAACCTTATCTAAACCATTCAAGGTTTCAGCTAATACCAAGGGAATGATGTTATGTCGCTTGAAAATAGGGGCAACCAACTCACATATTTGAACAGGGGCTTGAAAAGTGCCGGTGGAGATGAGAAAGCGACCAATTAAACAGAAAGCGAGTGCATGCTGAATTTGAGGGGTGAAAGTCAGAGTACCTTCGCTATCATGAGCCAAGAATGAGGTTGCTAACTTCATTAAGTCCACCATATGATCCTTGACGAAGATCGTTGCGTCCCTTTGAGGAATGCCAAGAAAATCCGAGAAGGAAGCAAGGTAATCAGAGCAAGGTGTAGGAAGAATGAATGGCCCTGCAGGCGAAACTCCAAATAAAGCATAGAATTCCTCCATGGTTGGGCATAATTCTTCATAATTGAATCGAAAGACATGGAGTTGAGGATCCCAGAAGTATGTAGCCGCGGTGAGAAGAGCCGTCTCGAGTTTCATGTGCCTTATGGAGAGCAATGGTTCCAAGCCAAAGTGCTTAAACTCAGTTTTGTCTTTGGCAGCCATGACTGCCAAAAACCCTCTTAAGAACCCATCCAAGGCTTCCATAATTATTGTCAATGAAAATAGGTGAGTTAGAAGGCTCCCCTCATGTGTTTTTATAGGGAAAGGGTCACAAATTCGAATCCTAAAAGGAGTAGAACCGTCAAAATAGGAAAAAACCTGAAAAATCACGAAAAAACGCGTCAACCTCGGGTAACCGTCCGAGGCTGGATGGTCAACAGTCTAGGCCCAGACGGCTAACCATCTGGGGCCAGATGGTCACCCGAGGCCTCCGCCTTGTTTTGCCTTGTTTCGCCCGGTTTTGCCTATTTTCGCGTTCGGATGGCCTTTTTAGGCCATTTTCACTCCTATGAACTCACATTGACTCAAATTTTCATGAGAAAGGTACCATAACATCATCATGATAGATTCAAACAAGCACAACAAGTATCCATAGCAAGGGATAAGAGAGCTGGTTTTAGGTGGCAATTACAAAACACAAGCATGAAATGAAAAAGATAGCCATTGTCTCATCATTTCTACAAGCCCAACAAGAAAGTAAATGAACTCAGCAGTTCCCAGAGCTTCTTTTGCGGCTCGGCCTAGCTCCATCACGACCCCCACGAGGTGCTCTAAAAGGGCGCATTGCTGGTGGTAGCTGCATATACAAAATCCATTGCAAAGAAGTCAAGTATGAGAATAGGGTTGGTTGAAAACCACAAATGGGAACTTTAAAATGGGTTGAACACTTACCATGACATCCAAATGAGCTTCCGCCATAGATTTGGCTAGGCTCATCCTCATAAGGTCACGCCTTAAGCCCTCACTAAGATCGATGAACTCTTGGGCATATGCCGCAGGCACCTAGGATAATCAATAAGGATAAAATTGAAGGTAATGTTCAAAGAAAGAAAGAAATACCCATAAAGAGAACTCACCTGTTCTCGATTTGGGTCGATCCTAGGGGATTCATCAAATGCAGGATGGGTGATGGCGATCTTGACAAAGTCTGACCCACAACACAAATCAATGAACCAACTAGGCTGAGGCAATGGTAGTGACCTATCCCCCTCCATCTCATCATCCTCAGAGCCAGGAACCACTCCTGAGCCCACTATTGAGCTATGCCCTTATGCTCGTCGACCCTGCAAGTGTTCACCTATTAAATAGAGTCTCTATCAAAAGAAAAGGCTAGGAGAATGTTAAAGACTTACCCCCTGAGGAGGAAGGCCTGTTACCCTGGGCCTCATCAAATATTGGAGACAGAAAGTGTCATATGCAATGTCAGGAGAAGTGAACTCCTCCGCATCCCAGCCTCTCAAGGCATCCCACAACTCCTCCCCCTCCATTAAGTTAGCATGCCTCATGTTAAGTGGTGGAGGCATTGGAGCCATGGCGGCATTCACATCACCCATGACTTGTCGTAAGACATGCTCCCCTAGGTACCAGTACCCACCCATGGGGCCTTCCAAGAGCACCCTCTTGCCAGTCAGCATCAGGCTAGGAATGCATCGCTTGGGTAGCATTGGCACCCATATCTTCCATGGATTCCATTCAATCTGTTCAAAAATCCAAAAATGAGAAAATTGGGAGTAAAAAGAAAAGGAAAAGAATAGGGAAAGAATTTCACCATATCAGCAGTGAGGCTTGCTAGGTGAGCTCTAGCAAAGGCGTAATCATGATGATTCGCCGCCCGGATGGACACATAACTAGGAGAGTAATTCTTGAGGGTAGGCCATTCGATGGTTTCCTCAGCAAGGGATGGGCGACATAGGTTGAGGTACTCATAGCACCAAACCTGTCAAAAGTTGAGAAAAGAGTCAAAAAGAAAAGATAATATAAGAAAAAAAATAAAAAGAAATGAAAGGGAAGTAGCATTACCTCCCAAACAAAGGGCATCCCGCCGAAGTCCTTGGTCACACTGCGTGACATGTCACACATTGTGCGATACATGGTGGCTAGAGCAGCCCCTCCCCAGTTGAATTTCCTGATCTTGTCAACATCCTCCATGCTTGCAAGAAGACCCAAAGGGGCTAGGTTGCCCGTCCCGACAAAGAATTTGCATGAGATCATGTACAGAAGGAATGCCCTTGTAATACAATCGGGGCTCGCACCTTCGCTCTCCCTTTGTTTGGCAAACTTGTTGAAAAGCCAAGTGCGGCGCACTGCTTTCTTGATTACCTCAACTTCCATCCCAAGGTAAGCTAAGAGATAATCCTCATCCGTGTGAGCCTCCTCATAGAACTCCAAGCTTTCGCCCTTAATGCTTAAGCCTGTGATCATGGTGAAGTCCTTGGGGGTTAGTGTCATCTCCCCGAAGCCAAAATGGAATGTATTGGTGGTGTCCCACCATAGCTCAGACAAGGCTAGCAAGGCTTGCCTATCACATTGGTCATTCCACAAAGAGTCTAGGAATGGACCAAAACCGGCCTTTTCAACATAGCCCTTGGTAATGGGTTGGAAGTTTTCCATGTTCCGCCACCATTCAATGAGTCCTTTGACAGAGGACTGAGTGCGCATGTCCTGAAAGTTGGGCTATAGCCATTGAAAACACCTTGAGAGTTAGTTGAAAAAACATGGAAATAATAAGCTTACACTAGCAATTGGTTTCAAATTGTTTTCTAAAAGATGTCAAAAAGTTGTTTTTATTCATGAAATGAATTGCTAATGTATGTTTATGAGTTCACTTGTTCATGTGCCTTAATTTGGCAAGGATTGAACACTTTTTTATCACTTGGGCATTTTATCGAACACTTGGTGGGTGACGCCTCCCAAGCCTTGAAACAAAAGAATTTTGTATGGTCAATCCTTGCTAAATCATAGCATATTACTCACTTGAGGGTTTACTTGTTGATATACATTGATTTGGTGAAGATTGAACATCTTTATTTCACTTGAACATTTTATCGAACACTTGGCGGGTGCCATTTTTCAAGCTTTCAAATGAAAAGGATTTGTGTGTTCAATCCTTGCCAAATCAAGGGATATCACTCAACAACCCAAGGGGTATTCAAAAGAAGTAGAAAGAAATGCAATTTCATCAAAAGAATCGAAAGATTCAAAAGAAAAGTGTTAAGTTGGGTAAACTTACTTCTTGTTGGGAATGGAGGAATGAGAGATGCTTGTCGGGTTCAAGCAACACCCTATCTTGTGGAGTATCATAGAGTGGTGCCTTGTACTTGCTTTTGACCCCATAGAATGGATACTTGGTGCTTGAGTCCTTACTTGATGACATCTTTGATGATGGAGTTGGGTTTGTGAAAAATGGGTTTGATTTGGTTTGATTTCCAAAGATGATGTAAATTGGTTGTTTTGATTGTTAAATGGGCTTGATTTGTTGTTGTTTGATGTGTATTTGATGTTTGGATTGGATGTTTTTGAAGTAGGAATGAGAGAATGAGAGAAGGAGAAGATAGGATGAGAGTTTAGAGAGAGAAACTCTCTAATTTTCGAGCTAGGAGAATGTGGGAATGAGGATGCAAGTGTTGGGTTTTTAAAAACCCAGAATTTTTCATAATGGGCTCGGGTAACCGTCCCACCCTGGATGGTCAGCTGTCTTGCCCAGGATGGTTGACCATCTGAGGGCAGATGGTCACCCTAGCCCGCTTTGCCCGTTTGCCTCGTCTAGTGCGCTTGCGACCTCTAAACTTCTCAAAATTGACTTTTTGTGCAATCCTTGAGTTATGGGATGAATATATCCCTCAAGTTTATCAAGTTTCAATGAAATTTTTGAATCTTGGGTGATTGTATTTGCCCACATAACGAGGAGTTGTAATAGCCATGATAAATGGCTTTCTCATGAAATGAGCTTGGTGTTGAATTGATTGACTTGCAAATCTTGGAATTCAATTCTCTAGGAGATGATAGTGATATCATATCATGTGATAAAGATAATTTCACATGAAATGACTTGCTAATTATGTGATAAAGATAACTTCACATGAAATGATGATTCATGAGTTATGCTAGTTACGAAGTAACTTGCTATCTTTGTGAAGAGGGCATGAAATGCACTTTGTTTTTCAATCAATTGACTTTCAAAATCAATGTTGTATCTGTGAACCCCGGAAATTGGGCCCACAAGGGATTGAAAGAAAATGGATTTGAAAAAGAAAAAGGAAAAGAGTCGCCACCTTATTTTTTAAAGGAAACAAGGAAAACCCTAAAAATAGTTTGTTTTAAGAAAACAATTTGAATGACTCCATAAAAAAGGAAAGGCAAAAACCAATCTTTTGAAAACCAAAGAAATCGGGGATTCGGAGGCTAAGTTATGACATGGGAAGGTTCTAGGCAAAGCCTATAGGCACCCATGTCACCCTTTCGGTCTCTCAGTTCATTTGGGCTAAATCAAGATCTTTCCATACAAAAATCAGCAAGTATATCATCACAAGAATTGCATGCATATCATATATTTCATTCATCCATCCATGCATAATAAACACATAAAAACAGAAAATAAAGAAAAACAAAACAAAACAAAAAGAAGCCTAGGATGCTTGGATCCTAGAACGGACTTGAGCCTCACGAAGAGCGCCTACGTACCATGCAGCGAAATACATGGATCAAAGTCCACGTAGTTCGATTAGAATTAGGGTTAAGACCTAATACAAACCTATGGTTAAAACCCTAGGTTTCCTTATTTGATCAAAAGAGTTGAATATGATAGAAAGTTTGATTTTAGGAAAGAAATCCACAAAATGGAAACTTTAATAAAAACCAGAATTTTGTTGGTTAAGGAAACCTCTGATTAAACCATAGACTTGTATTAAAAATTAACCCTAGATAGGGAGAAGAGAATGAGTTAAGAAGAAAGGTGAATTGGGGCACCTTCACACCCACTTACCTGAGCGCAATTAGCTCCAAGCATTTAGCCATTTCAGACATGAGCAGCCCTATTTGCCATAGGACAAATACCACACCTATTTGCACCCTTACAAGTGCTCAAAACCATGCGAAAACACTAACATGAAAATCTGGACAGAATAGTATTATGGCCTAAAATCATCCACTAAGCATGCCAATAGCAAAAACAGCGAACAATAATAAGTCCTAACATATTCCTAGAACCATATCATGCATAAAAACCCTAAAACATACTAACATGCATGCAAAACTATCATGTTTACTCCATATGAAAAACATATACAGCAAACACGAAGAAAAACCAATAAAAAAGTCTACTTTATCATGCTATATGAAAACAAACACGAAACAATGACTCTAAAACCCTAAACTCACAAATATGCTTAAAAACTCACAAGGCATACTTTAATCATGCTAAAACCAAACTAAACAGAAATTAAATCATGCATATTAACTAACTAAAGCAATATAACATGATGAAAATCCTAACTCTAACATGCAATGACACTAATCCTAGCACAAGGACAAACAGGAGCACAAGAATCATAACTATGCATTAAAAACCTAAAGGACAGCCCTAAAGCATGCTAAACAGTAGATAAACAATAGATATTCCATGTATATTAACTAGCTAGAGTGTTAATACATGATAAAAAGGCTACCTTTAACATGCAATAAGCCTAACCCATATGAAAACCTAGTTTAAGCTTGAATAGAGAAGGAGAATACCTTATTCTCTCTCAAACACTCAAGTATTAATGCATAAAGTGGCTCCCCTTGTGTTTGTAATTGTTCGTGGCTCCTCAGGTCTTTAGAGTGAATCAAACCAACACGAATCCTCCTCTTTGTCAAAGTGGTATCACAGCAAAGAGATCAAAACTCACTCAACTTTGAAAAGAAATAGAAAACAAAAAGAGAACAAGAGAAAAGAAAAGTGATTTTCGTCACTTTGCAGCAGCAGCAACTTCCATCGCGTTTTTGGGTATGAAAACGTTGGATTTGGACAAAGCTTGTGAAATACAAAGTTGTAGAGAATTGAATTATCTTTCTAACAAGACCAATTTCATCAAATTCTGACTTCGGATGAAAAAGTTATGATTAAAATACGACTGCTGGTTTTCAGAAAATCTGCTGCTGAATTATGACGAATTTCACTCCCCCCAAACCCTCTTCTCCTCCCCCTGTTTAAAGACATTAAGAGAGTATTTATAGCTGAAATCTGGAGTTTCCCTTTCCTTCCTGGACTAGGTTTCCTTGGAGAATAATCAAAAGGTATTTTATAATGATAAAAGACTTCTAATCTGAATAGGAAAAGGAAATTGTCTTTTATAAAAATTGGGAGACTGACCGCTAACACGCATGCACATGTATCGTATGTGCGTACACACACTCATCACATATGTACACGTGTTAGTGTCATGATAAAAATGGCTAATTTAATAAAATAATTTTCTTTTCATTTTAACCAAAAATCTCATGCTGTGATTCGCACTAATTCTTCAAGGATAATCCGTAAATAACCACACTAAACTCATCATCAGGCCATATCAAAATTGAACTTCATGAAACACTTTTGAGGGTAAAATGATGACTAATGAAAGTCAATTTGAAAAGATTTGGTTGGTAATTGTGAGTCAATTAGAGCTAACCCAAAGAAGGGTCAATTAACCAACTTGAACTACATCGAGCCATTTTAATCCCGAGCCATTGACTTACCAAATTGAACCTAGAAATACCTCTTATGCATCCATATGAACTCCAATTGACAATTTGGAGATCATTTCAAGGTCAAATGAAAAGTTTGGGACTTAAAAGACGATTATGCCCCTCAAGTCACAAAAGCTCTTATTATCCCTCAAGATCAACTCCAATTTGAACCAAAATTCATATCCATTGTCCTTGTGACTCTAGAAAACTAATGCAAGTGACTAGACTCAAAAACAAAACAAAAACATGCATGAAATGATGAGCCCTAGTAAGGTGGTGCAAAAATGGGGTGTGACAGTATCATGGGATAAAGATGATTTCACATGAAATGACATGAAATAAGCTTGATTTCCAATCAATTAACTCTCAATTCAATGTCATTTCATGTGGTAAAGATAATTTCACATGAAATGATAAGAAATGAATTTGATTTTGAGTTGAATGAATCCCAGTGCACTGTCATTCCATGTGATAAGGATAATTTCACATGAAATGATAAGAAATGAGCTTGATTTTGAATCAATTGACTTGCAATTGGGTCTCATATCATGGGATAAAGACAATTTCACATGAAATGATGATTCAGGAGTTATGAAATAACTCCCTGTCTTTGTTGTTTCCACAGAAAGTGGCATGATTTCACATGAAATGATGATTCAGGAGTTATGAAATAACTCCCTGTCTTTGTTGTTTTCACAGAAAGTGGCATAATTTCACATGAAATGATGATTCAAGAGTCATGAAATAACTCCCCATCTCTGTTGTTTCCACTGAAAGTGGCATGAAATGATAACTTCACATGAAGTGATGAGTCATGAGTTATGAAATAACTCACTACCTTTGTTATCCCCAGTGAGACTGGCATGAAATGCACTTGTTTTTGAATTGATGGACATTCAATTCAAATTCACATGAAATGATGACTTATGAGTTATGAAATAACTCGTTTTGAGAATTACCAATGAAATTGGTAGGATACCTTGTGATGCACTAGTGCAACTAGCTTTGCATCATGAGAAGACTATGTGGATATCACTAATGCAATTAGTGCATGGTAAAGGCATTTGCATGAGCGCACCAACGAAGTTGGCATGCATAGAAATGCATTCTATTATTTGCTTCGATGAAATCGTCGCATGCTTGGATATGACAAAGTCTATCCTTATGGTTCTATTTGAGTTTGTTGGTATTAATGAGATTAATCCATCAAGCAAAAAGGTGTTGTTATATCACTAATGCAATTAGTGCATGGTAAAGGCATTTGCATGAGCGCACCAACGAAGTTGGCATGCATAGAAATGCATTAAATTCTTTGCTTCGATGAAATCGTCGCATGCTTGGATATGACGAAGTCTATCCTTATGGTTCTATTTGAGTTTGTTGGTATTAATGAGATTAATCCATCAAACAAAAATGGTTTGATATATCACTAATGCAATTAGTGCAGGGTAAGGGCGTTTGCATGAGCGCACCAACGAAGTTGGCATGCATAGAAATGCAATCAATTCTTTGCTTCGATGAAATCGTCGCATGCTTGGGTATGACGAAGTCTATCCTTTTGGTTCCATTTGAGTTTGTTGGTATTAATGAGATTAATCCATCAAACAAAAATGGGTTGTTCTTTTATCATTGGCTTGCAAGTGAAACTTGTTCACCAATGAGGGGCTTCTGTCACACCCCATTTTTGTCACCTTAGCTAGGACATATCATTTCATGTAGGATTTTGAGTCCTTTTTGAGTCTAGTCTTTTGCATTGAGTTTCTATGGCATTGAATATCATGTGTATGAATTTTGAAGTGATTTGGAGTTCATTTCGATAGTCAATAAGAACTTTTGCGACTTAAAGGGCATAATCATCTTTTAAGCCGTATATTTTCCATTTGACCTTGAAATGAATCCCGAGTCATTCCATCAAGTTCATATGAGTACATAGAGTCCATATAGAGGTTCAATTTCATGAATTAATGGTTTAAGATCAATTCGGCTTGTAATGGTTCGGGTTGGCTAAAAGACCCTTTCTTGGTTTACTCAAATTGACTCATAAGACCCAACCAACTTTCCCTCATTTAACTTCAATTGAGCTTTATTTATGTCCTAAACATGTTTAGAAAGATCGAATTTCGATCGGGAAAGCATTTGGATTGACTTTGTGTACAAACCCAGCTTAGCGACGGTGAAGCACCATGGTTAACCACCTTTGTAAAACCTAACCATGCACCCATGGTTAAGGATTTTTGTCCTAAAATGCCTAAAAATGTGTTCCCCTTCGAAACATGGTCGTTTTGGCTTTTATTTCGTCAAAATCGGACTTAATTTGAAGATTTTAGGACTTCTACAGCAAGTGAGAGTCAAAAGCGGAGCAAAAATAGGGGACCCTCGGGTAACCGTCCGGGGATGGACGGTCAGCCGTCCAAGCCCAGACGGCTAACTGTCCAGGCCTAGATGGTCACCCGAGAGACTCCTTTTTCAAGTCAACTTCTGACTTTTTCTCTTCCTCTTTTGACGGTTTCCTCCGCCAAAACAACTTGTCTGAGCTTAGGAGTGTGTAGGTTTGAGTTGTTTGAGCACCAAGAGAGTCTCTAATAGCCCTAGGATCATTATTTAGTGAATTAATCCTAGCCATTGGTTTAGGAGGTCAGTTCTCTATATAAAGGACATGATATTCAGCACATAGGAGAGGTTAATTGCACTTTACACTTAGAGAGAGAGGGAGCTACGAGTTTGGAGAGCTAGAAGGACTTCAAGAGGAGGCTCTTCAACCCCAAGCAAGCAAGGAAACAAGAGGTTTGAAAACAAGGAAGAGTCTACAAGAGGTAAGCATGTCTTTTTAATGCTGAACATGAATTTCCTACTTCTCCTTCTTCTCTTTCTTCTTCTTCTTCTAGGATAGTTGTGATGCATAAAATAGCTTCTCTTATGGATTGAATTCAATGTTTATGTGATGTTATATGAATGATTTTAGGATAGTTCATGGCTTTATATGCTTGATAATCCCTGGTTTACTAAGGATTTGATAGTATTATCTCGTTCTATCTTCTTAAATCATGCATAATTCACATGTTTAGGTTGCTATGATTATTATCATGTGTTGATGTTCCTGTTAGTTAATATGTGCTATATGAAGGATATTCATGATAATTTGAGCATATGTTAGAGTCATTTTATAGGTTTTAATGCCTAGTTGTGAGATTAGGGTTTCGATAACCCTGAATTCGCACAAGTTTCATACAGCATACTTAGCTCAGCTTTTTGAGTTGTTTCTCATCATAGTCATTCTATATATGCTGCATATGGTTGAATCATGCTAGGTTTGCATTCATGTAGTGGGTTTTATAGGGTTTTTGGAGACATTATCCTTTTCTAAGGATAATTATCCTTTTCGTTGAGTGAGGTTTTGCATGAGAGTCTTCTGTGATGTGTTTAAGCATGAAATCACTTCTATTGTGTTCTAGGGTACATATTGTTGGGAATCATACAAGAGGGAAAAATAGAAGTGCGGAATATAAAAATTTTCCCTTTGATTCCACAGCCCATGAATCTAACTATGCATATACAAAATCAAACCCTAGCTATGAAGAGGGTTAGAACACTTACAGAATTTTTGTCTTCTCCTTTTTTGCTCCAAGCTTTGATTCCGGACAGCGGTGAATGAGCAGCCCAAGTGTGCTGCCTCCAACGGTATCCACACCTAGCTAGAGCTTCAAGTCTTTTCCTTCTTTTCCCTTGTTGTTGCTAGTGAAGGAGAAGAGAGGAGAGAGAGAGAGGGAGGCTGGAAAATCTGGACAGCCCCTTGGGATTTCAACTTGTGATGATGTCATCACTTCAAAGTGTGACTTATATAGTCCACACTCAAGGGGCCGGCCCTAGGGGGAAACCCTATTAGGGTGTTATGCAATTTCTCTAAATTGCACAATAACCCCTATAAATTATATCAAATATAAATAGGCCTCAAAGAACTATTCTTTATGCACTCATACCCTTTCTCTCATAGACTTTAAAGCTCATCTTGCATGATCAGTGTGTGACCCATTGGGTTCACATCATCAAGTAGTAGGAATAGCACGAGGTGTGCACAATGGAACTCTTTCCATTTAGGGTCTAATTGGAACTCCTTCTAATTCCCTAATTGATTATAACTCACTTATATCAATTAGGGCTTCTACTAACCATGAATAACACCTAGCATATGGTTCATGGTGTCGTCCTTAATGAAGTGAATATGTATCTATCAAAGAACCCTTCTGTTATAGTTTATAGGTTACAATTGCATCCTTCCATTTACACAATGTCTCCAATTGAACTAATAGGACATGGAAGTCTGTCAAGTCCCTAGTTCAATTACTTTATACTCATTCATAAATATCAACTCAATGATGAACTTATGGAAACTCCTTTCCATATTCACACTGCCATGGCCATAGACTGAATGAGTTATATTATGAATGCTATATGAGACATTCTCTCTCTTTTTCCTGAGAGTAATGGATTCCTTGTTGATCACTCACATGCCTTCATACACATAGCAATAGGACCAATGAACACCTTTACAGACCCATGAATAGAATCTGCACTTAGTGTTATCAAACTTCTAAAGCTACATGCATAAGGTAACTATGGTGTCTCAGGTCTAAGGATTACTTGTACCACTATAACATTGAGAAACTGATTGACAGGCAAGTTAAAACTCCATTCAGTTTATCTCAAATCTTTGGTCACATTCAGTGTACCTATTCTATTAACAGGCACCCACCTGTTGGTTGTAGTGTCTCCACACAAATAGCTTGAGACCAGCTATCCTCCTATAGAGTCAACCTAACAAGTGCTAGTCCTATGGTTCATTACTGTCCATCATAGTGAACCTTCAACTAGGAATGATTTAGGAGTTTAGTACAGAGATATATTTACAGTCTCATAATTACAACTCTTTGTAATTCAATATTCTCAACTCTAACTCCTTGGACATATTATGTAAATATAAATGATGCATACAAACATAATAGAATAAGCCCTTTTATTAAATCAATAATAAATGTGACATACATAAATGAAATAAAATGATTGTTCCTTTATCTCTAAACAATCATCTCTATGATTGGCTCTAGGGCATAACTCTAACATATATTTTACGTAGGATATGCTGATTGCACCTCCCCATAACGACTTTTTTACGTGAAATTATCCTAGGATAGTTTCGCTTAAGAAAGCTCGCCATAGGGGGGCCTATTTTCATATTTTACATAAAATGACATCTTTTTGGTTAGAATATGCTTTGTTATCATGTTTATTGATATTATTGGAGTCTTTTATGCTTGTTAGTGTGTCTTTGGTAGGTTTTTATGTATGTTAGTCGAGTCATTGCATGTAGGATTGAGTTAGAGTCCTTAGTTATTCATTATTCTTGTTGTTTGCATGATTAATAGATGATTTTAGGCCTTGTCAAGGTTCTGTCCAGATTTGCATATTGTTTTCTTTGCATGATTGTGTGCACTTGTAAGGGTGCAAACAGGTACAATGCTTGTCCTATTGCAAATAGGGCTGCAATGGTTTGAAATGGCTAATGCTAGGAGCTTGTGCGCTCTGGTAAGTAGGGTTTGAAGGTGCCTCAATTCACCTTTTTTTTTTTTCTTTCTTTTCTCTTCTCCCTCCTAGGGTTACTTCTTAATACAAGTCTATGGTTTTAATCAAAGGTTTCCTTCAATAATAAATTCTGTTTTTTTATCAAGGTTTCCATTTTGTGGAAGTTTTCCTAAATTCAAACTTGTTTATTCAATTCTCTTTCAAATGAGGAAACCTAGGGTTTTTACCATAGGTTTGTATTAGTTTGTAACCCCATTCTTTTCGAACTACGTGGACTTTGATCCATGTATTTCGCTGCATGGTACGTAGGCGCTCTTCGTGAGGCTCAAGTCCGTTCTAGGATCCAAGTATCCTAGGCTTTTTCTTTTCTTTTCTTTTCTTTTTGTTTTGTTTTATTTGAGTGATTGTGCATGGATGGTTGGATGAAATATATGATATGCATGCTGCTTTGTGATGATATATGATGATATTTGAGTGAAAAAGATCTAAGTTAGCCCAATTAAATTAAGAGACCAACTCGGGCGATGTGGGTGCCTATGGACTTTTGCCCAGAACCTTCCCACGTCGTAACTTAGCCCCCGAATCCAATTTTCTGGTTTCAAAGACTTTGCTTTTCCTTTAATGGAGTCATGTGGTTTTGAAAATAAAACATTTTTGTGGTTTTCCTCTTTTCCCTAAAAAATGAGGTGGCGACTCCTTTTTTGTTTGTTGTCTTTCACGCCTATCATTTTGCCAAACCCTTGTGGGCCGTTTTCCGGGGTTCACACCCTAATATGCACTTATATGCCCTAAACTCACTATTATGCACAAAAATATCAAAAACATACTAAATATGAATTATCATGATGAAAATATCATGTGACAATCCAAAACATGAAAAGAAAATAAAATATGATGCATTAGATAATGATTTTATGTAAGAACATGAAATAAGCATCCTTATAGCAAACTTTCTTAAGAAAAACTATCCTAGGATAATTTTATGTAGAAAGTACTCCACATGAATGATTTCTTCATAGATCCTAGGTAAAATATATTCCTAAGAATGGAAAGAAACTAATGGCATATTTAAACACACTCTAGAAAGCACCTATGCAAAAACTCACCATCTAAAAGGGATAATATATTATCCTCCAAAAGAATAATTATCTATATACCCATAAAGATGAACCCTACACAGAAAGTGTTCTACATGAAAGTGCTTAAAATCATGCATATAAATAAACCAAGAAGAGAAAACAACCCTAACACATCAACTAATATGCTGTGCAAAACATACCCTTTTTCTAGAGAGAGAAAATCACTATTCAACACACAATTCACAAAATCCTACTCCACTAGCATGCTTGCACTCAATAATAATCATATGAACTCAATAATATTAAGTAAACCTGATATTCAAATCAATAACAAACTCTAGGTATGCAGAGAATTGCTTATGAGAATATAGAAAGAGAATATAGAGAGATGATGGAAACTTGCAACAAATAAGACCTTCGTTGTGCTCTTCCTTCTTCTTAAGCTTCAACTCCTTCTTATTCTTCTTCAAATATGCAGTAGAATGCTCACTCAAAGTGTATATGGATGTGCAAATTTGTGGTCCCCTTCTCTCTAGTGAATATAGAGTGTCAAAAGTTTCCCTAATGCTAATAAGAAGGTCTATATTTATAGCTAACCAAGCCTAGGATTTAATAGTAGAGATTAATTCACCATAAAACTAATCTAGGGCTATTATTAACTCCCTTGGTCCTTAAACAACTCAAAATCACTTTCAAATAGGATTAAAACTCTTTTGAAACAAGAAAAACGAAGTAGGAGAGTCCTAAAACGCGTTTCCTTGAAAATAAGGGAAAATGGACGCGAAGTCTCGGGTGACCGGGTGGGTTAATCAGTTGGATCGGTTAGCCCAACTGATTAGACCGGTTGGGTGAACTGGTCACCTGAGACTTATCTTAGGTTTCCCCGATTTTGACTCATTTCAGGTTTTTACCTTAAAACGACCATATCTTCCTCAAATTAACTCCAAATTGAGTGATTCAAAAGCCCAAATTTTTATATTTCAATGAAGAATAAGTCTAAAATATTCTTGGACCAAAAATATCTAACCATAGTCAAGTGGCTGGGTTTAACAAAGTGGTTAACCTAAAAAGCATCAATTAGCCAATAGGTGAATAATATGATAAATCAATCTCAAACCTATTCAATCCTAAAATTGACACTAAAATTAGCCTTTTTTTCATCATTATGAACTCAATGGAACAATCCAAGACAAGTTTCAAGGTGAATTGAAAAGATACGAGTTAAAAGATGAAATTGCCCTTCAAGTCGCAAAAGTTCTAATTAACTATCCAAGCCTATTTGGAATTGAACCAAATTGCACACATGTATCCTAAATGCACCTTAAAACTAAATGCAAATAATGGGATGCAAAAATGAGATAAAAATATGCATGCAATAATGAACTACTCTCATAAGCTTAAAAGGGCAAAAATGTCCTTAAAGGCTTAAAGACTCCTAAATGTTTCAGAAACTCATGAAATGAATTTATGAACTCCTAGGGATGAAAATGGGGTGTCTACAACACCGATTGAAAAACTATGTTTGGCTTTGTATTTTTCTTGCATTAAATTAAGATACTACTTGCTACCTGTGTTGATTTATTTTATTTTTCAAACTGATGTGATAAAATATATGCTAAATAGGCCAATTATGAGAGGAAAAATCACAAAATGGTCTTTAGTGTTAATTAAATTTTGTTTGCAATATACACCACAAAAGGCAATGAAAGGCTAAGCATTGGCCAGCTTCTTAGCAAGCCATCCCAATTTGGAGGTTGAACCCAAAATTTTACCAACAATGGAAATTAGTTGTATTTCTTTGGTACCTTGGGTTTTAATTTTTGATGACTCAAAGACTGAAGAATCAACAGGTGTAGGAATTGTTTTGGTGTCACCCACCAATAAGAGAATTCAATTATCATTCAAGTTAGATTTAAATGTACGAACAACCAGGCCGAATATGAAGAATTAATTATCGGCCTTAGTTTATTAATAGACTTGAATGTTTCAAGTGTTCTTATTATTAGAGATTCCCAATTGATCCTAAGACAGCTATCTGGTGACTTCAAGTGTGTAAGTGATTCTCTTATTGAATATAATACAATTGCTAAGCACTTATTAGGTTTATTTGTTGATGTCTTATTTAAATGTGTTCCTAGAAAAGAAAATAATGAAGCAAATGAATTAGCCCAAATAGATTATGGATTAAAAATCTCATTAAGTGTGCTGACTAGGATGATAACAATAGAAAGAAGGTTAGAATTGTCTACTGCTAAAGAGTTCAGTCCCAGTGAATTAATCTTGTCATTGGATGTTGCACAAGATTATTGGAGATTCCCAATCGTAAAATACTTGCAAAATCCATCAATCCAAACCGAATGTAGTATTAGAAAAATAGCTTTGAAATTCGTTATTCTAAATGATAAATTATATAAAAAGAACATAGATGGATTGTTATGCCTTTGTGTTTCATAATTTCAATCAATGCAAGTCATGGCCGAAGTCCATGAAAGGATTTGTGGGGCACATCAAGCTAGTGTTAAAATGAGATGGCTTATAAGGAGATATGGCTATTATTAGCTGAATATCATGAAAGATTGTTTGGCTTATGCTAAAGGGTGCCAAGCTTTTTAAATTCATGGGCCAATACAACATGTACTAGTTGTTAAGTTGCAATCTATAATTAAGCTTGAGGTTAGGCGATGGATGTAATTCGGAAGATTTTCCCAGAATCATCTATAAAGGATGCTTTTATCTTAGTTGCCTCTGATTGTTTTACTAAATGGGTAGAAACTATCCCAATGCCTTCAGTCTCTTAGACTGAGGTGATTAAGTGTATAAAGGAAATATTATCCATAGATTCGACCTACCTCAATCAATTACTACTGATCAAGGATCAGTTTTTACTAGTAGTGAAGTAAAGGCATTTGCTGAGGAATATGGTTTTGAAATCATATATTCTTAAGTTGAGCATTGAAAAAATGATTGAGGAAAATCCTTACGATTGGCATGAATTATTATTAGAAACCTTATAGGCATATAGAAACTCCAAGAGAACAAGCACAAGCACAACTACAACTCCGTTCGCCCTTACATATGGTCATAATGCCATATTGCCATTAGAGGTGACTATTTAATCTCTTAGAGTGGCCAAGCAAAATAATTTGAGTGAATAGGATTATTATGATACTATGCTAGCTAAATTAGATGACCTAGATGATATTATGATAAGAAAATTCGGCCTAAGAGTTTCATTGAATAAGAATTAATTTGGAAGGCAACTTTGCCTATTAGTGCAAAAGATCCAAAGTTTGGGAAATGATCGTTTAATTGTTAAGGACCTTTTAAAATTTTCAAAGTATTAAGAGTTGGTGCCCATCACCTTCAAAGTTTGGATGGTGACATCTATAATCGGCATATTGATGGTCGATTTCTTAAGAAATATTATCTTGCAATGTGAGAAAGTGTTAGCTACAATTGAGTAATACATGCAAGTGTAGAAACAAGTAATTGAAATGAATATTGCATTCATAAAAGATAGATTGGTTTTAGTGACCAAGTCAAGAAAGAAGAAGGAGAAAAGATATCCCAACCCTTATGGCCAAATTACAAAAATTATATCTAAATGTTCTAACACCCACATGCTTAAAGAACTAAGTCTAGCCCCTTGGCTAAACAAAAGAAAAATTGTTTAAAGTTCCAAGGGAAGAAAGGAGAGAGAAATTTTGCAAGTCTTATGGCCGAGTTACAGAACTAGAAAATATTGTTTAAGGATTCTTGGAAGAAGAAACTGTAGAAGCATAAAAAATTAGGAATTCTTTTACTTTAGTTCAATCGGCTTTAATTGCTTGTAGCTTAGCCTCAATCCCAATTTGTCTAGCTCTTTTCAACAACCTTTTCGTCCACACAGAGTTGATACTGCTCAACCAGCAACTAGTTTATAAGCTAAATTTGCAATTTTGGATTGTTTATTCTTTGGCTGGTTCAGACTTTCTTTTTTGTTAACCAACTGCTTCTCCAGTTCTTTCACTTCATTCTCAAGGTTGACTATGATGGATTCACCTGTTTTATAAGTAGTTTACATTTTGTCCACAGCTGCAAATTCTTCATCTAGCTTTACTTGAAGAGATTTTTGCTTAGTAAGTAAAGATTTGTTATCTTTGTCTTCTTGATAGCTAGAAGTGAAGGAAGAGAAAATCGGCTTCAGTTGTTCCAAGAATGTGTTGAGATTGGTCGACATTCCTATAGTATAGTTGGCATCAAACAACATAGTGTTTGCTGCCTATTCAATACTAGATAATTGAGTATGGATGGAAGACATGGGAGCATTCATCAAAGAATTCAGCATCTTCTTGGCCTTTTTAACTTTGGTAGAGTCTGATAGGGTTGAAGAAGAGGAGAGAGATGGTTGAGGATGCAGGTTTAGACTTGATAAAATATTTTGATCTTTGAAGTGAAGCCAAGGATGAGGAAATTTTTCCACTGAGAGAGGCTGAAACAGGAGCCACTTTAGACACTGGATCAATAGTTAAAGAAACCTTCACCGACAGGTCGATTGTGGGGAGAAATGCTTGCTCTTGTCTTTTATTACTTCTTTATGGAAGGGGAGAGATTTGGTCTATTGCTGGGGTTTAGCAATAGAAGAACTCGATACTTGAACAGACCTGGCATTTGGCTCTTTATTTATTGAGAAATAGATGCAAAGAGTTCTTCAATGTCATCTCTTTTCTTAACCTTTTATCGACCAGCTTTGGAAGGCACAGTGGCCTTAGGCCGACCATGCTTCTTTTGAGCCTTTGCTTAAAAATCGACTTAGGGAATCGAGTCCTATTCCACTCTTAAAAGAGTTTTAAAAAACAAGGAGTCGCCACCTCATTTTTAAAGTACGAGGAAACCACTAAAAGATTTGTTTTATAAAAACAAGTTTGACTCCATTTAATGAAAAATAGGCAAGTCTTGAACCAAAAACAAAGAATTCAGGGGCTAGGTTACGAAATGGGAAGGTTCCAAGGCATAGCCCGTGGGCACCCATTTTGCTCGATAAATCAGTCTCATTTATCGATTGGGCTTAATTAATTTCAACCATGCAATATAACAAAAAATTAATAAAATTAAAAGATAAAATCTAAGCTAAGTTGGACTTGGGCTCAAGTGAGCGGCATATGTACTTTTTATGAAAATCAAAGTCCGCATAGTTTGAACAACTATGTTGGGATGAGACGTTCACTCCTCGTAGGACTCTATTAAAATCCAATCTATAATTAAACTCTTTACTTTGAAAATAACTTGCTTTGATAAAACAACTTTGATTTTATAAACTAGTTTGATTTAGGATTGAAAACTAATATAATCCTAAGATTAATAAAACTCAAGGGAGCATGCAATATCACATTAGCATTTATATCATAGCATAAGCTTGAACTTAAAAGAGATAAGTTTAGAGTTATACCTGATAGAACTTTGAGTTGGGAGTTGAAAGTCGGGCAGAACTCCACCATCTCCAAGCTTGCTAGAATGGGTCACTAGTGAGAGGGTACTTTTAGGAAATTTCTCCCCCTACTATTGAGCCCAAGCTTTTCTTAGAATGAGAAGTTTATAAAAGGATACTTTTAGGAAATTTCTCCCCTCACCCACAAACTCAAGCTCTTCATTTTCTTAGGAAAACTCTACTAAGACTTGGTGTAAAATGAGGAAGGGAAGGACCCCTATTTATAGCTAGAGTGTGGGTAGAATGGAGGGCTAGGATTAAATCTAGTTTAGAATGATCTAAAGGCCCAAAATCATTCTTAAGAGATGATATTTATCTCAAAACCAAGTGATAATTATCAAAACTTATCAGAAAGTTTGGAAAAATTCATATTAGTTGAAGAGATAATGTCAAATTTAAGAGATAAAGCCAAAAAATTAAAAGGATAAACGTTGTGACCAAGTGGACACCTCACTAGCCGTTTAGCCCTTTATGGTATGAAAACGTTAGAATTTAAAATTTTTCATTAGACGCAAAGTTGTAGAGCTTTAAAATACATTTGCAAAAAGACTAATTTCATCTAAATCCGACTTTCAAGTCAAAAGTCATGACAAACATACGAATTGGTTTTAAAGTATATTTTGGACGAATCTTGCTCATTTTAAGTCCGAATTCGTCCATTCTTTTTACAAAACATTTTTAAATCAATTTCCCACATATTAAGACTCACATTAAGTCAAAATTGATCTACAATGGGTCAATTGGCTATAAACCAAGCAAATACGGCTCACCATTGTCCGAAATGCAACTAAGGGTAAAATAAGGGTTTGTATTCTGATTGAGCCATGCTTGGAACCAAAACCTTTTGAAAATCATTTTATTCATTTGAAAACATTAATTAAATCTCAATTAACACCAATGTAGCCATTAGTTTAAAAATTGGGATTGAATTAGAAGTCAATTTTAAAGAAAATCGATGAACGAAGCTCAACCTGGCACATTATGGACCATCCCTAATCAAATCAATTCCAAACCTTACCAAACTTTAAACTAAGCTTTAAAAAAGATATCCTAAGTACATTAGGATCATCCTAGGATGAATTTGGTAGGAATTGGATATTGACAAGAGCTATGCACGTGAAATGACATAAATGCCCTCTAAATCGTAAAAGTTCTTATTAGCTCTCAAGACTTAACCAAATTGAATTCCAAAAGTTATCATGGATTATTTGGGATGTGTAGACTCTAGCTAATATGATTTGGTGCCAAAATGATGTAAAAACCTACATGTGATAATGCTCCTAAGGTGGAAAGGTCAAAAAGAGGTGAATCAAAATGGGGTGTCTACAACAGGTTCTTCTTCTTTTGAAGAAAGAATTCCTGGTAACTGCTTTGGAGGCCGTTCTTCATAGGTAGGAGCATTTGAAACATAAGAAGTATTTTTACCTAAGTTAGATAAGAGAAAAGGTGATATTTGAAAATAAGTTTGAAAATATACCTATGGAAAAGGTTGACACAGCCACACTATCCATTTAAATCGATTAGCTAATTTTCTACTGGCTGTCTTGCCCACTAAGGTAACTTCGTTGGGAGAAGCAGGAGTCTTGATTAGTTCTAAGAGATCAGCAATTGCAAATTCAAACAATGGAGTCATAGGCCAACGCTTAGACAACCATTTCTCAAAAGCCATATAAAACTTGGCTTGATTTACTTTCTAGCTTTGAGAATTTTATCTTTATTTTTCTCCAAAACTATATCAAATGTTTTGGCTTTCAATCGAATTGTTCTCTTTCTATTTCATCTATCATGTTCCATTTATTACTAGGGACCCATTTGATTTTATAGAACTTCTCAAAAGCTAAAATTGATTGATAATCTTTATATTTATCAAGAAGAATACCTTTTTTTCTTCTTGTCTATCAATCCTGATCCTGCAAGCTACATAGAAACTCGGTCAGTTTCTCCATTTAAGCTGTCCTCAGAAAAATAGAATATTGGCAAGAGAATAGATGAATTATAATGCCAAGTTCTTTTAATATACTCGGCCCAAAAAGAATCAAATTTAGGTAAAGCCCTAGGAGTTTTCTTGGAAAAAAGAGACATTTTCAAGGTCGATTTCAAATATCTAAAAATATTGGCTACCTCTTTAACTTCATTAAAGTCCCTAAGAACGATTCTTTGGGCAAAACTGTTACTAGTAGAATAAGTAAGAGGGAAAGGAAGAGATTGTACAAGGCCGAATTGTCAAGCCACAAAGTGAGGGTAGTAAATTTCTACTCCACATCTGTTGTTGCTTAAATTCTCAAGAATTGTTCTATGATGAAGATCACGAGGAAATAGAACACTCTACCAAAATTTGTGAAGGTTATTAATATATGCTTTGAATGAAATAGCTATCTTTATCCATTGTGGACCAAATTCGACAGGGAAAAATGGGCAAAATTGTTTTATATAATGTCCAGGACAAGTTTAAAGAAAAGAGAAACATTGGTCAAAAGAATGTGGATTATGAGTAAAATAAAGATATTGGAAACCATGGCAAAGAATTTCAGACCAATTTCAAGAAAATAGGCATAAAGCCAGATTTTGAAAATCCAAAGGGGACCTCCCCATGTTTGAAAGCAAGAAGAAACAAGATTAAATAAACCATGATAAAGGCTTAACAAAACCAAAGAAGCCAAGGCAACCCTGCATCCCCTTGCCAAATAAAGAGCCAATTTTAATTTAGCTTTTACAATTTTGAAAGAGGGACAACAAAATAAAAAAAAAATAAAAAAAAAACTTACAAATCCAAAGAAAAATAAAGCCGTATATTCAGTCTCTTCTAAGTTACCACTTTTCTTCTTGTAAAGAGACATAATATTAGAATAAGAAGTGGATTTTTTGTCAAAAAGAATTGGAAGATTATGTTCTCAGATTCCAGCTGTGGCATTAATCCAATTGCCACTAGGTCGAAGACTGAATAGAATGGCAAGGTCAAAAAGATTAGGAGTCATCATGCCAAATTTCAAATGACGTGTGTTAGTTGAAACTGACCATAAACTTATGGCCGAAGAAAGGAGCTCCCTATTAATTGGTATTTGAAACTTGGAAAAATGAATTATTTCACAAATACCAACATCCCTCATTCTTCAGCCTTAAACGAATAAATACGATCAAACCACTCATTCCATTCTAAATTTCTACTTGGCCAACAACGAATGGTTCCAGAGAAAGAACTTTTAAGGTTATTCACAATATTTTCATAAACAAAAATTTTAGACTTATTCTTTGGAAATAATGATGGAACAGATTGGGTAGATTCAAGAGAGAGAAATCTAGGCCCTAAAGTGTAAGAGTGATTTTTAAGGGGAATTAGTACCTAAGTATCAAGGACCATTGGATCAGTAAACAAAAATTTCTCCAAGTGATCCTTCCCAGAGAAATCAGCATCACTGGAGTTATGTTCAGACATATTGAGGATGGAAGACATACGGTGGAAGATGAAACTCGAAGTTCAATGCCGCTAGAAGAATACGAGGAAATTACAAAACAAAGACGAGGGGTGATCTACGAGAGTGAAAGCTGAAGAGTCTAGAAGATTCCCAACGATTGTGAAACCCTAGCGAGAGAAGCTTTGGTTTGAGGAGAAGATGAAGGTGAAAAGGTTTCGAAAAGGTTTCTAGAACATTTTGGCCTTTAAAAGAGAAATGAAAAGACATTTGGAATGATACGTTTCTTCAAAACGTGTGCAATCACGACGTGATTTGACTTTGTAATGATCAAATGTCGTAATAATAGTAACCAACGGGTGAATGACACGTAGCATGATGTTAGAAGAGTTAGGGAATTAACAAGTGTTATAGAAAAGAAAATATTTGTGCAAAAATATACAAGTGTTGAGGTAGGCCGATTTTCTTAATGGAACATTTTACAAAATCTAATTTAATAAAATGTGGGGGGCAATGTTTACACCCTAAAAATCGACTTGGGAAAAATTACAATCATTCAGCCACTAGAATTGAAAAGAATAAGGAAGGCCAAATTCTTAAAGCAATTATACGATGAAGCAGTTATCAATTGCACGTTTAAAACAGTTACTAAGACGTGGGATCATGGCTATGCTGGAAGCTTTTAGAGTCATGGGAAAAGTAGTTATGGCTGAATTTCATGAGAGCAGTTGCTACCTGGGCGTATAAAAGTTGAAAGACACCCATTAGAGAAGGACCATCAATCAAATCAACAAATCAGTTTCCAATGAACTTTTATCTTTTTCCTTTTCTTTGTAGAACTTAGAATTTAAATCTAAAAATGTGTGCTCCGTTTTGGTCAAAGGCATGTGCAACCCTTTGTTCATCGTTGTAATTTGTGGTGAGTTTTTGTTTTTAATTTCTGTTATTATTTTGTTTGTCTCCTTATACTGTTGCAACAAAGGTCGTTGAGTCCATTCAAAATAGGGTAGAACTCATAAATCGTCACAAAGTTGGGGCTAGCATGCTCACGCGACGAAATCCCCAGAAAAGTTTTTTTTGGAGGAAACAAGCTGCCAGTGAGCGATGGCTCTTTGTTGAGCCTGTTACTTTTGGTTCGGGCAGCTGGTTAATTGGTTTGGTGTAAGCCTACCAATGCTCAGTCCGGGTGGAAAATGGGTTGCCATTCTTGGGAGATAGTACTGAGGTGTCACTTGATTAATTCGTGGATTATTCCACACAATAACTATTTAAATTTAAGTTGGTGCTTAATGTTAAATACTATTCATTTATAAATCTAAGCTACTATTAAAAGTATCTAAAGTTGAAAAACTTTTGATTCACAAATTTACCCTCATTTAAATTTTTAAATACATATTAAGCCCTGGTGGACATCCACCATCATATGATAATTAACTAATTAAACTATTGAATTGAAGTGAGGCTACGTATGCTTGATTGTTTGAGTTAGATTCTAACTTCAAAAGGTGTGAAACCCTTTCTTAATTATCCCCTTGAAAGTTACATTCTAACTCAAAAAGGTATAGAAGCCCTTCTATTGCTAGATAGACTAACTTTCCAAAAACTGTAGGGAGCAAAATCTGGGTTGCATGGATAAGAAATACCCACCACTGTCCAATATTTAATGTTATTGTTAATGGAATGGATTCTCAATGTTTCTCGTTCTTATTAAAACATATTTGTGGGTTAACAACAGATCGTTTATGTTGATAAGAGATTCGGCCTACGACGTTATAGTCTTCTAAATCATTCTATTTTCTTATTTTATTTTTCTTTCCATTCAATTAAAGATTTAAAGTGCTCTTAAACTTGATTTCCTTCATTGTGATATTAATTTATTGCTACTGCCCTGTTGGATAGGATTTTTTTTTTTTTTGGTCGGTTGAATTGGTTATTTAAGACTGCTATTTTACATACATATGGGATTGCTTTCTTCATTTTTCTCCTTTAGAAAACAAAATAAAATGTTATAAGAATTGTTATATTTAATTAAATTTTTTCCTTTTCCTTATACCATGGCATGATGCCAAATACCCAAGGAATATATATATATATATATATATTATATGTTGGTGGTAGATGTTTAATGTGAGAAATAATTCTATTGTGCAAATATATATCAAGTAAAGATTATTTAACCTTTGTTTACCAACAATATAGTTATATCTCATTATAGCTATAATCATGTTTCAAGAGGTTAATTGGTTCCCTCTTCCTCTTTAGTTTTTTTAATGCTTTACTCCTATATTGTATAGTAATAGACTTACGCATTCGATTAAATGTAGTTTTCTACCATATAACTACAAATAATGCATGTGCAACGCATGTGTGCACCAAATAGTATATACTAAGTACTTGGAACTCGAGTTTACGGATTGGGTAGATTGCCCGAAACATCCGCCCAATCCTAATCCCAATTAAATTCGGGATCGTGCATGTTACAAAACAATCAAACCCATCTCACTAATTAAAAAATTATTTCCCAAATCCATCCAAATTTTAGTCAAACGGGTTGAACCTGCCCAAATTGCACCTTGTCCAAAACAAAGGCACATAAAGACTGGTGATGATTAATTTTTTTTAAAAAAATAAAAAACTACACTATTTTGTGATTTTACAGACGGAGAAGTCGGTAGCATTGGTAGCAAAATGTAAGGGAGGGAGATGTTCTAGCAAAAAATATAAATCTGAGATCCATGGGCCAGTATATATGAGATAGACTCAAATTAATCTACAAGTTTTAAGGTGGGTCTTGAAAAAAGTTTGCACACGCAAGGCCTGTGCATATGACTTCCGTAAGGGGGTTGGTTTGGGTGAAAGATCCCATATCAATAATCAACTTGAGGAGGACCGCATGAGTTTTGATTGAGGATGCCAACACTAGATGCCAAAATATCCAAGAAAGGATCCTGATATCTCAACCAACGAGCTAGCCTGAGAAAAGACTGGCCGGGAGGGGTGAAATTCACGCAATTAGACCACCAAGAAGACATAAGAAAAGAAACAAGTTTACATAAAATTTCCTCCTTTTGACTTGTGAAAATTTTATTACCACTTCCTGATTTTCATCTTTTAAAATTTAATTTGTGCATCTTTCTGTTTGGTTAGGCTCACCAACTCTAACCGCATGATTGATGATGCCTTAAATCACCAACTACACAACGAACAATAATTTTTCTTATGTTTTCAATTTCAACACTCCTTCACCTTGGACCATTGCTCCTATTCCATGCTGATTCTACCTCTATTATTTTATTTTTTATGATATATATATATATATATCTATAGGTCCACGTCAACTTATTCACATATTCAAGTTATCGGTCTATTGATGAGAAAAATATTGTTGACAGTTCAGCAGGAGATGTCCATTTCACCCATCCCATTGGTAGAAAAAATTTTAAGATGACGAATGGGATTTCCAGGCATAGACCTTCTAGACTGAGATCGATATTTCAGCCATCCCGTTGGAAAGAAAACTTTGAGATGACCAATGGGACCTCTAGATATAGACCATATACCTGTACCATTTTTATTATGTTCAAATGCAGAGTCATTCCAGGCCAATTGTCTGCATATTTACTCTGTTTGGATACCTCTGTTTCTCTTATATATAAAGGTTGAAAATTTGAAAATTCCATGTGACAATTATAAATTCATTTCAAACGAGGAAAAGCAATATAGGCCTGTCTCAATTTCCATGTAAATCAAAATGGAACAATTCCATTTTCTCTGGATAGTAAAATGTGCTCTTGAATGTCTTCGAATATGGACACGTCATTTTCAAATGCAAAATTGTCAATGTTTTTTTTGGATTCGCCAAGTAAATTTTGGACTTATTTCATTGTAAACATTGCAAATCAAACCGATGACGGTCTGATTCCATAAGCAAGACCTCATGAAATCACCTTGTGTCTTATACTGATATACTTTTCCACCACCAGAATATACAGTGGTTTAATTTGACCAAGTATACATTGAAGTTGAAACAGTTAGTATGATAGATTTCTTTGGAGAAACTAAAGGGACTGATCTACAAGTGACCGCATAGATCTTCGATCCTATTAACATTTCTCCTGTACGTCAGATCGATCCCTAGCTTGGACCAAAATCCTAAATCAGCTTGAACTTGCCAATCCTTGATCCACCATCACAAAAACACTCGAAGGAGCAGCCACATCCGACTCGATCACCACACGATTCCCAGACACATTTCGCACGGCATGGTTAGGGAATGAGGTACCACTAGAAATGAACGAGTATTGTACATGATTTATAAGGTTAGGAAATAGAAGAACCGGATTAAAATCCACGGTCCATGAGGTCCCATTCCCTTGTGCAGAACCTCTTGCAACTGTTGCTCTTGTGTTCATTCCATTCACATTGTTCCGATCAACGACCACTTGATCGATTTGTTTGAATGGCCCATTTGATTGATCCAATTGAACAATTTCAATGCCTTTATCAGAACCGGAAAACATGTTATCAACAATATTGACACCCTTCACTATGCCATTTATGGACTTGAAGAGAATGAATCCGTCGCCAAGGAAAAAACAGTTAGAGATGACAAGTTGCATTGGGTCTTCTGCAACAATCCCAGTGAAATCCAAGTAAGAATTCAAAATCCGGGTTTGTGTCAAACCAGGTAACTTCAAATAAATCCCTGTACCGCCAAAACCGGTTGCTTTATTGTAACAATGTACCCCAGAAAGTGTGTTAGCTTGACCTGAAACCATTATCCCAATGGCAGCTGAAAAAATGACCACATCGGTCACAGCATTATCGTTGCCTATTAGGCTTATTGCAGTGCCAGAGAAGTCCCTCTCGCCAGGATCGCCACCAGCAGTGATGTGTTGGCCAAGGAAGGAGTTTCGGATGTAGGTTTCGTGCCCACCTTGGACTAAAATTCCAGTGGTGTTGAAATGGGCAATGTAACAGTTGTCTATGCTAGTTCTAAGTGAGTTTACGACTGAAATGCCTCCACCCCTGTAATTGGAGTCCAGCAGGAGGCCTTTGAGGGTTATGTATTCATAGTTAAAGGATGATGAGGAAGACGAAGCCGATAAATCAATTAGATACCCATCAGTTGGAAAATCATCTGAAGCTTGTAATGTTCCTCCATGTATCTGTTTCATATAAAGTTGAAAATGAATAAGCATATGATTATACAGAATTAGTCTAGATGTCCCATGGAAATGAGATCATTTTATTGTGCTACACGTAGCATAAAGGCACTTTCTTGGTTAGCATACTTTCCTTGCTTTTGAGAACAAAAAAGCATAGGAATTTTTGTTTCTAAAAGCAAGAACTTACTTCGAAAAGGCTGACAAAAGGATTCCAATCTTAAGTGGGCACCATTTTAGAAATGTTACCATCTCATGTGTTTATGGCTCTGTTTCTAAAATAAATTCCTTCAAATTGAAATTACAATGGATTTGAATACCATCACGACACGGCACATGGCACGCATTTTCCTTGTACCTAGTTTAATTAAAATCAAATTGTAACAACAGTAATTGGACCCGCAGAAGTGTAAAGATTTTCTAAGCTATGGTAAAGCCTACTATTTTGACATTAACTAGAAAACTCAAATGAGACCAAATGTCTGACTCCTTGGATTCATTTCCCACCCGATCCTGATAGATGGGACAACAAGAGACTGCCATGTGGCACATTTAATTTTTGCGTTAAGAGAAAATTTAATTAATTAAAGGCGTTAATATTAAATTTTGGCAAAAGTTAATACATGCATTAAAGAAATTCCAAAGTCTTTGTGACCGTACCAGAAGGTTTCCACCGCCGGCAGCTGGGAATCGCAGGGGGCGGCTGATCATGTAATTTCCACCTTCAAGGTTAATCTGTGCACCCCCAAGATTAGCAATTCCTTGCATCAAGGACCCATCACTTGGACCTTCAAATGCATCTGACATTGCTTTAAGAAGTGCTTCTGTACTATCTGTCTTTCCCGTTGGATCTGCACCATAAGATGTCACGTGATATACCCGTGGACTTGATGTTGCCTGTATCATCATCGTCACCATTATCCTCACATAAAGCCAAGATTAGCAAAAATTAATCAAGAACGATCAAGAACAAAGAATTTGATGGTTACCGTTGGCGGCGGAGCGTAGCTAGGACTAGGAGAAGGAGATATCGAACTCGGCGGAAGAGAAGCTAAATCACGCCGTTGCAATGAGGCTTTAAATTCCTGAATTTTTCTCAAATGGTCACGATAATGGTTGCCGGAAAACTGACCCACTGGCGAATTCTCGCCGTAAACATGAATTACTATCAAACTAGCCAACCCCATTGTCATGGACAATATTAGAGCCTTTCTTGCCATTGTTGCTTCCATTTTTTTTTCTCTTTTTTCTCTTCTCTTCCAAGTTAGATAGAACTAGTTGAGAAAAAGCATCATATCCTAGCTAGTTATATCATATATAGGTGTATATATATATATATATATATATATATGAAAAGAGAGAGAGAGAGAGAGAGAGAGAGAGAGAGAAGGGGACATGGAAAGAGGAGGGCCTAACTAAGGTGTCTTAAGAAATAGGTTTGGTCTGCTTTAATATTTTGATCATACACATAACACCCAGAGTGGTTCTTTTGGTGTCTGTTTTAATATATGAGCTCGCCTCCGCCCTTTTGAATCCTTCTCCTGGATCCGACAGAAAAGTAAGCAGTTACCAACTTCTTACTTTAAGAATCGTAACAAAAGTTTGACATTGTGTAAAAGGAATTTTTACTAAGAAAGAAAATATATTATGTGGTGGACTCAGCCGCCCCTAATGGTAGACAGCCAGATCATCGTGGTTGATTAATTGATTGAATTGGTTGGTGATAACCGAAAATTTGAAATGTAAATACCTTATGTTTAAAGATACCATGATTATCATACTTTTGGTAGTTGAGTTGGTTTGATTTAGATTTAGGCCATCAAAGGAGTGAATGGCTCAGAATGGGTGGAGTGCGTGGTGAGCAACATACCTGGTTCGTATAAAATTGAAGAGTGGACCGAGGATGGTGCAGCCTACTTCATCGTATTTTGTCTACTCTCATTAATCCTTGAATTTATCACCCTTAATAAATATAAAATATTAATGGTCGGTAACTGCAATGTTTCTCCTATTCTTTACTACTGTCCTGGAGCGTAATTTCCAGAAGAATCATATCTAGAAAGCAAAAAACAAGGAAGGGGATTCGATCAAACTCAATTCGGGTTTGGTCGGTTTAAAATTGTAAATTGAATCAAGCCAATAACTCACTAAACATGCGGTAAGAACAGAAATCCAATTTTTGACCAAAGGCTTGACCCTAACACAAACTAACCCCAAGTCAGTCTGCTCTTTTGTCGGCTTAGCATCTGTGAAGAACTGTAACACTTTTGAACTCCTTAACAACCCCCTAAAACAGTCCCTCATGATGTGTCATGGAATCCAAAGTAGATTAGAGGGGTCCAATGACACAAGCCCTAATTTGTTTTCATGAAATATCATGTGAGTAAGCCACTGGGGCTAGCCTAATAGTGAGGGAGTTAGGGTGGGAAAAAAAATAGTAGTATATAGGATAGGTTAAGGATTCGAACCCCTCTCAATGTACCCTACAAAAAAAGAAAAAAGGAAAAAAAAGGAGATATCATATGAGTAGTTTTGAAAGTTGTTAAATGGTCCAATAACATTTTCCTAGAAATAACCCAAACCGAGTCAGGTTGTAGGTTCTGTCTTTGAATGGACCAAAGTTGAACCTAAACATCGCCTAGCTCTTCTTGTGGGCCATTGATGGTTTAATTTAGATCATTTAACTAGTGGGGCATCTTTAATTTGGTTCTTCATACCACCGAATCAGTTGCATCACCGTATCAAAATGGTTCAGATTAGGTAAATTTAGATATCCTAACTTCCAAAACTATCTTCTTTTTTTACTATTTAACGTAAATTATTCCTAATAGTTTATGTGAGAGACAAGAGTGGATTCTGGATAATGACTTCATGGGTTGGGTCGGGCCAGTCAAGTAATTGCCACCTTGGGTATTGTCCATCGATATCATTGGCTAAAAAATGAAGACACAACTGGAATCAACATGGCCAAAATGATTAGTTAAATAACAAACACGTCACGCTGCTCATCCTTGACATATTGCATGGACATATGCCATCTCGGCCGGAAACCAGACTGGTCAGTGGTTCGGACCGAGGTTTACCACCCATTAAAGTGTACAACTTCTCTTTATCGATACCTTGATGGGCTAAAACCATTGGCAAAATTATAAATACGGGGAAAACTTGAGGACGTTAGTGTAATTTGGTGTTTCATTCTCCAAAAAGTACGCTTGGGGGTTATAATTAGAGCCATTTTAGTGCAGCTTTGTGTTCTATATAATAATAACAATTATTAGTATTAGTACTAGTATTAATATTCTAAGGTGTTGAAGTGGAGTATATTGATTGGAGAAGGAGAAATGAGAAGGTAAGGAATCTATGCTTGTTACTTCAATGATGCTGTTGGATTGCTTCATTTTGAAGGGATGAAGTAGAGAAATAAAACTTCTTTTGCTTCTTGTTGACAACAACTCCTGCCAGCCTTTTAATGTATTGTACAAAGCAGCTACTTTAGGTTATACGAGAAGAGAAGATAGCCCCACACTAGGAAAAATTATCCCAACACCAAGCCTGCTATACCTTTCGATCACTTCTAAATTCATGTGATTAGCACCGTGAATGTGATTGCATTTGGCACACCGGACAAAATTAACTAGATTGGATGCTAAAGGCTCATCGAAATCATATCAAACGCCAAAAAAACAAAAATAAAAAAACTGTCTTTATGCAAATCAGTCAACGTCTACTGAATAAACAATCGACTATAATGAGGAGGGGAGGTAAAGAGTGAAATTCATATATGTTTACTGTCCAATAGGCGCGGGTGCACATAGATGGCCATGATACTCATAATTGGTGGCCTAGATTAAAAGATGTGCAGGCTAGGTCTTTTTCAGCCATTGGATCGGTACGTTAGTTATTTTAAATGATACCGATTTTCAGGACCCATATAGTTCATAGCGTGTTATCAATGGATGTGATCTCTAGGGAGGAATTTGAGTGATGGTTATAACCACAGAATTTATGACATTCGGATTATCTAAAGTTTCTGATGGAGGTCTTCCAATGGATGAAGGGAACTTCATGTACCCAAAAAAAAATGAGCCCAATCTTGTGATACTTCTAGATTTCAGTGTAGCATGAGGCCCAAAAGATTTTCCTGTAAATGGCGGCCAATACTAGAAATTAATTTCAATCTTTAGATGAGATCATTCCAAAAGCTGAAAACTGAGAAAGGCCTGGATGGAGGGGTAGAAAAAACACAAACACACACAAGAAGGGGGTTACCAGGAGGCGGCCCAATGAGTTTCTTAATTAGGCCCTATCCTCTTAGGGTATAAGCTACAGATACTGTTCAGCCTCCTATTAGGTCCTGAAGTCTGAAGACAGTTGGAAATGATAGGCCAGATCCTAGTTGTGCTCAAGCGCACACCCTTCTCCCAAGCATTCAATGACGATTGTAACATCAGATTCTAGTCAAAATGGAGCTCTCTCAATCACTAAACATTAAACGAATAGCCAATTTGTTCTCGTACCTAAGCATAGAAACAGAAAGTTATTGATTTCTACTCCTCGTACTTTTAAGGGCCAATAACTTACTCAGGCTTTCCCAATTATTTATGTGCTTAAGTGGGCAGTGGCCTTGAGATTAAGAAATAATCAGGCTAAAGATCTAGAACCTCAGGATTAGGGATGGCATTAAACCTAACAAAACGAGTGTCCCACCCGTCCCATCCCGTCCTTATTGGGACAAGTTTGAGGAGACAAATAAATAGAGTAAGGATGGGTTTAGGGAGAAAATGAAAACCCGTATCAAATTTGGGATGGGATATGGTTTAACTTCGCCCCGCCCGCCTCATATATGTGTAAATATTGGTCTTTTTTAATACCATTCATGTTTTCTTGATTTCCATGTTTACAATTAGTTACTTCTTCTTCATGATTTTATGTTTATGTTTAAATTCTTTTAGTATTTTCTTAACCAAAACCATAAATAAGCAAAAATTTATAAGTAGGATGTATAATTTATGATTAATTTTTTCTTCTCCTTTTAAAATAGAATTTGTTTTCTATCAATGTAAATAGCCCAACAAAACCAATCCCGCCTGTATACTTTTATCAACCCGGCTTGTCTTGTCCTAACATGGGGTTAGATGGGTTTGGGAAGAGATTATCTTCAATGGGACGGGGTTGGGATAAAGCTGCCCCATCCCAAACCCGCCCCGTTGCGATTCCTACTCAGGATGATAGTAGTAAAAAAAAAAGGTTGCCATTTTGCCTATATTGGCTCAACTATTCCTACGGCCCAATGATTGAAGTTACACCTAAGCCTACTTTTGATCGACAAAGTTGGGTCTTACTATCCTCTAGTACACATTCATACATACTAGATGTCAGAACACACACGTGCTGCATGTGCAGAAAAAATATATACATATATTACAAAAATCTCCTTGAAAATAAATAAAAACTTTGAATTCAAAATGAGAATAAAAACTGATATGAAGTAGTTAAGGAGAGAGAGAATAAGAGGGTAATTATGATAAAGGGAGGGAAAAATGGGAGAAAGGAAGAGGATAATGGGTGATTAAGTTAGAGTTTATTTAAGAGTTTTTACTTAAAAGACTTTTCTACTCTCATTAACCTCTACCTTATTTAAAACTGATGAGGTTTTTTGGTAATCCATCCTGTACATGTAACAAAAGTTTCAAACTCTTTTTATATTAGTATAGATAAGAACATTAGAAGACTACAACTTTAATGTAACCAGAGGTACTCCCCTAACTCAACTTCCATTATCTCATACCAGTGCAAAAAAATTTAAAATTTAAAATTCGAAAAAAAAAATCTTCTTCTTTTTTTTTTTTTTCCTCTCACACTATGGTTTCTTGGGGCAGATTCCACATACCACAGGTGACAGGACTACCTTTTTGGTGGTACATGGCACTTGAAATGTCCAAAATTAACATTGCACCTTATGAAATCATATCATATATCCAAATACGACAACGAAGTTGGAATAAAGCTAACTTCAACTATAAATTCAGAACTACACCCATTCATATATTCTAATGCTCATCCTTTTATTTGTTTTAGTTTAATAATGTAAACCCTCACAACGGGTCACTCAACTTGTAATCAATAATCTAATCAATCCTCACTAAGGTTGTGTCTGGTTTGGTATATTTAATCCGATTTAATCACTTTTAGTGATTGAGGCAATTCCATTTATTGAGACGTGTTTGGTTAGCCATTAAAAAGTGACTTGTCATAAACGCACTCATTTGTTTCTTCTTTTTTTTAGAGATCTCGTAAACCAATGATATGTTGTCGAGCAATGTCATTAACGTGCAGTGCACTTCTTAATGGACCAAGGGTGTTAATTTGATCAACATTCTTTATTGTAACTTTTAAAAATATATAATAATATTAAGGAACAATGGGTGGTACACTAGAATCTTCAGAAACCTACGACAGTGGCTTTGATTTCATAAAGAAAACTTTCCCAGTCACCACGCATAAGAACTCAAGATGTCCTCTAAATTAATCCTAGCGAACTACCTCAAAAAGATGCTTGTTTATTTTCATGCCTCAAGCGCGCTATGTGAGTAAACATATATGGTTAAATTGACATTGTGATGCACACATACACTGATACACATACATATATGTGGCAACATTTTCTTATACTGACCTCCTCTGTTGTTTTTTTCTTTTCTTCTTTTTTTTTTTTTTTTTATTAGATAAGTGAGTAAGTGTATTTCAAAAGTATATCGACATTCAATCACACACATGGAGATATTTTGTTTGGTGTCTAGGGTAAATAATTATGATTACGTACTGCAAAGATATATAAGGATGGATTGTCAACTTAGTTCATGGTACTCCATGCAGGCATGCATATCCGAAAGCTCATGCAAGCTGCAGTTTTAACACAATAGATGCTCCATTGATTAGTTTCAGAAGCCAAAATGAATAGGGATTAAATTGAACTTTGTTTGCAGATTGTCGATTAATTAGTGGCAAGCATGCATGCCAACTATATATCATGCATGGCGTGCTTGCTAGCCAATGGTCAAGTATCATTATTCAAGTGACTGAGATGATATAGTGAGCCACCAAAGATGAATTAGCTAGAAAACAATGTTAATTAAACTCGTTTATATATATTAGCATATATCTAAGGATTGAATTTGTGTAACAACCAGCAAGTGATGATTCTTGCTGTGATCTGCAAAATATATTCAACCGTCAATGGTGCCTTGAATGAGACCCCCATACATGTTACAGGCACCGTTCTAATAGCTCAAGTGAAGGATTAGATGATGATTCAATGGCTAAAATCAAGGATTTTATGATTTAAGGCTTCAGCATGCATTCTGCTATATATGTCCTTGATAATCTTAAGAGTTGCATATTTAAGTTTTCCACATATGTTGCTACAAAAATTTATGTTTAGTTATTTGTTTCTTTTTTGATGTCAGTGATGGAAATCAATCCAGAATTAATATTTGTAACCGGAGAAATCCTGTCATCCAATCCCTTCCCCCCCCCCCCCCCCCCCCCCCCCCCCCCCTCTCTTTCTTTGTCTCTCTCATTTGTTTGCATTTCCTCTTAAAGGGTGACGTCCGAATCTTGTAGTGCATCTAGTTCCAAAGCACGTAAGGAGAAGTTGCGGAGAGATAGACTTAATGACAAGTACTCTTTTCTTCCTCCTCTTCTTCTTCTCGTTTCACTAATTCTCTCTCTTTCTCTCTCTCTCTCTCTCTCTCTCTCTATATATATATATATATATGACACATGGAAAAATATTTGACATGGTACGTATCTAGGTAGGTTTCGGGAATTGGGTTCCATCATTGAGCGTGGAAGGACTCCTAAAACAGACAAGGCTGCTATTTTGGTTGGTGCTGTTCGAATGGTGACTCAGTTAAGGAGTGAAATCCAGAAGTTGAAGGCCTCGAATTCAAAACTCCGAGAGAAGATCAAAGAGTTGAAGGTACGTATTTCTGTTAATTTTTTATTTTTATTTTTTGGAGATGGAAATACTTGTATATTCTAACAGCACTTGCCTGACTCCCACTGATATATATGTCCAAAAAAAGATTAGGATAATATTTTGGCATTTTTATCTATTTCAGGGCGGTAGCATGAATCATCTTATATATTTATTTTGCAGGCTGAGAAGAATGAACTCCGCCACAAGAAGCAGCGACTAAAGGCCGAGAAAGAAAAGCTGGAGCAACAGCTGAAAGCACCAATATATATAGAGCGAGAAATTGGTATCAATATATATGATTAGACAGGTCAAGATGTGGCAAAGGCAGTTGCTAAAAGTTAATCCTTTTGAATCTGTTTACATCAAAAATTATATTGTTTTGGTAAATAGTGAAAAACCAATGAGAAAATGTCATGTGACCAAATTATGGTGAATTAATTGAGAATATGTACATGTCGTAGTGTTGATTTTTATTTATCACATGGGTTTCATGTTATTTTAGTGGTAACTAACCACTCCAGCAAAAAATAAAGAAATGGAAATCATGTAAGTTGTAACTACCCATTACTTTGCCACATGTCATCATAGGAGCAAGAGGTGCAACCATGAAACTATCCACTACCCCTCATCTTATGGTAACTACCCACTACTACATCCAACATGGCAACACACAAGCAAAAAACAAGGAAGTGGGCAAGCTACTATTTCAGACTTGTGCAACAAAAATTCAGTAACTAATGAAGCACTTTCAACATCTACAAATAGCACAAGTGAAGACCATAGAAAGGGTTCTCACTACTTCATCCTTCATAGGATTAATTCTATCTAACTTAGGACTAGTTTAGATTACTTTCAATTCTCTCTCTACTTTCCAATTCTCATTGTAATTTGTTTTCAAACCGTGTTCGTGAACTCTTATTGCTCATCGTAATTCGTAAAGTTTGCTTTCAATGATCATGGTATTTGTAAGTTTTCTTTCAATCATTACTCTTATTCGTTTTATTTCTTTTTAGACATTCACACTAGACCCAAGAGAGAGGAACCCTATATCTCGTCAACCACTTGATATATTTAATTTTCTCAATTTCAATCGATGACCAAATAGGCATCAGAGGCCAATGACCTTTGATTCAATGACCTAAGAGGTGCCAAGGGGTCATAGACACACGATCTTTAAACTTTTGAGCCTTAGCATGCCCGCGTACTTTTTTTGCATGAACAGAATCTGAACAAATCTTCAGAGAGTTTACCCTTTAAAGGCTAGATCAAAATTCCATCTCTTAAATACATAACTGTTTACAAAAATTCCATTATTGGTGGGGGTAATAAAATCATTGCAAGGGTCCGTTGGACCAGAAGCTATTTAAGACTTATGTCGGACCAGAAGCTATTTAAGACTTATGTCCTAAGGATGTAAAATTAATGGGGGGTTGGGAACTAACTATTGGCCCAAGTAAATAACCCTAAAGGGGGGGTGAATAGGGTTATAAGCCAAATTAAAAATGAGTAGCAATCTCAAAATCAGATTATTGCAAACAAGAATGAATATAAGAATGATCAATAATAAAGAGATTAAGGGAAAGAGAATGCAAACGTTGTTAACAAGGTTCAGCCTCCTGCCTACGTCCTCGCCTCAAGAGCTCGTTCGAGGATTCACCAATCCACTATCACTCTCCTTCAAGGTGGAGCAGCAAACCTTTACAAATCAAGTGTTCTTCACCAACACTTAGCCAAATACACACTTCTCAAGTGCTTACAAGTGAGGGTTCACACAACCCTTTGATACAAGGTGTTTGGAAATGATTTTGTGCTCAAAGAAAGCTCTCTCAAAGAGTAGATATACAGAAAATGAAAGCACACTCATCTATTAATTGATTTTAATGAATGCTCACAAGAGAAATTATGGCTTGTAATTGATTTTCTTGTTTGTAGCTCCATGAATGCTTATAAATGAGCTCAAGGCTTGTATTTATACAAAATGAGTCCAAAATAGCCATTCTATAGCAATAAATGCCGGGAAAGGGAGTTTGGTGGGCATTAAATGCTTCAAAAGTCCATTATAAAACTAGTCGCTAGACCTCTACCCGAGGATTTCAGCCAACTGAGACATCTTTCAGCCGTCTGAAACTTCCCTTTCAACCGTTTGAATAAGGCTACTGAAAATTCTAGAGAAGGTGTAATTGTGGAACCAAAGGACAAGACTTTCAGCCGTCTCAAATCTCACTTTCAGCTGTCTCAAAGATATTTCAGCCGGCTCAAAGAGCAGTCTGAAAATTCCAAAGAGATGATTTTACAATGGGGTCATTTTCAGCCTGCTGAAACATCATTTTCAACCGGCAGAAACATAGTTCCAGCCATCTGAAAATCTTTGTTTTCATATTAGAAATTTTCACAAACTCTAGGTTCAAAGTAAATTGTATAGGCCTTTAAATTTGTCAATTTTTGCAAAGTTCTAAGCCCTTTAATCCTTGTGTGAGCAATGATTGAAATTAATCTTATAATAATTTTCTAAAATTCTCACATATAGACTTATGATCAATCTTGAATGATAGATGGATCCATTTGCTCTGTTTTCATATGAACTTGTGCTTTGTTTGCTTTTTGCAAATTGATCCTTGATTCTTCAAACATTTTGTGGCTTTGATACCTGTCTAGATTCATCACTTAAATGCTCATTAGTCTTTAAACATCTTATTATGTATTGTTATCATTAAAACCATGGGGTTAAAACCATTTAAGCCAACAATCTCCCCCTTTTTTATGATAACAATCCATAGATGTTTGTGAAAGGGTAAAAATATGCAAGTATAAAGCAGTTATCTCCCCCTATCAATATGCATCATATAAACATGTCATTTGTTACTAATGTGCAAGCATTTAAAATGAAATTCAAGATATAATGACGAAGATTTCATTCATAAAAGATAATCAAGTTCAATACATTCATATATTCAATGAGTTTTCATATCCAAAAAGTTCTAAAATACATCAAAGCATATCAGGACATATATTGGCCATTTTCCAAAATACATCAAAATGTATCGAAATATCCACATCAAAAATATCTATCAAATCAAAAAATCTATCAAAAGTATCTATCAAGTGAAAAACATCTATAAAAAATCATCTCCCCCTATATCATCTATCAAAAAAATCATAAGGAAAAGGCAGGAAGAGTGTCGTTGAGTTTCTGAGTGAGTTTGGCTTGACTATCCTTAACATCCTTAAGCTCACAGGCCATCTCGTCCATCCGATCATGCATAGCCTCCATTTTAGTTGAAACATAGCGCTGCAAGTCTATCATTTGCTTAGAAAGGGTTTGAAACATATCATGAACAGAAGAAGGAGGAGCAGTAGGAACTAGAGTGACTAGAGTGGATGGAGTGGATGGAGTAGTGGGTAGGTCTACAGGTGGGATAATGAAGGAGGAAGGAGCAGAAGAGGTAGTAAGAGGAGGGGGAATGGTGTAATCCTGATGCAATTCTTCCAACTTAATAGCATCCTCTCCCTTAAATTATGCTTGTTGCGTGCCTTTCTTCACCCAAACTCCTTAAACTAATGTGTAGTTCAGTCAGCCCATAAACAAGGAGTTGATCTTGTTGCAGAATGAGAGATAAAAGATATCACTAACTGTGTGAGGCACCCTGTAGTGATGAAAAAGAACAGTCAATGCAGCTCCATTGGGAAGGATGCTCTTCCTTTCCATATCTGTGTCCTTTTTGGCAGCCTTGGAGGTCTTTGACTCATTCTTGGTTTTGTCCACACAAGATCGCATATGGTATAGCATCAAATGACCCAAATTAATGGGTTTACCATTCAAAATACACCAAATCAATGCAATATTCATGTAAGTAATATGGTCTTTCCTGCCGTCGCGAGGCACAATGTTGTAAAACAGGATTTTATGCAACAAATTTCATTCGAGTGAGAATTCTTTCAAACTTAGCTTGAATGGTTCTGTGATGTCATCCCGGCCCAAAATCTGCTTAAGTGTGGTGATATGATGAAATCCCTCAATCTGTGGCCAAGAGTGTGTCTCGGTGATCACCACGCCATCTTAAGGAGAATGAAACAGTTCATTTAGCATTCGATCGGTTAGTTTCATATGCTTGCCCTTTACATAGGAGGAAGCTTGAGCAGGAGAAGTCATAACAAAATGAGTGTAAAATACTCGAACTAACATGTTAAAGTAAGGCTCCGAGATGGTACAAAAATGTAATAACCCCACGTTTTTCAGTAGCGCACAAATGCGAAAATGGTGAGTATTTAAGAACTCAGGATCAACAATCTTGGGGTAGATTACCTTCTTGCCGTAGAACTTTTGTGCAAAGAGAGTGCCATGGGCTGGGGTGAGATACATAGGAGGATCCATAGCTTCGGCACCCTCATTCCTGTCAGAAGGTTCATTGTCGGAATTGTAGTTCGGATCGCCGGGGGATACACAATGCCGTGGAGCCCATGGAAGAGATGGAAAATGCTGTGGAGGGTTCTGTGGAGGAGGAGGAAGTGGAGGAACCTACTGTGTAATCTGCTCTTACCTGGCAACAAGCCTTTCGGAGCGAGGTTGACTCCGTAGGGTAGATTCGACAGTGGATTTTCGCTTCTTGGGTTGCAAAGTGCCTGCCTCGTCATCATTGGAACAATTAGGAGGCTCAGTTGCCTTGGTTCGTGCCATAGAAGATCAATTTAGGTGAAGAAAATGGAAGAGAAGTTAGGTTTTTGGTCGTCAGAGAAGGGGAAAGGGAAAAACCGTGAAGAAATTTTTGAAAAATGAATAGTTTAGGGCTTAAACTGTTTATATACCCCGATAGTTTTAGTCGACTGAAAGTTCTTTCAGCCGTTTGAAACTCCACTTTCGGTCGGCTTCAACATGTTACAGCCGGCTGATCAAACCTTCTGAAAAAGTCAGAGAGCCCTTAAAAATGGATGTTCAGATACTTGACTTCCAGCCGTCTGAAAGTATTTTCAGCCGACTGAAAATGCCAGACAAAAAAAGAAAAAGAATTTTAAGCACAAAATATTAAGGCAATAATTAATTTATCAAATTTTATCACTTAAACACATGCCAAGTTCACGTTTTATGAAATTAAACCTATCTTCTTGAAAAGGTTTTGTAAAAATGTCTGCCAATTGATGTTCGGTGCCAACAAATTCAATTTCAACATCTCCTTTTTGAACATGATCTCTTAAATGATGTCTAATTTCAATGTGTTTAGTGCGTGAATGCTGAATGGGGTTCTTAGTTAGATTAATTGCATTTGTATTATCACATTTTATGGGAATATGATCATAATGCAATCCAAAGTCCTCAAGTTGCTGTTTCATGTACAACACTTGTGCACAACAACTTCCGGCCACTAAATATTTGGCCTCGGCTGTAGAAAGAGCAACCGAAGTTTGTTTCTTACTAAACCAATAAACTAGGGAATGTCCAAGAAAGTGATAAATCCCATTTGTGCTTTTGCGACCATCTCTGCATCCGGCAAAGTCCTGTTAGGATTATGCCCTAGAGCCAATCATAGAGATGATTGTTTAGGGATTAGGAACAATCATTTGATTTCATTTATGTATGTCACATTTATTATCGATTTAATAAAAGGGCTTATTCTATTATGTTTATATGCATCATTTATATTTACATAATATGTCCATAGAGTTAAAGTTGAGAATATGGAATTACAAAGAGTTGTAATTTTGAGACTATAGATATATCTCTGTACTAAACTCCTAAAGCATTCCTAGTTGAAGGTTCACTATGATGGACAGTAATGAACCATAGGACTAGCACTTGTTAGGTTGACTCTATAGGAGGATAGCTAGTCTCAAGCTATTTGTGTGGAGACACTACAACCAACAAGTGGGTGCCTATTGCAAGAATAGGTACACTGAATGTGACCAAAGATATGAGATAAACTGAATGGAGTTTTATCCTGCCTGTCAATCAGTTTCTCATTGTTATAGTGGTACAAGTAATCCTTAGACCTGAGACACCATAGTTGCCTTATGCATGTAGCTTTAGAAGTTTGATAACACTAAGTGCAGATCCTATTCAGGGGTCTGCAAAGGTGTTCATTGGCCCTACTGCTATGTGTATGAAGGCATGTGAGTGATCAACAAGGGATCCATCACTCTCAGGAAAAAGAGAGAGAATGTCTCATATAGCATTCATAATATAACTCATTAAATCCATGGCCATGGTAGGATGAATATGAAAAGAGTTTCATGAGTTCATCTATGAGTTGATATCTATGAATGAGTATAAAGTAATTGAACTAGGGACTTGACAGACTTCCATGTCCTATTAGTTCAATTGGAGACATTGTGTTGAAGGAAGGATGCAATTGTAACCTATAAACTATAACAGAAGGGTTCTTTGTAAATGACTATTCACCTCATTATGGACCACACCATGAGCCATATGCTAGGTGTTACTCATGGTTAGTAGAAGCCCTAATTGATATAAGTGAGTTATAATCAATTAGGGAATTGGAAGGAGTTCCAATTAGACCCTAAATGGAAAGAGTTCCATTGTGCACACCTCGTGCTATTCCTACTACTTAATGATGTGAACCCAATGGGTCACACACTGATCATGCAAGAAGGGCTTTAAAGTCTATGAGAGAAAGGGTTTTAGTGAATAAAGAATAGTTCTTTATAGGCCTATTTGTATTTGATACAAATAATAGGGGTTAATGTGCAATTAAGTGTAATTACACATAACCCTATTAGGGTTTCTTCCCCATGGCCAGCCCCCTTTAGTGGGCTGCCTATATAAGTCACACTTATGTGTGACATGGCATAAGAGGCTTGCACAATAAACCCTAGCCGTCCAGCCCTTTGGAGGCTCTCTTATCTCTCTCTCTCTTCTCCACCTCTAGCAATAACAAGGAAGAAGAAAGAAAAGGCTTGAAGCTCTAGCTAGGTGTGGATACCGTTGGAGGCAGCACACTTGGGCTGCTCATTCACCGCTGTCTGGAGTAGAAGCTTGGAGCAAAATGGAGAAGACAAAAATCCTGTAAGTGTTCTAACCCTCTTCGTAGTTAGGGTTTGATTTTGTGTTATGCATAGTTAGATTCATGGGCTGTGGAATCGTAGGAAAAATTTTTATATTCCGCACTTTGTATTTTTCCCTCTTGTTCGATTCCCAACAGTGGTATCAGAGCCATGATTATGCATAATACAAAATACATATGGGCTGGTAATTATGGTGTAGTTGAATGATTCAAAAATCTGGAAAATTTTTCTGCATAATTGGTTTTCCTCCATGGCTGAACCTAGGGTTTGGAACCCTAGGTCAATTCTCTTCTACTCCTCTTCTAATTGATGGTTAAGTGTAGCCATGGATGCAATAGGTTGCATAGGGTTTGAGTTTGGAGAAGAAGAATAAGGAAACTAGGGTTTTATAAAACTGTTATGAACAGTTTTCATGGTTGCCATGAAAAACCGTCATCTTGTTTTGCCTGCCGAATTCAGAGTTCTTCTCCAAAATTTTCGAGCCATATATGGTTAGAAAGCTCTTTGAATAAGCTTTCCAACCCAACAAACGGTTCGTCGATCCGAGTTCTGTAGAGAAAGTTATGAATTTTTTACTACAGGCTGTCTGGAAAGACAGTTTTGCTCGGGAATGATGCAATAACCACAACTCTGAGTTGTTGATGGAGATCAAAGGCATGGCAATGGTTGCCATCACTTGGGTTATGTTCTAGACATGGTAGGGAAAGGTTCCCAAGCATTTAGATGCATCATAATTGGATTAAGATGCTAGAACAGAAGGAAGAAGGAGAAGAACACCATGGAGGCTGAATCTGGGTTTTAGAACCCTAAGGTTCTTGCAATTAATTCTAATTAAAGCTGCTGTATTTATGATGGAAGATCATTGTAGGATCATTATATATCATGTGTATATGATTTTCTTTAAGTTTCAAAAAGGTTTTGATAGAAAAAGATTCAAAAAGTTTGAAAATTTTTCATGAACAGCATAGCAGATTTTCTCTGCAGAAAAGTCATCAATGGAGTTTTGATTAGAACTTGAGTTAGGGAACTCCAAATTGCATGAAACCAATTGCATTAGTTTCCTAAGACATGTAGGATACTGGTAAAATTCGTTTGGTAGCCTAATTCATTCATCTTGCTGGGTTTTAAATCAATTTCTGACCATGGACAGTGTGCTGTCAAATTCTGGGCAGCCTACTGTTGTTTTAATTGTTTAGAAAAATTGGTGATGATTTGATCATCCAAACCTCTTCTATTAGCTTAGTATTTCATGTAGGGACATGATACAAAAGCTGGTTTCAATGGAGGAGTCGAATTGATAAGGATTTAGAAGCTATTGTGACCTTCAAGGTCTGCAACAATGGCTCCAGCAATGGGTTTTGGAAACCCTGATTGTTCTTGATGATGGCAGCCACTTCCACCACTTCTCACATGTCCAAAGGCTTGTCCCACACCCCTAGGATGTTCTCCCATGACTGGCCATGGCCTCCCACAGTCGTTGATGGCCATGGCAGCCTAGCCAAGCTCAGGCAGCCCCCTGGTAGTGACGGCTGCATAGAGTTAAGGATGAAACCCTAATTTTGAGTTAATGATGAAACCCTAATTTCATTATGGCATTAATTAAAACCCTAATTGGAATATTAATTACCTTAATTAAGAGTTAATGATTGGTCATTAAATGACCAATCATGGTTATTGATTGTTAGGGCATAATTAATACCATTAATGATGTCTAGGGTTAGGGTTTTGGAAACCCTAATTAGTGTAATTAATTAAGGGTAATTAATACCCTATTTGGCATTAATTAAACCCTAATCCCTTTTATTAAATACCATATGAACCTAGGGTTTTAATGATTGGACATTAAATGACCAATCATAAGGCATTTAATGATTAGGGCTTGCATTTAGGGTTTAGGGTTATGCATTTAGGGTTTAGGGTTTTAGGAAACCCTAATACACTAATTCATCATTTTAATGATTTTATTTAATTCCTATATTAATTATTTAATTAATATTGATTAATTTTATAATGTTTTAAATGGTTTAAAACACAATTAGGGATTAAATTAAAATCTGGAAATTCTTAATTAAATGAAATTGTTTTGTTTAATTAAGGAAACCCTAATATTGGATATTAGAGTTATTTTAGGAAACTTTACATGTTTTAAATTAATTTGATTAATTGAAACTGTAATGTCTTAAATGTTAAGACTTTATTTAATTCTGGATATTTTGTTAAAACCTAATAAGATTAGGATGCATTAATGAGATTAATGTAAATCATTCAAGAGAATTACCATAATGCCCATATGTTTTAATGCTTACAGTTTTTCTTTACATTATGCAATGAGATTGTATGTATGTGTTTGGATGATGATTATGGACTATACCCCTTAAACCAATTGTGATTGGCCGTCTTATGAATGGGATGTTATTATTTACAAGAGTTGTAATTTTATTAAGGTGATGTAATTTATTTGGGGCTTGCATGCCACCTTCCCTCTCCCTCTCTCTCTATCATTCTCTTATGTACCCCACATTCCCCTTATGTATCCCTTTCTTTAAATTATGTAAATGTTATGTAATCGAGAGTGCACTAAGGAGCATGGTGGACCCAAAGGAGCATGATAGAGCCCAACAAGCCAATGGTGGAGACCATCAAGCCAAGGGAGCAGATTGAAGGACTTGAAAGCTTAGAGAAGTTTTTCAAGAAAGCATGCATGTTACGAATGGTTTATTTTACGATCACCTACACCCACCTTAGACCTTGGATTCAATCTATTGGCTTGGATTGAATCCTCTCAAAGTCCATAATCATCATAGTGGGAGCTTTAATTTATGAGATAATTGTATTAGCTCCAATACCATAGTTTGGTATATGTTACCTATTCACTTAGGGGCTAATATCAAAATATGGTACTTTATATATGTTGATATGTAATAGCATGCGATGTATGATTTATAATAGCATAAGATGTATGATTATAAATAGCATAATTTATATGTTTAAATTTTGATACATAGGATGCATGTTAATTTGATGAGACCCTTTAAAACCCCTCTTATTTTAATATTAAGTTGAAAATGAAGAAGTCATTGGGGAATGAATTCTTCATTGCCTTCCATCATTATAGGATCATCTAACGTCCCTTAATGTGGGTACCTGGCTGCAGACATGTAGGAGCTACCCATGTTAAAGACATTACTTGAAACTATCACATATGAGATATCATGGGGTGCCTAAACTGGTATATACCAAGAAACTAACATGTGAGGTATATATTTGGTGAAACATACCTGTGTGAATGATGGGTTTAACTTAACTAGGGAAGTATTCCAAGAAACTAACATGTGAGGTGTATGTTCCCTAGAGGCAAAACGATTGGAACTTGCTTATGAAGCAATAGACAAAGAGTTGTCTTCTTATTGTGGGTTAGAAGCCAAGAAACTAACATGTGAGGCTTCTAGGTCACAGTGGGACCCCAATCCCCATTAGGAATGAGATTCCCGAATTCCATTAGAGGGTGTAGGGAATTTGATAAAATAGTGGGAGGTACCATATGATTAAAGACCCAATCATTATGGATAAAAATGAAATCTAATTCTCTGTTTATGTAGATTACCTAATTACTCACCTCAAAACCCCTATTTCCTAATATATAGGATATTGATAGTTTGACTAAACCCGATTTCTTTGATTGACTTAGGAAATTGAGAATTGTTCTCAATTTCAAAAGATTGTTTATATGCTATTAGGCCTTTTATTAAAGGCCCTCCATAAAACATCCTAAGAAGAAAAAGACACTATGCGCAATTGGCATCTTGTTGCCATGCTATATGATAGTATTGATGACTAATGAGCTTCAGAAGCAAAATTAGTCAATGCAAGTGCCTTTGATGTCCTACATCATATACAAAGGTTGTATTGTGAGTAAAATAATACTATAAAGTATAGTACTTGTAAAGGACTTCTTCTGGACTAGGATGTAATAAAAGTTGTTTATTAATAATCATTCTTTTGAAAAATGATTAATCACATAGAATAGCTTGAGAAGCTAGATGTGATTTAAAATGGAAGCATAGAGGAAAGCAAGTCTTGAAAAGTCAAAGACAAAGAAATATAATTATTTTGTAGTAAACATAAGGTATTGTAAAGGGAACTTGATAAAGTATCAGTCTTCCTAGAAGAACCAAACTTTTGAAGTTTTGGTTCATGCTCTAAACTAAATTGTTGGTTAGTTCTGCTTCTTGGTTTTTGGATTCTAGTGTAATCTAAATCGAAGCAGAAAGTTAAGTAGATAATAAGTTACCTTTAAAAATTTTAATAGAGCAAGAGTTGCTAGATTAATTTTGGGAACTTATTTCTTAACTAGGTCATTTAAGACATTCTAGAAATTTGATTTCTGAATTTAAATGACTAATTAGAGCGAATGCAACGTATTCTGAGAATACAAGAGATGTAGAGACTCTCATTTAAATGTAATGATTATGACTTGGTTATGAGATGACCAAACCCATCTTTTACTTGGTGAAATGAAAGAGTTACATTTATAATTTGACTAATACATTGTGATGTATATAGTCATGTAGAGCATGCATTCAATTACAGTAGACTCATCTTAGAATACCATAGCTCAATGGTGAATCTAAGAGAACGAATTGAACCCTATTAAGATATGGTTTGATCCATAATGAGTTTTACTAATGTATCCATCTAGGATATACCTTAAAATTGCTACATATTGATAATTTAGGGTTCACTCCAGTTTTGTCCCAATTATATCAGATATGATATGGGAAGAAACCCAACTTAAAGAAGTTAAGGCTTGGGCTTGTGCTACGTATGTCTAGAAACATAATGTAGACAATCTGGAAATAAGGTCAAGTAAGTGTTAAATTGTGGTATATCCCAAAAGTGGTTGGGATAGTATTTCTATTACCCTAATGAACAAAAGTTGTCCATTAGGATGTTTGCTGGATTTTCTTGAGAAAGAGTTCATTCAAGAAAGATGCAAAAGTAGATAGAATTTATAGAATTTTCTGTAAAGCCACAAACGAACAAAGATCCAACCCTTGTCTCTGTTGAGACAAAAAGCCTTAACTACACTACACTCTTTTCATAGATCAAATTGGATATTTCTTAACATAAGAGAGATATTGTATCTCTACTAGAATGTGAAAGAATTGTTCTTTGGTGATAAAGATCACCAAGATAATCCTATTGATTATGACTAGACGATGTTTCACATCAACTCGAGAAATGACTAAGAGTCATTAAATCCAATATGGATTGGTAGAGACCTAAAAGGCTTAGCTATTTAAGAATGTTTTCAACATAGGCAAAAAGTTTTCTATAAAGAAACTTGTTTGATAATAGTTATGCTGAAATCCATTTGGATCTTGTTATCTATAAACACACATTTTGAATATAAGATATGTCAAAAAGGATATAAAGATGTTATATCAAATGGTGAAAAACCATAAAAGTGTGTAAGTTATAGAAGTCTATTAATAGACTACAAGGTTCTCGTAATTAGAACATCTATAAAGTTGAAGTAATCAAATTGTTTGATTTCTCTCATTGTATAGATGGACCATGAGTGTATAAAAGGTTAGTGGGAGTGCAATCGTTTTTCTTTATCCTATCAATAAGATGACATCCTAATCATTATGAATGATATATAAATGTTATCTAATGTGAAGTTTTAGTTTTTGAGAAAAACTTCTTCATGAAAGATTTGGTAGAAGCATCCAACAAGATCTATAGAGATAGATCATATAGATTGCTAAGTATCTCCAAGTCATTAAACATAGTTGAAATGTTGAAGGAGTTCGACATGGAGAATTCTAAGGGAGGTCTGATTTACTTCAGATAAGAATTCATTATTCAAGGGCATGTGCCCTAGGATAACACAAGTAAGGTTCTTAAAGTGTTAAGAAGCCTTATTCTACACTATGTATTGAACCTGATAGCTATTATGTTGTAATTGTTACAAATAGTTATCAGTCAATTCAAATTTGGAATATTGGATTGTATATGGAAATTGTAAACTCATAGTAGATGGGTATATGGATTTGGATATAATCCATATGGGGTATATTTTATATTCACTTTAGTTTGTGAAATACTTAATGGAAGAACTGTATGAAAGATATAGTGGATTCCATTATTAAGGGTGAATTAATTGTCGCATTGTCTAGGAGACTGTTTGGATCTATAAGTTCATTTAGAACTTGGAGTTGTTCCTTCCATTGAGTTGCCCACACCTTGTTTTGTGACAACAATGGGTCTATAGCTCAAGTATAGGAATCACGGTCTCATCAAAAGTCCAAACACATAGAGCGACAATTCCAAGTGATTAGAGGAATCATTGGAAGAGGTAATAGATACGTTACAGAAGATATTATCTACATAAGTTTTTTGTAAACCTACTGACTAAAGCTTTAAAACATAATTGGTTATGTCTAAGACCAACATCTTGAGAAGATAGGTATGCGATACATGGTCGATTGGCTTTAGTGCAAGTGGGAGATTGTTAGGATTATGCCCTAGAGCCAATCATAGAGATGATTGTTTAGGGATTAGGAACAATCATTTGATTTCATTTATGTATGTCACATTTATTATCGATTTAATAAAAGGGCTTATTCTATTATGTTTATATGCATCATTTATATTTACATAATATGTCCATGGAGTTAGAGTTGAGAATATGGAATTACAAAGAGTTGTAATTTTGAGACTATAGATATATCTCTGTACTAAACTCCTAAAGCATTCCTAGTTGAAGGTTCACTATGATGGACAGTAATGAACCATAGGACTAGCACTTGTTAGGTTGACTCTATAGGAGGATAGCTAGTCTCAAGCTATTTGTGTGGAGACACTACAACCAACAAGTGGGTGCCTATTGCAAGAATAGGTACACTGAATGTGACCAAAGATATGAGATAAACTGAATGGAGTTTTATCCTGCCTGTCAATCAGTTTCTCATTGTTATAGTGGTACAAGTAATCCTTAGACCTGAGACACCATAGTTGCCTTATGCATGTAGCTTTAGAAGTTTGATAACACTAAGTGCAGATCCTATTCAGGGGTCTGCAAAGGTGTTCATTGGCCCTACTGCTATGTGTATGAAGGCATGTGAGTGATCAACAAGGGATCCATCACTCTCAGGAAAAAGAGAGAGAATGTCTCATATAGCATTCATAATATAACTCATTAAATCCATGGCCATGGTAGGATGAATATGAAAAGAGTTTCATGAGTTCATCTATGAGTTGATATCTATGAATGAGTATAAAGTAATTGAACTAGGGACTTGACAGACTTCCATGTCCTATTAGTTCAATTGGAGACATTGTGTTGAAGGAAGGATGCAATTGTAACCTATAAACTATAACAGAAGGGTTCTTTGTAAATGACTATTCACCTCATTAAGGACCACACCATGAGCCATATGCTAGGTGTTACTCATGGTTAGTAGAAGCCCTAATTGATATAAGTGAGTTATAATCAATTAGGGAATTGGAAGGAGTTCCAATTAGACCCTAAATGGAAAGAGTTCCATTGTGCACACCTCGTGCTATTCCTACTACTTAATGATGTGAACCCAATGGGTCACACACTGATCATGCAAGAAGGGCTTTAAAGTCTATGAGAGAAAGGGTTTTAGTGAATAAAGAATAGTTCTTTATAGGCCTATTTGTATTTGATACAAATAATAGGGGTTAATGTGCAATTAAGTGTAATTACACATAACCCTATTAGGGTTTCTTCCCCATGGCCAGCCCCCTTTAGTGGGCTGCCTATATAAGTCACACTTATGTGTGACATGGCATAAGAGGCTTGCACAATAAACCCTAGCCGTCCAGCCCTTTGGAGGCTCTCTTCTCTCTCTCTCTCTTCTCCACCTCTAGCAACAACAAGGAAGAAGAAAGAAAAGGCTTGAAGCTCTAGCTAGGTGTGGATACCGTTGGAGGCAGCACACTTGGGCTGCTCATTCACCGCTGTCTGGAGTAGAAGCTTGGAGCAAAATGGAGAAGACAAAAATCCTGTAAGTGTTCTAACCCTCTTCGTAGTTAGGGTTTGATTTTGTGTTATGCATAGTTAGATTCATGGGCTGTGGAATCGTAGGAAAAATTTTTATATTCCGCACTTTGTATTTTTCCCTCTTGTTCGATTCCCAACAAGTCCGCATCGGAATAGCTAAGCATGTCAAATGATGTGATTTTAGGATACCATATGCCAAGATTAATAGTGCCACTAAGATATTTAAATATGCGTTTAAAGGCAAGCATGTGAGATTCTTTAGGACATGATTGATATCTAGCACACAAATATACGCTATACATGATATCGGGTCTACTTGTGGTGAGATAAAGTAAACTACCAATCATACCTCGGTATTTCTTTTGATCCACGCATTTACCTTTCTCATCCTTCTCAAGTTTGATAGAGGTGCTCATAGTGTTAGGATTATGCCCTAGAACCAATCATAGAGATGATTGTTTAGGGATTAGGAACAATCATTTGATTTCATTTATGTATGTCACATTTATTATTGATTTAATAAAAGGGCTTATTCTATTATGTTTATATGCATCATTTATATTTACATAATATGTCCATAGAGTTAGAGTTGAGAATATGGAATTACAAAGAGTTGTAATTTTGAGACTATAGATATATCTCTATACTAAACTCCTAAAGCATTTCTAGTTGAAGGTTCACTATGATGGACAGTAATGAACCATAGGACTAGCACTTGTTAGGTTGACTCTATAGGAGGATAGCTAGTCTCAAGCTATTTGTGTGGAGACACTACAACCAACGAGTGGGTGCTTATTACGAGAATAGGTACACAGAATGTGACCAAAGATATGAGATAAACTTAATGGAGTTTTATCCTGCCTGTCAATCAGTTTCTCATTGTTATAGTGGTACAAGTAATCCTTAGACCTGAGACACCATAGTTGTCTTATGCATGTAGCTTTAGAAGTTTGATAACACTAAATGCAAATCCTATTCAGGGGTTTGCAAAGGTGTTCATTGGCCCTACTGCTATGTGTATGAAGGCATGTGAGTGATCAACAAGGGATCCATCACTCTTAGGAAAAAGAGAGAGAATGTCTCATATAGCATTCATAATATAACTCATTAAATCCATGGCTATGGTAGGATGAATATGAAAAGAGTTTCATGAGTTCATCAATGAGTTGATATCTATGAATGAGTATAAAGTAATTGAACTAGGGACTTGACAGACTTCCATGTCCTATTAGTTCAATTGGAGACATTGTGTTGAAGGAAGGATGGAATTGTAACCAATAAACTACAACAGAAGGGTTCTTTGTAAATGACTATTCACCTCATTAAGGACCACACCATGAGCCATATGCTAGGTGTTACTCATGGTTAGTAGAAGCCCTAATTGATATAAGTGAGTTATAATCAATTAGGGAATTGGAAGGACTTCCAATTAAACCCTAAATGGAAAGAGTTCCATTGTGCACACCTCGTGCTATTCCTACTACTTGATGATGTGAACCCAATGGGTCACACACTGATCATGCAAGATGAGCTTTAAAGTCTATGAGAGAAAGGGTATGAGTGCATAAAGAATAGTTCTTTGAGGCCTATTTATATTTGATATAATTTATAGGGCTTATTGTGCAATTTAGAGAAATTGCATAAAACCCTAATAGGGTTTCCCCCTAGGGCCGGCCCCCTTAGTGTGGACTATATAAGTCACACTATGATGTGTGACATCATCATAAGTTGAACTCCCCAAGGGCTGGCCAGAATTTCCAGCCTCCCTCTCTCTCTTTCCTCTCTTCTCCTACACTAGCAACAACAAGGAAAAGGAGGACAGGACTTGAAGCTCTAGCTAGGTGTGGATACTGTTGGAGGCAGCACACTTGGGCTACTCATTCACCGCTGTCCAGAATCAAAGCTTGGAGCAAAAAGGAGAAGACAAAAAATTCTGTAAGTGTTCTAACCCTCTTCGTAGTTAGGGTTTGATTTTGTGTTATGCATAGTTAGATTCATGGGCTGTGGAATCGTAGGAAAAATTTTTATATTCCGCACTTCTATTTTTCCCCTCTTGTATGATTCCCAACAGTGGTATCAGAGCCATGATTATGCATAATACAAAATACATATGGGCTGGTAATTATGGTGTAGTTGAATGATTCAAAAATCTGGAAAAATTTTTCTGCATAATTGGTTTTCCTCCATGGCTGAACCTAGGGTTTGGAACCCTAGGTCAATTCTCTTTTACTCCTCTTCTAATTGATGGTTAAGTGTAGCCATGGATGCAATAGGTTGCATAGGGTTTGAGTTTTGTAATACCCGTAATTTTTAAATAGGGTATTAAGGGTTTAATCTATGGTTAACATAGCTAATCCCTTGATCTTTTCGAATGATTACATGCATGGGTAGTGCATGTGGATGATATTATGATGTTGGATGTGTTTTGATGCTTGTTTTGGTGCATTGAGTATCTTTCGGGTGCGCTTAGTCTCATTTGCAACTTAAAGGTTTAAGGTGCTGAAATTTGGCTAAGTGTTGGGGAAAAAGTGGATTTTCGTAAATCTTCGTTTTGAAAGATAATTTTTGGCGGTAATGGGAGTTTATAATATTATAAGACATTGGTGATTTTATGGGATTTTATTAGCATGTTTGGATTGGGTTCCACGCATGTTTGTTTTAGGAAAATCTGTCGGGCGACGGATTTTGTACTAAAACTTGAAATTTAGATTTTGATATATTGGGTATTTGATTTTTTTGATATTTTATTTGGATTCAAATGGGGGGTTATTTGCGTATTTTCATTAAATGTTCCATTCTTTCTTCTTCCTTATTTAATGAAAATAAGGCAGGGATGTGTACTATGTGGGTTTATACACAATTGCCTGAGTTACTGGGCAATTTCAGCAAGGGACGATCGATCGTGCCTTGGGGACGATCGATCGTGGGTGTCCCAGAAACATGTTTTGGCTTCTGTTTTTCACGATCGATCGTGCCCTCAGACCACGATCGATCGTGCATCGCGGTTTTTGCAAATTTTTTTGCGTTAAATGACGCAAATGCCCCTTACCCCTTATAAAAACCCATCCCCACGATTTTTAGACCAAATCTGATATTTTTGGTCATGGAGAGAGAGAGAGAGAGGGAGAGAAGGAGAAGATGGGGCGGAGGCTCGACGGCGTCTCGCCGGAGCACGGCGACCCCGATCCGACGCCGGCAAGCTCGGATCTAGCGTATTTTGGCCCGATCTACGCGCGTATGGTTATGGATTTGGGTTTTCTCTCTCTTGGAGGCTTAGGAATGCATTATTATGGTTGGATCCATATTCTCCAACCTCTTGGTGGAGCTTGGAGCTTGTTCACGGTGATTTGAGCTAGGATTTCGTGGGTGTTGGCATGGATTGTCATCCTCACCAACTCTTTCGCATTTTTAGAGGTATTTCTCACATTTTGGAGTTAGGTTTTGTAATTCCTTTTGGTTTATCATCTCATTCTTACATTTATGGGTTTATTCATGCATATTGGGGAATTTTGGTGGTGATTTGGAGTTGGGATCTCCATTATTTTCATCAACCAAGTCATTTGGGAGCTAGGGCTTGGATTGGAAGCGTGCATTTGCATCCTAAGGCTTGGAGTTCATACCCACAACATTAAAGGTTACATTTTTCCACGCATTTGGTTGAGGTAGGTGCAATTTACATAGGTTTAAACTATTGACATGATAATATGGTATATATTATCATATTATTTGGTATCCTTGGGCCTAGAATATGAATATACATGATTTATGGAATAAATCTTAAATGGGACTTTGGGGTATTGGATAACATAAATTGGGAATTATGTTTATTAATGAGTTGGTTTATTTTATACATTAAATGGAATATAATTGTACTGATTTTACGGGTATTTATGATGTTATCATAAATTGGTATAATGATGTGATTATTTCCACTATGGTTTATGTGGTATATTTTGAAGATGATTTTGGTTATAAAATCATTTTATGGTTTATCGCATTGCATGTTGGCATAGTCATGCATTAAATGGATTTAATGAATACTGGGTAAAAGTATTGCATTAAAAGGGGTCATTGAAATTGGACTACTTGCAGTCAATGAGACTTTGCGGTGTTTTCCATTCCTTTGGTCCTGGGGTACTTTCCGGTTCCAGGTAGGAACCCTTGTGTTCCCGAATCAGAGGCTACTTTCCGGTTCCAGGTAGGAACCCTTGTGTTGTCTTCTTGGAGGTTGGGTTTAAAATCCTCCGTTTCCGCGCGAAGACTCCTGCGGGAGTGGTTGGTAATAAATGGATTAATGTAAATTGGACATGAGTCACATGCATTGGGCATTATGCATTGTTTATTTTAAGTTATGGGTTATAACTTATTTTGGTATTTGTAATATACTTGGCTAGTATATTTTGCTTTAAATGATATAATTGGTTTTATTTATATCATTGCTATAGTTTACTATGTTAAATTGTATCTACTGAGTCGTCGGACTCACGCCTATTATTTTTAAATGTTTTTCAAATAATCCAGGGATTGGTTATGCTATCTTGGGCGGGAGATGCTCTTAGTGGAATTTCTTTAAGTTAATTGTTAATGTATTTTCACGGGAAGGAATATGTAATTAATTGGGTTTCTATTGGGTTAATGTAAATGTAAATTCAATCCGGGCTGTAATTTTAATTAATTATGGTTGTGTATACGTGGAATGCGATGCATGGGATGATACCACTGCCATGGATGACAGGACATTTTTATGTATGGATTTTATAACAGGTTTTCACGATGGTATGTCCTATCTACGGATGGGTCATGCCGAAAATTCTTTTAAAATGTTGAGATTTTAACGCGTGTCATCCATGTTTTATCAAAGGATTTATTAAAGAAAAGGTTTGTTTTATTATCATTGATCACGGCTTAATTAATTTGGGTCGTGACAAGTTTGGAGAAGAAGAATAAGGAAACTAAGGTTTTATAAAACTGTTATGAACAGTTTTCATGGTAGCCATGAAAAACCGTCATCTTGTTTTGCATGCCGAATTCAGAGTTCTTCTCCAAAATTTTTGAGCCATATATGGTTAGAAAGCTCTTCGAATAAGCTTTCCAACCCAACAAACGGTGCGTCAATCCGAGTTCTGTAGTGAAAGTTATGAATTTTTTACTACAGGCTGTCTGGAAAGACAGTTTTGCTCGGGAATGATGCAATAGCCACAACTTTGAGTTATTGATGGAGATCAAAGGCATGGCAATGGTTGCCACCACTTGGGTTATGTTCTAGACATGGTAGGGAAAGGTTCCCAAGCATTTATATGCATCATAATTGGATTAAGATGCTAGAACAGAAGGAAGAAGGAGAAGAACACCATGGAGGCTGAATCTGGGTTTTAGAATCCTAAGGTTCTTGCAATTAATTCTAATTAAAGCTGCTGTATTTATGATGGAAGATCATTGTAGGATCATTATATATCATGTGTATATGATTTTTTTTAAGTTTCAAAAAGGTTTTGATGGAAAAAGATTCAAAAAGTTTGAAAATTTTTTATAAACAGCATAGCAGAATTTTTCTGCAGAAAAGTCATCAATGGAGTTTTGATTAGAACTTGAGTTAGGGAACTCCAAATTGCATGAAACCAATTGCATTAGTTTCCTAAGACATATAGGATACTGGGAAAATTCGTTTGGTAGCCTAATTCATTCATCTTGCTGGGTTTTAAATCAATTTCTGACAATGGACAGTATGCTGTTAATTTCTGGGCAGCCTACTGTTGTTTTAATTGTTTAGAACAATTGGTGATGATTTGATCATCCAAACCTCTTCTATTAGCTTAGTATTTCATGTAGGGACATGACACAAAAGCTGGTTTCAATGGAGGAGTCGAATTGATAAGGATTTAGAAGCTATTGTGACCTTCAAGGTCTACAACAATGGCTCCAGCAATGGGTTTTGGAAACCCTGATTGTTCTTGATGATGGCAGCCACTTCCACCACTTCTCACATGTCCAAGGGCTTGTCCCACACCCCTGTAGTCCTCTCCCTTGGCTGGCCATGGCCTCCCACTGCCGTTGGTGGCCATGGCAGCCTAGCCAAGCTCAGGCAGCCCCCTGGTAGTGACGGCTGCATAGAGTTAAGGATGAAACCCTAATTTTGAGTTAATGATGAAACCCTAATTTCATTATGGCATTAATTAAAACCCTAATTGGAATATTAATTACCTTAATTAAGAGTTAATGATTGGTCATTAAATGGCCAATCATGGTTATTAATTGTTAGGGCATAATTAATACCATTAATGATTTCTAGGGTTAGGGTTTTGATAACCCTAATTAGTGTAATTAATTAAGGGTAATAAATACCCAATTTGGCATTAATTAAACCCTAATCCCTTTTATTAAATACCGTATGAACCTAGGGTTTTAATGATTGGTCATTAAATGACCAATCATAAGGCATTTAATGATTAGGGCTTGCATTTAGGGTTTAGGGTTATGCATTTAGGGTTTAGGGTTTTAGGAAACCCTAATACACTAATTCATCATTTAATTGATTTTATTTAATTCCCATGTTAATTATTTAATTAATATTGATTAATTTTATAATGTTTTAAATGGTTTAAAATACAATTGGGGATTAAATTAAAATCTGGAAATTTTTAATTAAATGAAATTTTTTTGTTTAAATAAGGAAACCCTAATATTGGATATTAGAGTTATTTTAGGAAACTTTATATGTTTCTATTAATTTGATTAATTGAAACTAAATGTCTTAAATGTTAAGACTTTATTTAATTATGGATATTTTTGTTTAAACCTAATAAGATTAGGATGCATTAATGAGATTAATGTAAATCATTCAAGAGAATTACCATAATGCCCATATGTTTTAATGCTTACAGTTTTTCATTACTTTATGCGATGTGATTGTATGTTTATGATTGGATGATGATTATGGACTATACCCCTTAAACCAATTGTGATTGGCCGTCTTATGAATGGGTTGTAATAATTTTTCAAGAGTTGTAATTTTATTATGGTGATGTAATTTATTATTTGGGGCTTGCATGCCACCTTCCCTTTCTCTCTATCATTCTCTTATGTACCCCACATTCTCCTAATGTATCCCTTTCTATATATTACGTAAATGTTATGTAATCGAGAGCGCACTAAGGAGCATGGTGGACCCAAAGGAGTATGATGGAGCCCAACAAGCCAATGGTGGAGACCAATAAGCCAATGGTGGAAACCATCAAGTCAAGGGAGCAGATTGAAGGACTTGAAAGCTTAGAGAAGTTTTTCAAGAAAACATGCATGTTACGAATGGTTTATTTTACGATCACCTACACCCACTTTAGACCTTGGATTCAGTCTATTGGCTTGGATTGAATCCTCTCAAAGTCCATAATCATCATAGTGGGAGCTTTTATTTATGAGATAATTGTATTAGCTCCAATACCATAGTTTGGTATATGTTACCTATTCACTTAGGGACTAATATCAAAATATGGTACTTTATATATGTTGATATATAATAGCATGCGATGTATGATTTATAATAGCATAAGATGTATGATTATAAATAGCATAATTTATATGTTTAAATTTTGATACATAGGATGCATGTTAATTTAATGAGACCCTTTAAAACCCCTCTTATTTAATATTAAGTTGAAAATGGAGAAGTCATTGGGGAATGAATTCTTAATTGCCTTCCATCATTATAGGATCATCTAACGTCCTTTAATGTGGGTACCTGGCTGCAGACATGTAGGAGCTACCCATGTTAAAGACATTACTTAAAACTATCACATATGAGATATCATGGGGTGCCTAAACTGGTATATACCAAGAAACTAACATGTAAGGTATATATTTGGCGAAACATACCTGTGTGAATGATGGGTTTAACTTAACTAAGGAAGTATTCCAAGAAACTAACATGTGAGGTGTATGTTCCCTAGAGGCAAAATGATTGGAACTTGCTTATGAAGCAATAGACAAAGAGTTGTCTTCTTATTGTGGGTTAGAAGCCAAGAAACTAACATGTGAGGCTTCTAGGTCACAGTGGGACCCCAATCCCCATTAGGAATGAGATTCCCGAATTCCATTAGAGGGTGTATGGAATTTGATAAAATAGTGGGAGGTACCATATGATTAAAGACCCAATCATTATGGATAAAAATGAAATCTAATTCTCTGTTTATGTAGATTACCTAATTACTCACCTCAAAACCCCTATTTCCTAATATATAGGATATTGATAGTTTGACTAAACCCGATTTCTTTGATTGACTTAGGAAATTGAGAATTGTTCTTAATTTCAAAAGATTGTTCATATGCTATTAGGCTTTTTCTTAAAGGCCCTCCATAAAACATCCTAAGAAGAAAAAGACACTATGCACAATTGGCATCTTGTTGCCATGCTATATGATAGTATTGATGACTAATGAGCTTCAGAAGCAAAATTAGTCAATGCAAATGCCTTTGATGTCCTACATCACATACAAAGGTTGTATGGTGAGTAAAATAATACTATAAAGTATAGTACTTATAAAGGACTTCTTCTGGACTAGGATGTAATAAAAGTTGTTTATTAATAATCATTCTTTTGAAAAATGATTAATCACATAGAATAGCTTAAGAAGCTAGATGTGATTTAAAATGGAAGCATAGAGGAAAGCAAGTCTTGAAAAGTCAAAGACAAAGAAATATAATTATTTTGTAGTAAACATAAGGTATTGTAAAGGGAACTTGATAAAGTATCAGTCTTCCTAGAAGAACCAAACTTTTGAAGTTTTGGTTCATGCTCTAAACTAAATTGTTGGTTAGTTCTGCTTCTTGATTTTTAGATTATAGTGTAATCTAATTCGAAGCAAAAAGTTAAGTAGATAATAAGTTACCTTTAAAAATTTTAATAGAGCAAGAGTTGCTAGATTAATTTTGGGAACTTATTTCTTAACTAGGTCATTTAAGACATTCTAAAAATTTGATTTATGAATTTAAATGACTAATTAGAGCGAATGCAACGTATTCTGAGAATACAAGAGATGTAGAGACTCTCATTTAAATGTAACGATTATGACTTGATTATGAGATCACCAAACCCATCTTTTACTTAGTGAAGTGAAAGAGTTACATTTATAATTTGACTAATACATTGTGATGTATATAGTCATGTAGAACATGCATTCAATTACAGTAGACTCACCTTAGAATACCATAGCTCAATAGTGAATCTAAGAGAATGAATTGAACCCTATTAAGATATGGTTTGATCCATGATGAGTTTTACTAATGTATCCATCTAGGATATACCTTAAAATTGCTACATATTGATAATTTAGGGTTCACTCCAGTTTTGTCCCAATTATATCAGATATGATATGGGAAGAAACCCAACTTAAAGAAGTTAAGGCTTGGGCTTGTGCTACGTATGTCTGGAAACATAATGTAGACAATCTGGAAATAAGGTCAAGTAAGTGTTGAATTGTGGTATATCCCAAAAGTGGTTGGGATAGTATTTCTATTACCCTAATGAACAAAAGTTGTCCATTAGGATGTTTGCTGGATTTTCTTGAGAAAGAGTTCATTCAAGAAAGATGCAAAAGTAGATAGAATTTATAGAATTGTCTGTAAAGCCACAAACCAACAAAGATCCAACCCTTGCCCCTGTTGAGGCAAAAACCTTTAATTACACCACATTCTTTTCATAGATCAAATTGGATATTTCTTTTACAAGAGAAAGATATTGTATCTCCATTAGAATGTGAAAGAATTGTTCTTTGGTGATAAAGATCACCAAGATAATCCTATTGATTATGATTGGGCGATGTTTGACATCAACTTGAGAAATGACTAAGAGTCATTAAATCCAATATGGACGGGTAGAGACCTAAAAGGCTTGGCTATTTAAGAATGTTTTCAACATAGGCAAAAAGTTGTCTATAAAGAAACTTGTTTGATAATAGTTATGCTGAAATCCATTTGGATCTTGTTATCTATAAACACACATTTTGAATATGAGATATGCCAAAAAGGATATAAAGATGTTATATCAAATGGTAAAAAAAAAAAAAAAAAAAAAAAAACCATAAAAGTATGTAAGTTATAGAAGTCTATTAATAGACTACAAGGTTCTCATAATTAGAACATCTATAAAGTTAAAGTAATCAAATTGTTTGATTTCTCTCATTGTATAGATGGACCATGAGTGTATAAAAGGTTAGTGGGAGTGTGATCGTTTTTCTTTATACTAAGTATAGATGACATCCTAATCATTATGAATGATATATGAATGTTATCTAATGTAAAGTTTTGGTTTTTGGAGAAAAACTAATTCATGAAAGATTTGGCAGAAGCATCCAACAAGATCTATAGAGAAAGATCATATAGATTGCTAAGTATCTCCAAGTCATTAAACATAGTTGAAATGTTGAAGGAGTTCAACATGGAGAATTCTAAGGGAAGTTTGATTTACTTCAGATAAGAATTCATTATTCAAGGGCATGTGCCCTAGGATAACACAAGTAAGGTTCTTAAAGTGTTAAGAAGCCTTATTCTACACTATGTATCGAACCTGATATCTATTATGTTGTAATTGTTACAAATAGTTATCAATCAATTCAAATTTGGAATATTGGATTGTATATGGAAATTGTAAACTCATAGTAGATGGGTACATGGATTTGGATATAATCCATATGGGGTATATTTTATATTCACTTTAGTTGGTGAAATACTTAATGGAAGAACTGTATGAAAGATACAGTGGATTCCATTATTAAGGGTGAATTAATTGTCGCATTGTCTAGGAGACTGTTTGGATCTATAAGTTCATTTAGAACTTGGAGTTGTTCCTTCCATTGAGTTGCCCACACCTTGTTTTGTGACAACAATGGGTCTATAGCTCAAGTGTAGGAATCACGATCTCATCAAAAGTCCAAACACATAGAGTGACAATTCCAAGTGATTAGAGGAATCATTGGAAGAGGTAATAGATACATTACAGAAGATATTATCTACATAAGTTTTTGTAGACCTACTGACTAAAGCTTTAAAACATAATTGGTTATGTCTAAGACCAACATCTTGAGAAGATAGGTATGCGATACATGGTCGATTGGCTTTAGTGCAAGTTGAAGATTGTTAGGATTATGCCCTAGAGCTAATCATAGAGATGATTGTTTAGGGATTAGGAACAATCATTTGATTTCATTTATGTATGTCACATTTATTATTGATTTAATAAAAGGGCTTATTCTATTATGTTTATATGCATCATTTATATTTACATAATATGTCCATGGAGTTAGAGTTGAGAATATGGAATTACAAAGAGTTGTAATTTTGAGACTATAGATATATCTCTGTACTAAACTCCTAAAGCATTCCTAGTTGAAGGTTCACTATGATGGACAGTAATGAACCATAGGACTAGCACTTGTTAGGTTGACTCTATAGGAGGATAGCTAGTCTCAAGCTATTTGTGTGGAGACACTACAACCAACGAGTGGGTGCCTATTACGAGAATAGGTACACAGAATGTGACCAAAGATATGAGATAAACTTAATGGAGTTTTATCCTGCCTGTCAATCAGTTTCTCATTGTTATAGTGGTACAAGTAATCCTTAGACCTGAGACACCATAGTTGTTTTATGCATGTAGCTTTAGAAGTTTGATAACACTAAGTGCAAATCCTATTCAGGGGTTTGCAAAGGTGTTCATTGGCCCTACTGCTATGTGTATGAAGGCATGTGAGTGATCAACAAGGGATCCATCACTCTTAGGAAAAAGAGAGTGAATGTCTCATATAGTATTCATAATATAACTCATTAAATCCATGGCCATGGTAGGATGAATATGAAAAGAGTTTCATGAGTTCATCAATGAGTTGATATCTATGAATGAGTATAAAGTAATTGAACTAGGGACTTGACAGACTTCCATGTCCTATTAGTAAAATTAGAGACATTGTGTTGAAGGAAGGATGCAATTGTAACCTATAAACTATAACAGAAGGGTTCTTTGTAAATGACTATTCACCTCATTAAGGACCACACCATGAGCCATATACTAGGTGTTACTCATGGTTAGTAGAAGCCCTAATTGATATTAGTGAGTTATAATCAATTAGGGAATTGGAAGGAGTTCCAATTAAACCCTAAATGGAAAGAGTTCCATTGTGCACACCTCGTGCTATTCCTACTACTTGATGATGTGAACCCAATGGGTCACACACTGATCATGCAAGATGAGCTTTAAAGTCTATGAGAGAAAGGGTATGAGTGCATAAAGAATAGTTCTTTGAGGCCTATTTATATTTGATATAATTTATAGGGGTTATTGTGCAATTTAGAGAAATTGCATAAAACCCTAATAGGGTTTCCCCCTAGGGCCGGCCCCCTTAGTGTGGACTATATAAGTCACACTATGATGTGTGACATCATCATAAGTTGAACTCCCCAAGGGTTGGCCAGAATTTCCAGCCTCCCTCTCTCTCTTTCCTCTCTTCTCCTACACTAGCAACAACATGGAAAAGGAGGAAAGGACTTGAAGCTCTAGCTAGGTGTGGATACTGTTGGAGGCAGCACACTTGGGCTGCTCATTCACCGCTGTCCAGAATCAAAGCTTGGAGCAAAAAGGAGAATTCAAAAAATTCTGTAAGTGTTCTAACCCTCTTCGTAGTTAGGGTTTGATTTTGTGTTATGCATAGTTAGATTCATGGGCTGTGGAATCGTAGGAAAAATTTTTATATGCCGCACTTCTATTTTTCCCTTCTTGTATGATTCCCAACACATAGGAGTAGCGAAATTCCTTCCATCTTCTAATCCATACTTCTTGATTAAATCTTTGACATATTTGGATTGATTTAAGAAGGTTCCTTCCTTTGTTTGCTTGATTTGTAGTCCAAGGAAGAAATTGAGTTCGCCCATCATGCTCATTTCAAATTCTTCTTGCATGACTTTAGCAAAATCCTCACACAAACTTTCATTAGTAGAACCAAAGATAATATCATCAACATATATTTAAATAATAAGCATGTCTTTATCAATGGTTTTAATAAAAAGTGTGGTGTCAATTTTTCCTCTTTTAAAACCATTTTTGATTAGAGAACCACTAAGTCTCTAATACCAAGCTCTAGGAGCTTGTTGCAAACCATATAAAGTTTTTGATAATTTAAACACGTGGTTTGGAAATTCATGACTTTCAAAACCGAGAGGTTGTTCAACATAGACTTCTTCCTTAATAAAACCATTTAGGAAAGCATTCTTGACATCCATTTGAAATAATTTGAAATCTTTGTGACATGCAAATGTAAGTAGCATCCTAATGACTTCAAGCCTAACAACCGGTGCATATGTCTCATCATAATCAATACCTTCTTGTTAATTAAAACCTTGGGCAACTAAATGTGCCTTGTTTCTTACAATGGTACCTGATTCATCTTTCTTGTTTCTATAGATCCACTTGGTGCCTATTACACCATGGTCATGTGGTCTAGGAACCAAGGTCCATACCTTGTTCCTTTCAAATTGGTTAAGCTCTTCTTGCATAGCTAGTATCCAAGATTTATCACTTTCGGCCTCATTTATATTCTTAAGTTCAATTTGAGATAGAAATGCAAAATGATCACAAATATTTCTCATAGAAGAACCAGTTCTTACCCCACGTGAGGGTTCACCTAGGAGTTGATCTTTAGGATAATTCCTCACAAATTTCCAAGTCTTAGTGACATCCGGATGAAGAGGAGTGTTTTCAATTTCTACTTCTTTTTCTGGTTTCTTGACTTCAATGACTTCATCTTCTTCCTTTTCTTTCCTTTTGTCTTGTGAGTCTCGTTTGTCATTTAAATTTAAGTTTTCAACTTGTTCTTGCAACCTTGTACCTACATCATCATCATCCACATTTCTCTTTGTGGCAAAAAGGTTAGTTTCATCAAATACAACATGCATTAATTCTTGAATGGTTAATGTTCTCTTGTTGAACACCCTATATGCCTTGCTTTTTATAGCATAACCAAGAAATTCACCTTCATCGGATTTGGAATCAAATTTGGAAAATTTATCTCTATCATTTAATATAAAACATTTACAACCAAAGACTTTAAAGTAACCTATGATAGGTTTCTTATCATTCCATAATTCATAAGGAGTTTTACCAAGTTTAGATCTTAATAGTACTCTATTCATTACATAGCATGCGGCATTAACGGCCTCGGCCCAAAAGTATTGAGGTAAAGAGTGTTCATTAAGCATGGTTCTAGACATTTCTTCAAGTGTTCTATTCTTTTTTTCAACCACACCATTTTGCTGAGGACTTCTAGAAGCGGAGAAATTGTGACCAAAACCATTCTCATCACAATATTGTTCAATATCCTTATTGACAAATTCGCTCCCCTTATCACTCCTAACATGCGTAATGGTGTAGCCTTTCTTATTTTGGACTCTTCTACAATATGTAACAAATGTAGCATGAGTCTCATCTTTATATGCAAAGAAAAACACCCATGTATATCTAGAGTAGTCATCAACAATCACAAATGCATAGTTCTTCCCTCCAAGGCTTGCAATAGCAATAGGTCCAAACAAGTCCATATGAATAAGTTGCAAAGGTCTAGTAGTTGAAATATGAGATTTTGTTTTGAAAGAGGACTTGGTTTGTTTTCCAAATTGGCATGCACTACAAACTCCATCTTTTGAAAATTTTTCTTTTGGTAAACCTTTTACTAGTTCATGCCTAGAAAGTTTTGAAATAAAATCCATGCTAGCATGTCCAAGTCTTTTATGCCATAACCAATGATTTTCATTTAAAGCGGAGAAACAATGTATATTTTGTAATGCAATTTCTTTGAACTCTATAACATAGATGTTACCAATCCTATATGCAACAAATAGGGTCTTATCATCATCCTCAATTATGCATTTATTGGATTTAAAAGTAACTCTATAACCTTTATCACATAATTGAAATGCTAAGGAGATTATGCTTTAAATCATCAACTAATAAAACATTTTCAACACAAAGTGAGGAATTCTTACCAACCATACCAATGCCAATTATCTTACCCGTGGCATTGTCTCCAAATGTCACGTAGCTGCCGTCCTTGGGCTTCAAAAAGATGAATTTTGATCTATCACCCATCATGTGCCTTGAGCAACCACTATCAAGAAACCATTTCTCATTGCTTGAAGACTTCAAGCATACCTACACAATAATTTTAAGTAACTTTATTTGGTACCCATATTTTCTTGGGTCCATAGGGGTTAGCCATAAGAGGTGAGGTTCCCTTAACCACCCACACCTTTTTGGTGAAACCTTTAGGTTTTCTTCTCATGTTACAAGTATAGATATTATGTCCTTCCTTATTATAATAAGTACATGAGATTTTAGGTGAGCTGGAGGCCTTAGGCTTAGGAAAGAAATTAATGTAGGATTTTTGTTTAACATGTTCTTGATAACCAATTCCAGCCTTGTCAAAGCACTATCTTTAACTAGTTAATATCTTATCCAAGTTATCCCTTCCATTGGTAAACTTAGCCAAGGTATTAGTCAAGTCTTCAATCTTTTCTTTCAATGCAATATTTTCACTTTCAAGACTAGATTGAGAAATGGTAGGGGGTGAATCTATCTTGCTTTTCAACTCTAAGTTTTCATTTTTCAACGCATCTAGCTCTTCTTGAAGGGATGTGATATTCTTTTTCAAATCATTGTTTTTGTGAGAAAATCTTTTTAATTCAAGAAAAGTGTCTTCAAGTGCATCTTGCAATTCTTTATAAGTAGGAGGTTCTTCTATAGAATAATCAATAGAATTAGGTTCGATTACCTCATCTTCTTTTTCCATGAGACAAAAGTTTGCAACCTCTTGATCGCAAAAAATCTCTTCATCTTCTTCATCACTATTTGCTTCATCATCCCAAGTGATGGTGAAAGCTTTCTTCTTGAATTTTCTATTGTCCTTGAAGTTGTTGTTGTTGTGACTTGTCTTGTTGTAGTTGTTGTTGAGTTGAGGACAATTTATCTTGATATGTCCCGGTTTCTTGCACTCAAAACACACTTATGGTTCTCTATTTGAGGTCTCTCCTCTATTTGGAATCCTTTTGGAGGAGTCACCCTTGTTGAATCTCCTTCCTTGATTTCTTCTAAAAAAGAATTTTTTGAGCTTGTGAGATATGAAAGCAATGTCTTCATCTTCTTCATTCTCACATTCTTCACTTGGTGGTTTTTCTTTATCTTGTAAGGTTTTGAGAGCCATGCTTTTAGATGTCTTCCCTTTATCAATTTCACGAGCTTTGAATGCGAGTTCTTGTGTGACTAGGTTGCTGTCAAGATCACTCAAGGTCATTGATGATAGCTCCTTTAATTGAAGTAGAGTAGTGGTGAGGACATCCCATTGCTTAGGCAAGCTCTTAAGAATTTTTCTCACCAATTCGGAGTTAGTGTAGGTCTTTCCAAGTGAACTCAAAGGATTACTAATAGCATTAAATCTAGCAAACATGTCTCTAATAGATTCATCTTTTTTCATTTTGAACATTTCATATTCACAAACAAGCATGTTAATCTATGCTTCTTTTACTTGAGATGTTCCTTCATAGGTGACCTCTAATATATCTCATATCTCTTTGGTACTAGTGCACTTAGAGATTTTGCTAAATTCATCATTAGTTAGAGCACAATATAGTAAGCCAATGGCTTTAGAATTAAGTTCAAGGGACTTGTGATCAGCTGTGGTGTATTCTTGTGGTACTTTAGGAAGTGTAACTCCTTCTACCACTTTAATAGAGATCAAAGGACCCTTAGAAGTGATATTACATTGCTCATAGCTAGTGGATTGAATAAAAATTTGCATTATAATTTTCCAGAAATTATATAGAGATGCATCTCCATTGAAAAGAGGTGGTCTATTCGACGATTGTCCTTCGGTGAATCCATTACCACTATAGTTGGACATATTGTTCCTCGCAAGACAAATATGTTAAATGCAAGAGGTTGGGCTGTGATACTAATTGTTGTCCCAAGTAAATAACCCTAGAGGCGGGGTGAATAGGGTTATAAGCTAAATTAAAAATTAATAGCAATCTCAAAATCAGATTATTGCAAATAAGAATGAATATAAGAATGAGCAATAACAAAGAGATTAAGGGAAAGAGAATGCAAACGATGTTAACGAGGTTCGGCCTCCCGCTTACGTCCTTACCTCAAGAGCTCACTTGAGAATTCACCAATCCACTATCACTCTCCTTCAAGGTGGAAAAGCAAACCTTTACAAATCAAGTGTTCTTCACCAACACTTAGCCAAATACACACTTCTCAAGTGTTTACAAGTGAGAGTTCACACAACCCTTTGATATAAGGTGTTTGGAAATGATTTTGTACTCAAAGAAAGCTCTCTTAAAGAGTAGATATACAAAAAATGAAAGCACACTCAGCTATTGATTGATTTCAATGAATACTCACCAGAGAAATTAGGGCTTGTAATTGATTTTCTTGTTTGTAGCTCAATGAATGCTCATAAATGAGCTCAAGGCTTATATTTATACAAAGGAATCCAAAATAGCCATTCTGTAGAAATAAATGCCGGGAAAGGGAATTTGGTGAGCATTAAATGCTTCAAAAGTCTATTATAAAACTAGCCGTTAGACCTGTACCTGAGGATTTCAGCCAGCTGAAACATCTTTCAGCAGTCTAAAACTTCCCTTTCAGCCGTCTGAATAAAGCTGTTGAAAATTCCAGAGAGGGTGTAATTGTGGAACCAAAGAACAAGACTTTCAACCATCTCAAATCTCACTTTCAGCCGTCTCAAAGATATTTCAGCTGGCTCAAAGAACTATCTAAAAATTCCAGAGAACTTATTTTACAATGGGGTCATTTTCAGCCAGCTAAAACTATGTTTCAGTTGTCTGAAAATCTCTATTTTTAGACTAGAAATTTTCACAAACTCTAGGTTCAAAGTGAATTGTATAGGCCTTTAAATTTGTCAATTTTTGCGAAATTCTAAGCCCTTTAATCCTTGTATGAGCAATAATTGAAATTAATCTTATAATAATTTCCTAAAATTCTCACATATAGACTTGTGATCAATCTTGAATGATCTTGAATGATAGATGGATCCATTTGCTCTGTTTTCATATGATCTTGTGCTTTGTTTGCTTTTGCAAACTGATCCTTAATTCTTGAAACATTTTGTGGCTTTGATACCTATCTAGATTCATCACTTAAATGCTCATTAGTCTTTAAACATCTTATTATGCATTGTTATCATCAAAACCATGGGGTTAAAACCATTTAGGCCAAAACTAACCCAAGTCTCTAGATTAGTCGAGCTCAAACGAATTCCCTCATGATGATGACAATAACGAAAACAAAAATAAAACAAAAATCCAAAAAAGAAAAAGAAAAAGAAATCACAAGATTTGCAAATGAGTATATATCCGCACAATGTATATATAATAAATATTTTTTCTATTTAAAAATTAATAAAATAAACTCATGTGATTTGCAAATGAGTATATATCCACACAATGTATATAATAACTATTTTTTCTATTAAAAAAAATACTCCTTCCATCCCACAAAGATGAATAATTTTTTCTACTTTTTCCTCCGTCCCACAAAGATGAGCCATTTTTACTACTTTTTGTGTCCCAAAATGTGTATATTTTGAAAAGTCAAATCATAATTTTTTTTGAACTTTCTTGTATTACCCTTTATTATTTCAATAATTACTCTCAACACAAAACCCAATACCAAGTAAGAGTGTATTCTTGGAAAGATGGAATTTAATAAATGACAAATTAAGATAATGATGGCTTTCTACTTAAACTACATGTTTTGTAAAACTTAACCTATTTTTGTGAGACAGAGGAAGTATAAAATAAAATAAACTCGTGTGAATAAGTGATTTTACAATTGTGTATTCTTGTAGTGCTCTATAAACCCTTTTTTTTTTTCTTTTTTCTTTTTTCGCTTGGGATATCCGAAGTTTACTTTACATGAAGTTTCTATTGAGTCCAAAATGAATTTAATTTAACAAATTAATCCGCTCTTTTTTTCCTATAAATTTAATGTAGTCTGTCACACCCTATTTTTGTCACCTTAGTTAGAGGTCATCATTTCATGTGAGTCTTTGTCTTGTTTTTAAGTCTTGTTACTTGCATTGAGTATTCATATATAGCATTAAGGATCATGCATATAGATTTTGGGTCAATTTGAAGGAGGTTTCAGTAGTTAACAAAAGGTTTTGTGACTTGAAGGGCATTTTAGTATTTTAAGTCATATCATTTCCATTTAATCTTGAAATAACCTTCAAATTGTTTCCTTGAGTTCATATTGGTCTATAGAGTCTATTTATGGGTTCAATTTGATAAATTAATGGTTTAAGAGTGATTTGGCTCATGATGGTTCAAGGTGGCTATAAGACCCTCTTTTGGTTCTCTCAAGTTGGCTCATGGTTTTTCATCTAATTTTCCTTCATTATACCTTAATTAGCTTAATTTTGTTCCCAAATATGTTTTATAATGTTGAATTTTCATTTGGAAAATATTTGGTTCAACCCTATGTGCAAACCTTAACTTTGCGATGGTGGTGCATAGCGGTTAATCGCCTTAGTAAAACCTAACCATGCACCTATGATTAAGGATTTTTGTCCTAAATTCCTAAAAACATATTTATTTATAAAACACGGTCGTTTTGGCTTTTATTTCGTCAAAATCGGACTTGAATTGACCCCTGAAACAATTTTCGAAGGCGAAGGAGTGCAAGTAAGGAAACAGGAGAGGCGGCCCTCGGGTAATCGTCCAAGCCTGGATGGTTAACCATTTGGGCTAGATGGTTAACTGTCTAGGCTAGACGGTTAACTGTGTGGCCTTAGATAGTCATCCGAGGGTTCATCCTTAATTTGCAAGTCTTTCCTTCTAATTTTTAAGTGACTTTGAGTTACTTAAGCTCTAAGAGAATCTCTAATAGTCCTGTGATCAGTGTTTAGTAAATTAATCTTAGTCATTGGTTTATTAGGTTAGTCCCCTATAAATAGAATACTAGATTCAGCACATAAGGGGGGCTTTTATGCATTAAAACTTATATACCTAGAGAGAAAGAGAGAGCTACTATTCTATAAGAGAGAGAGTAGCAAGGAGAAGATTCCTAAACCTTAACAAAGCAAGAGGGGAGGTCTATCAGAGGCAAGGAGAAGCTTTGCAAGGGGTAGGTATATCTCCAACCTTCAGAAATTAGGGTTTTCTTTGTTTAGCATGATGGGTTCTAATTATTGTAGTAGCTTGGCATGTTAATCATATTCAATGAATTTGTGATGTTTTATGTATGATTTTATGATTATTCATGAGTTAATAATATGTTTTATAATCCTTAGTTACCTAGGGTTTTGAAAGCATTATTCTATTTATCATTCTAAGTCATACATGTCACATGTAGAATGTTAGAAGTGATTATTTGTGATTCTCATCATTATGGTTGGTTTATAGTATGATTTGAAATTAAGCCATGTTAGGATTTGCATGCATATAGGTTATTTTTTAGGGTTTTGGAGAAGTTATCCTTTCTAAGGATAATTATCCTTTTTAGAGAGTAGGGTTTTGCATGGAGGTGTTCAAGAATGTGTTTAAGCACGCGACCACTTCTAACATGATTTAGGGTATAGATTTTACATAGGTGTCACACCCCATTTTTGCACCACCTTACTAGGGCTCATCATTTCATGCATGTTTTGTTAGGATTATGCCCTAGAGCCAATCATAGAGATGATTGTTTAGGGATTAGGAATAATCATTCGATTTCATTTATGTATGTCACATTTATTATTGATTTAATAAAAGGGCTTATTCTATTATGTTTATATGCATCATTTATATTTACATAATATGTCCATGGAGTTAGAGTTGAGAATATGGAATTACAAAGAGTTGTAATTTTGAGACTATAGATATATCTCTATACTAAACTCCTAAAGCATTCCTAGTTGAAGGTTCACTATGATGGACAGTAATGAACCATAGGACTAGCACTTGTTAGGTTGACTCTATAGGAGGATAGCTAGTCTAAAGCTATTTGTGTGGAGACACTACAACCAACAAGTGGGTACCTATTACGAGAATAGGTACACTGAATGTGACCAAAGATATAAGATAAACTGAATGGAGTTTTATCCTACCTGTCAATCAGTTTCTCATTGTTATAGTGGTACAAGTAATCCTTAGACCTGAGACACCATAGTTTTCTTATGCATGTAGCTTTAGAAGTTTGATAACTCTAAGTGCAAATCCTATTTAGGGGTTTGTAAAGGTGTTCATTGGCCCTACTGCTATGTGTATGAAGGCATGTGAGTGATCAACAAGGGATCCATCACTCTCAGGAAAAAGAGAGAGAATGTCTCATATAGCATTCATAATATAACTCATTAAATCCATGGCCATAGTAGGATGAATATGAAAAGAGTTTCATAAGTTCATCAATGAGTTGATATCTATGAATAAGTATAAAGTAATTGAACTAGGGACTTGACAGACTTCCATGTCCTATTAGTTCAATTGGAGACATTGTGTTGAAGGAAGGATGCAATTGTAACCTATAAACTATAACAAAAGGGTTCTTTGTAAATGACTATTCACCTCATTAAGGACCACACCATGAGCCATATGTTAGGTGTTACTCATGGTTAGTAGAAGCCCTAATTGATATAAGTGAGTTAGAATCAATTAGGGAATTGGAAGGAGTTTCAATTAGACCCTAAATGGAAAGAGTTCCATTGTGCACACCTCGTGCTATTCCTACTACTTGATGATGTGAACCCAATGGGTCACACACTGATCATGCAAGATGAACTTTAAAGTCTATGAGAGAAAGGGTATGACTGCATAAAGAATAGTTCTTTAAGGCCAAATTTATATATGATATAATTAAGAGGGGTTATTGTGTAATTAATAGTAATTACACAAAACCCTAAGTGGGTTCTCCCTCATGGCCGGCCCCCCCTTGGTGGGCTATATATATGTAGTGTGATGTGATGACAACATAAGAAGTTCAACTCCCCAAAGGGCTGGCTGAAAATTCCAGCCTCCCTCTCTATCTCTCCTCTCTTCTCCTACACTAGTAACAACAAGGAAAAGGAGGAAAGGACTTAAAGCTCTAGCTAGGTGTGGATACCGTTGGAGGCAGCACACTTGGGCTGCTCATTCACCGCTGTCCAGAATCAAAGCTTGGAGCAAAAAGGAGAAAACAAAATTCTGTAAGTGTTCTAACCCTCTTTGTAGTTAGGGTTTGATTTTGTGTTATGGATAGTTAGATTCATGGGCTGTGGAATCGTAGGAAAAATTTATATATTCCGTACTTCAATTTTTCCCTCTTGTTCGATTCCCAATAGTGGTATCAGAGCCATGATTATGCATAATACAAAATACATATGGGCTCGTAATTATGGTGTAAGTTGAATGATTTAAAAATCTGGAAATTTTTCTGCATAATTGGTTTTCCTCCATGGCTGAACCTAGGGTTTGGAACCCTAGGTCAATTCTCTTCTACTCCTCTTCTAATTGATGGTTAAGTGTAGCCACGGATGCAATAGGTTGCATAGGGTTTGAGTTTGGAGAAGAAGAATAAAGAAACTAGGGTTTTATAAAACTGTTATGAACAATTTTCATGGTAGCCATGAAAAACCGTCATCTTGTTTTGCATGCCGAAATCAGAGTTCTTCTCCAAAATTTTTGAGCCATATATGGTTAGAAAGCTCTTCGAATAAGCTTTCCAACCCAACAAACGGTGCATCAATCCGAGTTCTGTAGTGAAAGTTATGAATTTTTTACTACAGGCTGTCTGGAAAGACAGTTTTGCTCGGGAATGATGCAATAGCCACAACTTTGAGTTATTGATGAAGATCAAAGGCATGGAAATGGTTGCCACCACTTGGGTTATGTTCTAGAAATGGTAGGGAAAGGTTCCCAAGCATTTAGATGCATCATAATTGGATTAAGATGCTGGAACATAAGGAAGAAGGAGAAGAACACCATGGAGGCTGAATCTGGGTTTTAGAACCCTAAGGTTCTTGCAATTAATTCTAATTAAAGCTGCTGTATTTATGATGGAAAATCATTGTAGGATCATTGTATATAATGTATATATGATTTTCTTTAAGTTTCAAAAAGGTTTTGATGGAAAAAGATTCAAAAAGTTTGAAAATTTTTCATGAACAGCATAGCAGAATTTTTCTGCAGAAAAGTCATCAATGGAGTTTTGATTAGAACTTGAGTTAGGGAACTCCAAATTGCATGACACTGTTGGGAATCGAACAAGAGGGAAAAATCGAAGTGCGGAATATAAAAATTTTTCCTGCGATTCCCAATCCCATGAATCTAACTATGCATAACACAAAATCAAACCCTAACTACAAAGAGGGTTAGAACACTTACAGAATTTTTGTCTTCTCCTTTTTGCTCCAAGCTTTGATTCCGGACAGCGGTGAATGAGCAGCCCAAGTGTGCTGCCTCCAACGGTATCCACACCTAGCTTGAGCTTCAAGTCCTTTCTTTCTTCTTCCTTGTTGTTGCTAGAGGTGGAGAAGAGAGAGAGAGAGAAGAGAGCCTCCAAGGGGCTGGACGGCTAGGGTTTATTGTGCAAGCCTATTATGCCATGTCACACATAAGTGTGACTTATATAGGCAGCCCACTAAAGGGGGCTGGCCAGGGGAAGAAACCCTAATAGGGTTATGTGTAATTACACTTAATTGCACATTAACCCCTATTATTTGTATCAAATACAAATAGGCCTATAAAGAACTATTCTTTATTCACTAAAACCATTTCTCTCATAGACTTTAAAGCCCTTCTTGCATGATCAGTGTGTGACCCATTGGGTTCACATCATTAAGTAGTAGGAATAGCACGAGGTGTGCACAATGGAACTCTTTCCATTTAGGGTCTAATTGGAACTCCTTCTAATTCCCTAATTGATTATAACTCACTTATATCAATTAGGGCTTCTACTAACCATGAGTAACACCTAGCATATGGCTCATGGTGTGGTCCTTAATGAGGTGAATAGTCATTTACAAAGAACCCTTCTGTTATAGTTTATAGGTTACAATTGCATCCTTCCTTCAACACAATGTCTCCAATTGAACTAATAGGACATGGAAGTCTGTCAAGTCCCTAGTTCCATTACTTTATACTCATTCATAGATATCAACTCATTGATGAACTCATGAAACTCTTTTCATATTCATCCTACCATGGCCATGGATTTAATGAGTTATATTATGAATGCTATATGAGACATTCTCTCTCTTTTCCTGAGAGTGATGGATCCCTTGTTGATCACTCACATGCCTTCACACACATAGCAGTAGGGCCAATGAACACCTTTGCAGACCCCTGAATAGGATCTGCACTTAGTGTTATCAAACTTCTAAAGCTACATGCATAAGGCAACTATGGTGTCTCAGGTCTAAGGATTACTTGTACCACTATAACAATGAGAAACTGATTGACAGGCAGGATAAAACTCCATTCAGTTTATCTCATATCTTTGGTCACATTCAGTGTACCTATTCTCGCAATAGGCACCCACTTGTTGGTTGTAGTGTCTCCACACAAATAGCTTGAGACTAGCTATCCTCCTATAGAGTCAACCTAACAAGTGCTAGTCCTATGGTTCATTACTGTCCATCATAGTGAACCTTCAACTAGGAATGCTTTAGGAGTTTAGTACAGAGATATATCTATAGTCTCAAAATTACAACTCTTTGTAATTCCATATTCTCAACTCTAACTCCATGGACATATTATGTAAATATAAATGATGCATATAAACATAATAGAATAAGCCCTTTTATTAAATCAATAATAAATGTGACATACATAAATGAAATCAAATGATTGTTCCTAATCCCTAAACAATCATCTCTATGATTGGCTCTAGGGCATAATCCTAACAGACACCAATTGCATCAGTTTCCTAAGACATGTAGGATACTGGGAAAATTCGTTTGGTAGCCTAATTCATTCATCTTGCTGGGTTTTAAATCAATTTCTGACAATGGACAGTATGCTGTAAATTTCTGGGCAGCCCACTGTTGTTTTAATTGTTTAGAACAATTGGTGATGATTTGATCATCCAAACCACTTCTATTAGCTTAGTAATTCATGTAGGGACATGATACAAAAGCTGGTTTCAATGGAGGAGTCGAATTGATAAGGTTTTAGAAGCTATTGTGACCTTGAAGGTCTGCAACAATGGCTTCAGCAATGGATTTTGGAAACCCTAATTGTTCTTGATGATGGCAGCCACTTCCACCTCTTCTCACGTGTCCAAGGGCTTGTCCCACACCCCTGTAGTCCTCTTCCTTGGCTGGCCATGGCCTCCCACAGCCATTGGTGGCCATGGCAGCCTAGCCATGCTCAAGCAGCCCCCTGGTAGTGACGGCTGCATAGAGTTAAGGATGAAACCCTAATTTTGAGTTAATGATTAAACCCTAATTTCATTATGGCATTAATTAAAACCCTAATTGGAATATTAATTACCTTAATTAAGAGTTAATGATTGGTCATTAAATGACCAATCATGGTTATTAGTTGTTAGGGCATAATTAATACCATTAATGATGTCTAAGGTTAGGGTTTTGATAACCCTAATTAGTGTAATTAATTAAGGGTAATAAATACCCTATTTGGCATTAATTAAATCCTAATCCCTTTATTAAATACCGTATGAACCTAGGGTTTTAATGATTGGACATTAAATGACCAATCATAAGGCATTTAATGATTAGGGCTTGCACTTAGGGTTTAGGGTTATGCATTTAGGGTTTAGGGTTTTAGGAAACCCTAATACACTAATTCATCATTTAATTGATTTTATTTAATTCCTATGTTAATTATTTAATTAATATTGATTAATTTTATAATGTTTTAAATGGTTTAAAACATAATTAGGGATTAAATTAAAATATGGAAATTCTTCATTAAATGAAATTGTTTTGTTTAATTAAGGAAACCCTAATATTGGATATTAGAGTTATTTTAGGAAACTTTACATGTTTAAAATTAATTTGATAAATTGAAACTAAAATGTCTTAAATGTTAAGACTTTATTTAATTATGGATATTTTTGTTAAAACCTAACAAGATTAGGATGCATTAATGAGATTAATGTAAATCATTCAAGAGAATTACCATAATGCCCATATGTTTTAATGCTTACAGTTTTTCTTTACATTATGCAATGAGATTGTATGTATGTGCTTGGATGATGATTATGGACTATACCCTTTAAACCAATTGTGATTGGCCATCTTATGAGTGGGTTGTAATAATTTTTCAAGAGTTTTAATTTTATAGTGGTGATGTAATTTATTATTTGGGGCTTGCATGCCACCTTCTCTCTCTCTCTATCATTCTCTCATGTACCTCACATTCCCCTTATGTATCTCTTTCTTTAAATTATGTAAATGTTATGTAATCGAGAGCGCACTAAGGAGCATAGTGGACCCAAAGGAACATGATAGAGGCCAACAAGCCAATGGTGGAGACCATCAAGCCAAGGGAGCAGAGTGAAGGACTTGAAAGCTTGGAGAAGTGTTTCAAGACAGCATGCATGTTTCAAATGTGTTATTTTACGATCACCTACACCCACTTTAGACCTTGGATTCAATCTATTGGCTTGGGTTGAATCCTCTCAAAGTCCATAATCATTGTAGTGGGAGCTTTTTATAAGATTAATAGTGATAGCTCCAAATCCATAGATCGTTATATGTCTCCTTTTAGGGATTAATATCGATAAGTGGATTATTATTATTATGCTGTTCAGTTTTTTATATTTAGATGCATGAGATGTATGTTAATTTGATGAGACCCTTAAAAACCCCTCTTCTTTTAATATTAAGTTGTAAATGGAGAATACATTAGGGAATGGATTCTTCATTGCCATTGCCTTCCATCATTATAGGATCACCTAATGTCCCTTAATGTGGGTACCTAGCTGCAGACATGTAGGAGCTACCTATGTTAAAGACATTACTTGAAACTATCATATATGAGATATCATGGGGTGCCTAAACTGGTATATACCAAGAAACTAACATGTGAGGTATATTTGGCGAAACATACCTGTGTGAATGATGGGCTTAACTTAACTAGGGAAGTATTCCAAGAAACTAACATGTGAGGAGTATGTTCCCTAGAGGCAAAATGATTGGAACTTGCTTATAAAGCAATAGACAAAGAGTTGTCTTCTTATTGTGGGTTAGAAGCCAAGAAACTAACATGTGAGGCTTCTAGGTCATAGTGGGACCCCAATCCCCATTAGGAATGAGATTCTCGAATTCCATTAGAGGGTGTATGGAATTTGATAAAATAGTGGGAGGTACCATATGATTAAAGACCCGATCATTATGGATAAAAATGAAATCTAATTCTCTGTTTATGTAGATTACCTAATTACTCACCTCAAAATCCCTATTTCCTAATATATAGGATATTGATAGTTTGACTAAACCTGATTTCTTTGATTGACTTAGGAAATTGAGAATTGTTCTCAATTTCAAAAGATTGTTTATATGCTATTAGGCCTTTTATTAAAGGCCCTCCATAAAACATCCTAAGAAGAAAAAGACACTATGTGCAATTGGCATCTTATCGCCATGCTATATAATAGTATTGATGACTAATGAGCTTCAGAAGCAAAATTAGTCAATGCAAGTGCCTTTGATGTCCTACATCACATACAAAGGTTGTATTGTGAGTAAAATAATACTATAAAGTATAGTACTTGTAAAGGACTTCTTCTGGACTAGGATGTAATAAAAGTTGTTTATTAATAATCATTCTTTTGAAAAATGATTAACCACATAGAATAGCTTGAGAAGCTAGATGTGATTTAAAATGGAAGCATAGAGGAAAGCAAGTCTTGAAAAGTCAAAGACAAAGAAATATAATTATTTTGTACTAAACATAAGGTATTGTAGAGGGAACTTGATAAAGTATTAGTCTTCCTAGAAGAACCAAACTTTTGAAGTTTTGGTTCATGCTCTAAACTAAATTGTTGGTTAGTTCTGCTTCTTGGTTTTTGGATTCTAGTGTAATCTAAATCGAAGTAGAAAGTTAAGCAGATAATAAGTTACCTTTAAAAAATTTTAATAGAGCAAGAGTTGCTAGATTAATTTTGGGAACTTATTCCTTAACTAAGTCATTTAAGACATTCTACAAATTTGATTTCTGAATTTAAATGACTAATTAGAGCGAATGCAACGTATTCCAAGAATACAAGAGATGTAGAGACTCTCATTTAAATGTAACGATTATGACTTGGTTATGAGATGACCAAACCCATCTTTTACTTGGTGAAGTGAAAGAGTTACATTTATAATTTGACTAATACATTGTGATGTATATAGTCTTGTAGAGCATGCATTCAATTACAGTAGACTCATCTTAGAATACCATAGCTTAATGGTGAATCTAAAAGAACGAATTGAACCCTATTAAGATATGGTTTGATCCATGATGAGTTTTACTAATGTATCCATCTAGGATATACCTTAAAATTGCTACATATTGATAATTTAGGGTTCACTCCAGTTTTTCCCAATTATATCAGATATGATATGAGAAGAAACCCAACTTAAAGAAGTTAAGGCTTGGGCTTGTGCTACGTATGTCTGGAAACATAATCTAGGCAATTTGGAAATAAGGTCAAGTAAGTGTTGAATTGTGGTATATCCCAAAAGTGGTTGGGATAGTATTTCTATTACCCTAATGAACAAAAGTTGTCCATTAGGATGTTTACTGGATTTTCTTGAGAAAGAGTTCATTCAAGAAAGATGCAAAAGTAGATAAAATTTATAGAATTGTCTGTAAAGCCACAAACAAACAAAGATCCAACCCTTGTCTCTGTTGAGACAAAGCCTTTAACTACACTACAATCTTTTCATAGATCAAATTGGATATTTCTTAACATAAGAGAGATATTGTATCTCTATTAGAATGTGAAAGAATTGTTCTTTGGTGATAGAGATCACCAAGATAATCCTATTGATTATGACTAAACGATGTTTCACATCAACTCGAGAAATGACTAAGAGTCATTAAATCCAATATGAATAGGTAGAGACCTAAAAGGCTTGGCTATTTAAGAAAGTTTTCAACATAGGCAAAAAGTTGTCTATAAAGAAACTTGTTTGATAATAGTTATGCTGAAATCTATTTGGATCTTGTTATCTATAAACACACATTTTGAATATGAGATATGTCAAAAAGGATATAAAGATGTTACATCAAATGGTGAAAAACCATAAAAGTGTGTAAGTTATAGAAGTCTATTAATAGACTACAAGGTTCTCATAATTAGAACATCTATAAAGTTAAAGTAATCAAATTGTTTGATTTCTCTCATTGTATAGATGGACTATGAGTGTATAAAAGGTTAGTGGGAGTGCGATCGTTTTTTTTTATCCTATCAATAAGATGACATCCTAATCATTATGAATGATATATAAATGTTATCTAATGTGAAGTTTTAGTTTTTGAGAAAAACTTCTTCATGAAAGATTTGGTAGAAGCATCCAACAAGATCTACAGAGATAGATCATATAGATTGCTAAGTATCTCCAAGTCATTAAACATAGTTGAAATGTTGAAAGAGTTCAACATGGAGAATTCTAAGGGAGGTCTGATTTACTTCAGATAATAATTCATTATTCAAGGGCATGTGCCCTAGGATAACACAAGTAGGTTCTTAAAGTGTTAAGAAGCCTTATTCTACACTACGTATTGAACCTGATATCTATTATGTTGTAATTGTTACAAGTAGTTATCAGTCAATTCAAATTTGGAATATTAGATTGTATATGGAAATTGTAAACTCATAGTAGATGGGTATATGGATTTGGATATAATCCATATGGGGTATATTTTATATTCACTTTAGTTGGTGAAATACTTAATGGAAGAACTGTATGAAAGATACAGTGGATTCTATTATTAAGGGTGAATTAATTGTCGCATTGTCTAAGAGACTGTTTGGATCTATAAGTTCATTTAGAACTTGGAGTTGTTCCTTCCATTGAGTTGCCCATACCTTGTTTTGTGACAACAATGGGTCTGTGAACCCACGAAGAAGCGCGGCGCCCACAAGGGTTTGGCAAAATGATAATAGGTGTGAAAGACAACAAACAAAAAGGAGTCACCACCTCATTTTTTAGGGAAAAGAGGAAAACCACAAAAATGTTTTATTTTCAAAACCACATGACTCCATTTAAAGGAAAAGGCAAAGTCTTTGAAACCAGAAAATTGGATTCGGGGGCTAAGTTACGACGTGGGAAGGTTCTGGGCAAAAGCCCATAGGCACCCACATCGCCCGAGTTGGTCTCTTAATTTAATTGGGCTAACTTAAGATCTTTCCACTCAAATATCATCATATATCATCACAAGGCAGCATGTATATCATATATTTCATCTAATCATCTCATGCACAATCACTCAAATAAAACAAAACAAAAAGAAAAGAAAAGAAAAGAAAAAGCCTAGGATACTTGAATCCTAAAACGGACTTGAGCCTCACGAAGAGCGCCTACGTACCATGCAGCGAAATACATGGATCAAAGTCCACGTAGTTCGAAAAGAATAGGGTTACAACCTAATACAAACCTATGGTAAATACCCTAGGTTTCCTCATTTGAAAATACATCGATTTAATCCAAAACTGAAAACTTCCACAAGAGGAAAACTTTGATAGAAAACCAGAATTTTAGCAATAAAGGAAACCTTTGATAATTACCATAAGCTTGTATTAAGAAGTAACCCTAGGAGGCAGAAGAGAAAAGAAAAAAAGAAAGGTGAATTGGGGCACCTTCAAACCCTACTTACCTGAGCGCACAAGCTCCAAGCATTAGCCATTTCAGACCATAGCAGCCCTATTTGCAATAGGACAAGCATTGTACCTGTTTGCACCCTTACAAGTGCACAAAATCATGCAAAGAAAGCAATATGCAAATCTGGACAGAAACTTGACAAGGCCTAAAATTATCCATTTATCATGCTAACAACAAGAATAATGAATAACTAAGGACTCTAACTCAATCCTACATGCAATGACTCGACTAACATACATAAAAACCTAACAAAGACACACTAACAAGCATAAGAGACTCCAATAATATCAATAAACATGATAACAAAGCACATTCTAACCAAAGAGATGTCATTTTATGTAAAATATGAAAATAGGCCTCCCTACGGCGAGCTTTCTTAAGCGAAACTATCCTAAGATAATTTCACGTAAGAAAGTCGTTATGGGGAGGTGCAATCAACATATCCTACGTAAAATATATATCCTAGAACACAACAGAAGAGATTTCATGCTTAAACACATCACAGAAGACTCTCATGCAAAACCTCACTCAATGAAAAGGATAATTATCCTTAGAAAAGGATAATATCTCCAAAAACCCTATAAAACCCACTATATGAATGCAAACCTAGCATGATTCAACTATATGCAGCATATATAGAATGACTATGATGAGCAACAACTCAAAAAGCTAAGCTAAGCATGCTGTATAAGACCTATGCGATTTCAGGGTTATCGAAACCCTAATCTCACAACTATGCATTAAAACCTATGAAACAACTCTAAGACATGCTCAAATTATCATGAATATCATTCATATCATATATATTAACTAACAGGAGCATCAATTCATGATAACAATCACAGCAACCTAGACATGTGAACTATGCATGATTTAAGAGGATAGAACGAATAAGGCTATCAAATCCTTGGTAAACCAGGGATTATCAAGCATATAAAGCCATAAACTATCCTAAAATCATTCATATAACATCACATAAACATTTAATTCAATCCACAAGAAGAGCAACTTCATGCACCATAACTATCTTAGAAGAAGAAGAAGAAAGAGAAGAAGGAGAAGCAGAAAATTCATTGTTCAGCATTAAAGGGACATGCTTACCTCTTGTAGACTCTTCCTTGTCTTCAAACCTCTTGTTTCCTTGCTTGCTTGGAGTTGAAGAGCCTCCTCTTGAAGTCCTTCTAGCTCTCCAAACTCGTAGCTCCCTCTCTCTCTAAGTGTAAAGTGCCATTAACCTCCACTTATGTGCTGAATATCATGTCCTTTATATAGAGAACTGACCCCCTAAACCAATGGCTAGGATTAATTCACTAAATAATGATCCTAGGGCTATTAGAGACTCTCTTGGTGCTCAAACAACTCAAACCTACACACTCCTAAGCTCAGACAAGTTGTTTTGGCGGAGGAAACCGTTAAAAGAGGGAAGATAGAGTCAGAGTTCAAGTTAAAAGAGGATTCCTCGGGTGACCATCTAGGCTTGGACGGTTAGCTGTCTGGGCCTAGACGGCTGACCATCCAGCCCCGGACGGTTACCCGAGGGTCCTCTATTTCTGCTTCGGTTTTGACTTCTACTTGCTTCAGAAGTCCTAAAATCTTCAAATTAAGTCCAATTTTGACGAAATAAAAGCCAAAACGACCGTGTTTCGAAGGGGAACACATTTTTAGGCATTTTAGGACAAAAGTCCTCAACCATGGGTGCATGGTTAGGTTTTACAAAGGTGGTTAACCATGGTGCTTCACCGTCGCTAAGCTGGGTTTGTACACAAGGTCGAACCAAATGCTTTCCCAATTGAAAATCGATCTTTTTAAACATGTTTAGGATGTAAATAAAGCCCAATTTGAGGTTAAATGAGAGAAAATTGATTGGGTCTTATGATTCAATTTGAGCAAACCAAGAAAGGGTCTTTTAGCCAACCCGAACCATTACGAGCCGAATTGATCTTAAACCATTAATTCATGAAATTGAACCTATATATGGACTCTATATACTCATATGAACTCGATGGAATGACTTGGGATTCATTTCAAGGTCAAATGGAAAGTATACGGCTTAAAAGACGATTATGCCCTTAAAGTCGCAAAAGTTCTTATTGACTATCGAAATGAACTCCAAATCACTTCAAAATTCATACACATGATATTCAATGCCATAGAAACTCAATGCAAAATACTAGACTCGACAAGGACTCAAAATCCTACATAAAATAATATGTCCTAGCTAAGGTGACAAAAATGGGGTGTGACAGGGTCTATAGCTCAAGTATAGGAATCACAATCTCATCAAAAGTCCAAACACATAGAACGGCAATTCCAAGTGATTAGAGGAATCATTGGAAAAGGTAATAGATACATTACAGAAGATATTATCTACATAAGTTTTTGTAGACCTACTGACTAAAGCTTTAAAACATAATTGGTTATGTCTAAGACCAACATCTTGAGAAGATAGGTATACGATACATAATCGATTGGCTTTAGTGCAAGTGGGAGATTGTTAGGATTATGCCCTAGAGCCAATCATAGAGATGATTGTTTAGGAATTAGGAACAATCATTTGATTTCATTTATGTATGTCACATTTATTATTGATTTAATAAAAGGGCTTATTCTATTATGTTTATATGCATCATTTATATTTACATAATATATCCATGGAGTTAGAGTTGAGAATATGAAATTACAAAGAGTTGTAATTTTGAGACTATAGATATATTTCTATACTAAACTCCTAAAGCATTCCTAGTTGAAGGTTCACTATAATGGACAGTAATGAACCATAGGACTAGCACTTGTTAGGTCGACTCTATAGGAGGATAGCTAGTCTCAAGCTATTTGTGTGGAGACACTACAACCAACAAGTGGGTGCCTATTACGAGAATAGGTACACTGAATGTGACCAAAGATATGAGATAAACTGAATGGAGTTTTATCCTGCCTATCAATCAGTTTCTCATTGTTATAGTGGTACAAGTAATCCTTAGACCTGAGACACCATAGTTGTCTTATGCATGTAGCTTTAGAAGTTTGATAACACTAAGTGCAAATCCTATTCAGGGGTTTGCAAAGGTGTTCATTGGCCCTACTGCTATGTGTATAAAGGCATGTGAGTGATCAACAAGGGATCCATCACTCTCAGGAAAAAGAGAGAGAATGTATCATATAGCATTCATAATATAACTCATTAAATCCATGGCCATGGTAGGATGAATATGAAAAGAGTTTCATGAGTTCATCAATGAGTTGATATCTATGAATGAGTATAAAGTAATTAAACTAGGGACTTGACAGACTTCCATGTCCTATTAGTTCAATTAGAGACATTGTGTTGAAGGAAGGATGCAATTGTAAGCTATAAACTATAATAAAAAGGTTCTTTGTAAATGACTATTCACCTCATTAAGGACCACACCATGAGCCATATGCTAGGTGTTACTCATGGTTAGTAGAAACCCTAATTGATATAAGTGAGTTATAATCAATTAGGGAAATGGAAGGAGTTCCAATTAGACCCTAAATGGAAAGAGTTCCATTGTGCACACCTTGTGCTATTCCTACTATTTGATGATGTGAACCCAATAGGTCACACAATGATCATGCAAGATGAGCTTTAAAGTCTATGAGAGAAAGGGTATGAGTGCATAAAGAATAGTTCTTTAAAGCCAAATTTATATATGTGTGAACCCCGGAAATTGGGCCCACAAGGGATTGAAAGAAAATGGATTTGAAAAAGAAAAAGGAAAAGAGTCGCCACCTTATTTTTTAAAGGAAACAAGGAAAACCCTAAAAATCAGGTTGTTTTAGGAAAACAATTTGAATGACTCCATAAAAAAAGGAAAGGCAAAAACCAATCTTTTGAAAACCAAAGAAATCGGGGATTCGGAGGCTAAGTTATGACATGGGAAGGTTCTAGGCAAAGCCTATAGGCACCCATGTCACCTTTTCGGTCTCTCAGTTCATTTGGGCTAAATTAAGATCTTTCCCATACAAAAATCAGCAAGTATATCATCACAAGAATTGTATGCATATCATATATTTCATTCATCCATCCATGCATAATAAGCACATAAAAACAGAAAATAAAGAAGAACAAAACAAAACAAAAAGAAGCCTAGGATGCTTGGATCCTAGAACGGACTTGGGCCTCACGAAGAGCGCCTACGTACCATGCAACGAAATACATGGATCAAAGTCCACGTAGTTCGATTAGAACTAAGGTTAAATCCTAATACAAACCTATGGTAAAAACCCTAGGTTTCCTTATTTGATCAAAAGAGAATTGATAGAAAGTTTGATTTTAGGAAAGAAATCCACAAAATGGAAACCTTAATAAAAACCAGAATTTTGTTTATGAAGGAAACCTCTAATTAAACCATAGGATCATATTAAAAATTAACCCTAAATAGGGAGAAGAGAAGGGATAAGGAAGAAAGGTGAATTGGGGCACCTTCACACCCACTTACCTGAGCGCAATTACTCCAAACATTAGCTATTTCAGACATAAGCAGCCCTATTTGCCATAGGACAAATACCACACCTATTTGCACCCTTACAAGTGCTCAAAACCATGCAAAAACACTAACATGCAAATCTGGACAGAATAGTATTATGACCTAAAATCATCCACTAAGCATGCCAATAGCAAAAACAGCGAACAATAATAAGTCCTAACATATTCCTAGAACCATATCATGCATAAAAACCCTAGAACATACTAATATGCATGCAAAACTATCATGTTTACTCTATATGCAAGACATATACAGCAAACACGAAGAAAAACCAAATAAAAAAGTCTACTTTATCACGCTATATGAAAACAAACACAAAACAATGACTCTAAAACCCTAAACTCACAAATATGCTTAAAAACTCACAAGACATACTTTAATCATGCTAAAACCAAACTAAACAGAAATTAAATCATGCATATTAACTAACTAAAGCAATATAACATGATGAAAATCCTAACTCTAACATGCAATGACACTAATCCTAGCACAAGGACAAACAGGAGCACAAGAATCATAACTATGCATTAAAAACCTAAAGGACAGCCCTAAAGCATGCTAAACAGTAAATAAAAAATAGATATTCCATGTATATTAACTAGCTAGAGTGTTAATACATGATAAAAAAGTTACCTTTAACATGCAATAAGCCTAACCCATATGAAAACCTAGTTTAAGCTTGAATAGAGAAGGAGAATACCTTAGGAAGGGCCTTCCTTTGTGTTTGTAATTGTTCGTGGCTCCTCAGGTCTTTAGAGTGAATCAAACCAACACGAATCCTCCTCTTTGTCAAAGTGGTATCACAGCAAAGAGATCAAAACTCACTCAACTTTGAAAAGAAAATAGAAAACAAAAAGAGAACAAGAGAAAAGAAAAGTGATTTTCGTCACTTTGCAGCAGCAGCAACTTCAATCGCATTTTTGGGTATGAAAACGTTGGATTTGGACAAAGCTTGTGAAATACAAAGTTGTAGAGAATTGAATTATCTTTCTAACAAGACCAATTTCATCAAATTCTGACTTCGGATGAAAAAGTTATGATTAAAATACGACTGCTGGTTTTCAGAAAATCTGCTGCTGAATTATGACGAATTTCACTCCCTCCAAACCCTCTTCTCCTCTCCCTTGTTTAAAGACATTAAGAGAGTATTTATAGCTGAAATCTGGAGTTTCCCTTTCCTTCCTGGACTAGGTTTCCTTGGAGAATAATCAAAAGGTATTTTATAATGATAAAAGACTTCTAATCTGAATAGGAAAAGGAAACTGTCTCTTATAAAAATTGGGAGACTGACCGCTAACACGCATGCACATGTATCGTATGTGCGTACACACACTCATCACATACGTACACGTGTTAGTGTCATGATAAAAATGGCTAATTTAATAAAATAATTTTCTTTTCATTTTAACCAAAAATCTCATGCTGTGATTCGCACTAATTCTTCAAGGATAATCCGTAAATAACCACACTAAACTCATCATCAGGGCCACGGGACTTAATACCTCATATGCATCCATATGAACTCCAATTGACAATTTGGAGATCATTCCAAGGTCAAATGAAAAGTTTGGGACTTAAAAGACAATTATGCCCCTCAAGTCACAAAAGCTCTTATTATCCCTCAAGATCAACTCCAATTTGAACCAAAATTCATATCCATTGTCCTTGTGACTCTAGAAAACTAATGCAAGTGACTAGACTCAAAAACAAAACAAAAACATGCATGAAATGATGAGCCCTAGTAAGGTGGTGCAAAAATGGGGTGTGACAGAAGCCCCTCATTGGCGAACAAGTTACACTTGTGAACCAATGATAAAGAACAACCCATTTTTGGCCAAAAAGCCCGGAGAAATCACACACTGATACCAACAATGATGGGAGGTTGAAAACCTGAGACTGAAATAAGGAAGTGTACTCAAGTCATGAGTATACTTAAACCACTGAGGGTTGAGAATTGATAAGAGAAGCATATTCAAGCCACTACGAATGAACATACTTTTGAAATGGAAAGATATATTCTAGTCACGAATATATTTAACCAAGTGATGAGAATGAAATCTGAGAAGCACATTCAAGTGATGAACATACCTTTGAAATGGAGAAATATATCCAAGCGATGGATATACTTAACCAAGTAAGTGACAAAATATCTGAGAAGTATACTCAAGTGATGAGTATACCACTGAAATGGAGAAATATATTCAGGTCACGAATATATTTAACCAAGTAATCTGAGAATGAAATCTGAGAAGTATACTCAAGTGGTGAGCATACCATTGAAATGGAGAAATATATCCAAGCGATGGATATCTTTAACCAAGTAGGATAAGAATAATCTGAGAGGTGTATTCAAGTGATGAGTGTACTTTTGAAATGGAGAAATATATTCAGGTCACGAACATATTTAACCAAGTGATGAAAAAGATGCTGAGAAATATACTCAAGTGATGAGTATACTTAATGATTGAAAAAGACTGAGAAGTACGTTCAAGTGATGAACATACTTTTGAAATGGAGAAATGTATCCAAGTGATGGATATATTTAACCAAGTAAGCTGAGAAGTACACTCAAGTGATGAGCATACCATTGAGATGGAGAAATATATCCAAACGACGGATATATTTAACCAAGTAAGATAAGAATAATCTGAGAAGTGTACTCAAGTGATGAGTACACCATTGAAATGGAGAAATATATTCTAGTCACGAATATACTTAACCAAGTAAGTGACAAGTATGTTTAAGTGATAAACATACCATTGAAATAGAGAAATATATCCAAGTGATGGATATACTTAACCAAGTAAGTGACAAGTATGTTTAAGTGATAAACATACCATTGAAATAGAGAAATATATCCAAGCGATGGATATACTTAAGCAAGTAAGATAGAGAATAATCTGAGAAGTGAACTCAAGTGATGAGTACACCATTGAAATGGAGAAATATATTCTAGTCATGAATATATTTAACCAAGTAAGTGACAAATATTCTGAGAAGTATGTTCAAGTGATGAACATACCATTGAAATGGAGAAATATACCCAAGCGATGGATATACTTAACCAAGTAAGTGGCAAAATATCTGAGAAGTATACTCAAGTGATGAGTATACCATTGAAATGGAAAAATATACCCAAGTGATGGATATACTTAACCAAGTAAGTAACAAATGATCTGAGAAGTATACTCGAGTGATGAGGATACTTAATGATTGAGAAAGACTGAGAAGTACGTTCAAGTGATGAACATACTTTTGAAATGGAGAAATATATTCTAGTCACGAATATATTTAACCAAGTAAGCTGAGAAGTACACTCAAGTGATGAGCATACCATTGAAATGGAGAAATATATCCAAACAGCGGATATATTTAACCAAGTAAGATAAGAATAATCTGAGAAGTGTACTCAAGTGATGAGTACACCATTGAAATGGAGAAATATATTCTAGTCACGAATATACTTAACCAAGTAAGTGACAAGTATGTTTAAGTGATAAACATACCATTGAAATAGAGAAATATATCCAAGTGATGGATATACTTAACCAAGTAAGTGACAAGTATGTTAAGTGATAAACATACCATTGAAATAGAGAAATATATCCAAGCGATGGATATACTTAAGCAAGTAAGATAGAGAATAATCTGAGAAGTGTACTCAAGTGATGAGTACACCATTGAAATGGAGAAATATATTCTAGTCATGAATATATTTAACCAAGTAAGTGACAAATAATCTGAGAAGTATGTTCAAGTGATGAACATACCATTGAAATGGAGAAATATACCCAAGCGATGGATATACTTAACCAAGTAAGTGGCAAAATATCTGAGAAGTATACTCAAGTGATGAGTATACCATTGAAATAGAGAAATATATTCAAGTGATGAATATATTTAACCAAGTAAGTGATAATGAGGATCTGAAACTGGGAAGCATATTCAATGGGTGAACATGCTTTTGAAATGGAAGAATATATTCAAGTGATGAATATATTCAACCAAGTATGATAGAGAATGAGAATTTGAAGCTGAGAAGCATATTCAAAGAGTGAATACACTTTTGAAATGGAAGAATATATTCAAGTGATGAGTATATTCAACCAAGTGGGATGGAAAATCAAGATTTGAAATGAGGATATATGATCAATTTATCAAGATAGAACAAGCATGGTGCAAGAGGAAAGTGACTTAACACATTGTCACTTGAGTTGGCATGACACAGGGGAAATATATTCAACCCTTTTGAACATAAAATCAATTCAAGGAATTGATTTCAAGAGGGAATTTGATTGATTTTAAGCTCAAAAAGTGTTGAATATCTCATTTGGAAGGAGGTTTGATCACGCGTCAAGGCGAGACAAAGCGAGAAGCAAAATCAAAACAAAGTGGCTTGGGTGACCACCAGGCCTCGGGAGGCTAGCCGCCCAGGCCTGGGTGGTTACCCGAGCCCGAAGCGGAAATCCCACTTTGAATAGGAAACTTCCTATTCTGATGGGTTTTTTCCTATTAGAACTTGGATTTGTGACCTTTTCCCTATAAAAACACATCCAAGAGGTTCCTAAACCTACTTGTATTCATTCATTAGAAATTATGGAGGCTCTAGACAAATTTTTAGGAGGGTTTTTGAGAGTTATAAGTGCTGAAGCAAAATTTGAGTTCAAGTGCTTTGGCTTGGATCCATTGCTCTCCTTGAGGCATGTGAGGCTTGAAACGAACCTCTTGACTGCTGCTACATATTTTTGGGATCCTCAAGTTCATGTGTTCCGCTTCAACTATGAAGAACTATGCCCAACCATGGAGGAATTCTGTGCATTGTATGGAGTTTCAACGGTAGGTCCTTTCATTCTCCCTACTCCTCGCCCAAGCTTTCTTATTTCTTTCTCCAATCTACTTGGGATTCACTCACAATATGCCTCTACGTTTGTAAAGGACCATATGGTAGACTTGATGAAATTGGCAACCTCTTTTTAGCTTGTGATAGTAAAGGTATTCTGAATTTTACCTTTCCTATTAAGCATGCTCTTGCCTTTTGCCTCATTGGTCGTTTTCTTATTTCCACTGGTACTCCACATGTTCCCATTCAAATCTGTGACTTGATTCCTCTCCTTGCCAAGGGCCATAACTTGATTCCCATGGTGCTAGCTGAAACCCTGAATGGTTTGGATAAAACTCATGAGGACCCAAAGGTTCCTTTAGGAGGTAGCCCCATTCTACTGCAGATGTGGTTGCTTGAAAGACTGAATTTCTTGTTACCAATTGCCATTACACCATACAAGCCCCAGCATTACTGCCTTTGCCGCATTGAACTACCTGGGCAATTTTCATTGAGAGATTGGCTAGGTTACTTCCAAACCCTTTCTTGGAGGAGTGTCAAGTGGTTTGTATTCATATGGGGCTGCAGTGACCAGGTGCTTCTACGGACTTCTGGATGCGCCATGGTGAGACTCATAGGACTGAGGTCTACTTCCTTCTATTGGCCTTCAAGGGTTCTTCGTCAGATGGGCGCCATGCAAACCATACCCACTTCCTTGAAAGGTGACTATCCTGTGGTGCCCGCGGGTCTTTCTGTAGTGACTTGGGCGAAGGACCGCTGGCCTAGCAAGTTGATACTAACCCAAGTTACGAATACTGATGGTCCATATATGATGAGCCCCGAGTATAAGGAATGGTTGAAAAGCAATTTAGGTGAGAGAGAGACTACTCGAAGAGAAAGGATTTTTGGACTTATCAAGAACAATGAACTTGGACCTTGCAGAGAAGATATTATGGAAGCAGTGACAACAGCTTATGAACATGACTTGAGGAAGAAAAGAATACATGAAAGAGAGAAGAAGAAAGCTGAGGAACGAGCTGCAAAGAAGCCCAAGAAAAACTGAAGACTCAATAGAATAGGATATTTATGGCATATTTATAGTTCTTTTACTTAATACCAATGAATTGCTATGTCAATCAATTTTAGTTTTGAATAAATTGCCAATAATAAATCAAATTTGGGATTTTCTTGTTTGATTTAGACCGCACCCAAGGTAACTTTATGGGTTGCCTACGTATCTCCATGGTTTTTTTTCTTCTTTTTTTTTTTTTGTTTTTTTTTGTTTTTTGTTTTTTTGTTTTTTTTGTTTTTGAATGGAGAATCAGGTCTTACGTAGTTCTTATGCCTTAACTTTTGCCTAGGCCGCCCTTACGGGGTTTTCAACCTAGCAGGCTTCAAACATGATATTTCTTCAATTGATCCAAATTAGTTGGACGAGCGAACTCAATTCCATCTAAATCCATGAGGCGAACAGCCCCTGCTGGCAATATCTCTTTGATAATGTATGGCCCACCCCAACTTGGCTTGAATTTTCCCCGCGGATCGAACACTGGAGCTCTGATTTCTTTCAGCACTACATCCCCTTTCTTTAGACCTCGATCTTTGACATGCTTGTTGAATGCGCTGGCAACTCTCCGTTGATACCCCTGAACATGATACAGCGCCCTTAAACGCCTTTCATCCAGCAAGCTAACTCATCATAGCGGCTCTTAACCCAGTCCACTTCTGTTATCTGGCTCTCCACGGCAACTCTTAGTGAAGGAACTTCCAATTCAACTGGCAACACGGCCCTCCATTCCATAAACTAGAGAATAAGGTGGTAGCCCCTGTTGACGACCTTATTGATAGTTCGTAACCCCATAGAGCCAATAGCAACTTCTCATGCCAGTCTGTGTGTGAGTCCGCAGTCTTCTGTAGTATCTTCTTGATGTTCTTGTTAGCTGCTTCCACCGCCCATTAGTCTGAGGACGGTATGGTGACGACAGATGGTGGGGCTATGCCATACTTTGCAAGAGCTCATGGGTTTCTTTCTGAAAGTGCTGGCCATTGTCTGAGATAACTTCATGCGGTACCCCATATCGATAGATGATGCTTGCTGTATGAACTGTGCTACCTTCTTGGAATTCAAGGTCTTGAAGGACGCTGCTTCCACCCACTTAGTGAAGTAGTCGATGGCACCAGGATGTATTCATGCCCATTTGATGCCTTTGGCTTGATCTGTCCGATGATATCTATCCCCCATACCGCGAATGGCCAAGGTGACGACATACTTGTTAAAGGCATAGAAGGCAAATGTTGTCCACTGGCGAACAGTTGGCATTTGTGGCACTTCTTGACATGTGCGTGGCAGTCTCTTTCCATGGTGGACCAATAATAGCCTAGCCTCATGATTTTCTTAGCTAACATATAGCCATTCATGTGCGGAGCCCCTGTCCCTTCATGGATTTCTTTAATCAGATGCTCGGCTTCCTCCTCGGTGACACACAGCAGGTGGATCCCGTCGTATGATCTCCGATATAGCTTTCCTCCACAAAGTACATAGTGACTCGCCAACCGCCTTAGGGTTTTTCTATCGATACGAGATGCTCCTTCTGGGTATTCCCTTTCTTCAATGAACTTCTTTATGTCATGGAACCACGGACGGCCATCATTTACCTCTCCTCCTCGGATTGCACAACAGTACACAGGCTTGTCTCGGCATTCTATCACCAACGGCTTCACATTTCCCCTTCAGGTATCTCCACCATGGATGCTAGGGTCGCCAAGGCATCGGCGAACTGGTTCTTGTTCCTTGAAAGGTAGTTAAATTCTATCTCTGAGAACTCCTTGGTTAGAGCTTCCAGGTAGGCATGGTAGGGTAGCAGCTTCTCATCTCGAGTTTTCCATTCCCCTTTTATCTGACAAATGATTAGCGCCGAGTCCCCGAACACTTCTAATTCTTTGATCCCCAATTCAAGTGCCGCTTCCAGTGCTAGGATACAGGCCTCATACTCAGCAATGTTGTTGGTAGCTTCGAACCCCAACTTGACCGCCAACGGTGTAAATGCCTCTTCGGTGAGACCAGCAGGACTCCTATCCCATAACCTTTCTTATTGGCTGCCCCATCGAAGTATACTCTCCAAATTTTTCTACCAATCTCTAGCACGTCCTCATCTGGGAATTGATCGTTGAATGGAGCGATGATGACACCGGACAGCTGGCTAGGTAGTCTGCGATGACGCTTCCCTTGATAGACTTCTGATTCACGTACTTGATGTCGAATTCGTTGAGGAGAATTGACCATCGAGCAGTTCTGAATGACAATACTGGCCTTTCTACCAGGTACTTCAACGGGTCCATGCGACTTATCAAGAACACTTCGAAGGACATCATGTAGTGCCGGAGTTTCTGCGTCGCCCATACTAGTGCCACACAAGCCTTTTCAATTGCATTGTACTTCACTTCATAGTCTGTCATTTTCTTGCTTAGGTAGTAGATGGCATTCTCCTTTGTAGACCCTTCGAGATATTGAGCTAACAAAGCTCCGTCGCCGGTTTCGGGTGACCGTTAAGTATAACAAAAGCGGCGCACCTTGCCGTGGGGGAACTAAGATTGGAGGATTGCTCAGTATCTCTTAATGTCTCAAAGGCCTCTTGGCATTCTTGTGTTCCATACTTTGTGGCACACCTTTCTTAAGCAATTTGAAGATTGGTTCGCAAACCATGGTTAAGTTGGCAATGAATCGGCTTATGTATTGAACTCTTCCCAGAAAACCCCGGATCTGCTTCTCAGTGCTAGGCGGCTCCATCTCCACAATAGCTTTTATCTTCCCTGGGTCCACTTCGATACCTCTCTGAGTGATCATAAACCCCAATAGCTTGCCTGCAGTGACACCAAAGCACACTTCTGTGGGTTGAGACGGAGATTGTACTTTTTTGCTCGCTCTAGAATTTCTCTAGTGCCTTGAAATGCCCTTCTATCCACGGACTTCACGATCATATCATCGACGTAAACCTCGACTTCCTTATGGATCATATCATGCAATAGGTCGTAGCTGCTCTTTGGTAAGTAGCCCCAGCGTTTCTTAAGCCAAAAGGCATTACCTTGTAACAGTACGTTCCCCATTGCGTGATAAAGGCTGTTTTCTCCATGTCTTGAGGCGCCATCTTTATCTGGTTATACCCGGGAATCCGTCCATGAAGGAGAGGAGTGCATGTCCCACTGTACTATCCACCAACACGTCGATATGGGGTAAAGGAAAGTCATCCTTAGGGCTCGCGGCGTTGAGATCTCGGAAATCGACACACATCCTTACTTTCCCATCTTTTTTAGGCACAGGCACTATATTCGACAACCACTCGGGGTACTCCACAACTTGGAGGAAACCCGCGTCTAGTTGTTTAGTTACCTCTTCTTTTACTTTTAGAGCCCATTCTGGTTTTAATCTTCTGAGTTTCTGCTTTACCGGCTTCTTTAGGGAATTAGTGGGGATATAGTGTTGCACAATATCGGGGTCGATGCCAGGCATGTCTTCATAAGACCATGCAAAAGCCATAATGTTGGCTTTCAAGAGGGAGATCATCTTTTCTTTTTCAACGGGGAGAGAGGTTTTCCCAATTTTAACTATTCTTGGCAATTCATTCGTCCCTAAGTTGATTGATTCCAATTCATCCATATTAGGTTCGGTGACGCCCCTTTTCCTTTGCTCAACGAGCTCCGGGGGACATCGTTCCTAGGATCTATATCCATGCCATAAATATCCATAGAGGAAGAAAAGAGACACTGCATATATAGAGAAAGAAAGCACACTTTATTGACTAGGAATAATGGGAATGACACACAAAAGAAAGAAGAAAACAAACAAATCTGTACAATACTATGACTCCACAAGTGAGTAAGTAGATACATCTTATTGAATTAGGGAAATATTACTAAACTAAGACACCTACAAGCTGCTATCAGGTAGGCCAAGGTCTTCTTCTTCATGGATCTCCGCAATGACACCACATTCAAGGTACCAATTCAGAATGGCATGGTAGCATGGCTAATGGATGAACCCTGGAGTTCTTCAATGGTCGAGTCTTCCACGGTGAGGATCATATCTTGGAACATTTCAGTCATAGCCCCTGCATCAAGGTTCTCTGCCCAGTCCTCCTCTTTCTTTTCCCAGAACTCATCATTGATGGCTTCATCATCCACCATTTCAGCTGTGATTGGATACCATTCGGTGAAGAAGATTTCAAAACCCGGAACTCGGATCTTGGTAGCTTGGTCAAAGGTGGGCTCTGGAAACCCGCAATATAGAAAATCATCCCCTTCTTTGACGAAGTAACCATTCAAAGTAGGTCGATATGGCGAGATCTTCAGGTCTGGCACCCTTCCCTCGGCTTTGGCTCTTACTTTCTCTTGTTCCTCTTCAGCATTTCCGCATGATCATTTCTAGAGGGCTCATATCCTAGCCCAAGTGTATGAGGTGACACGGCTTTGAATAGACGTAGGGATCCCTTGTTGGCGACGCCCTAGCCCCATGCCTGGAAAGAACTCATCTTCTCTCATGATTTCACCAACATGCAAGTTGCCATGGGGGCAAAAGTCCAAGGGTATTAATTCACCCTTTTCGAGCTCTTTCTCAATGCATTGGACATAGTCAAACCCAGATAGCGGTATCGCTGCTGATTCAGGTTGTATCTCACATATAGGCACACCTGCGAGTTTCAATTCATAGTCCCCTTGAAGTGTTACTATGGCTCCTTCATAAGGAAACTTCACCTTTTGATGGAGTGAAGATGGCACAGCCCCAGCAGGATGGATCCAAGGTCGGCCCAACAAAGTTGAAACATGACGGCACATCCAACACTTGGAATTCCACCCTAAATTCAGTGGGTCCCATGATAAGAGGCAAAGTAACTACCCCTATTACTTCTCGGCGGGTGTTGTCATAAGCTCTTACGGTCTGCCCAGATGGCGTGAAATCAGTGGGTCCCAAACCCAAAACAGTGGCAGTTCGGAGAGGACATACATTCAGTGCGGACCCATTGTCGATAAGAACGGTGGAACCCTCTTCCCCATAGTGTCAACGGTCACGAGAGCTTGAGAATGGCTCGGCCCGCTTTTGGTAGGTCTACATCGGTGAACACGATGGTTGAGTTCTTGGGAGTTGGATTCACCAAATGTACCAATCCCTCGGGGGATGTGTCAACAGGCACTTGTATCTGATTCAACAGTTTCAACACGGTCTGTCTGTGCTTATGCGAGGCCATGAGCAAGCCCCAATAGTATGTTGGCATTGGTCTTCTTCAGCTGCCTAAGCACTTCATCCTCTTCTTCTTGCAAGCTAGGACGCCTCTGCCCTTCCAAATCTTCCAACGGATTTTCAGATTCTAGGTGGGGGGCTTGAAATGACGACCCCCTCTGGTTATATGGTCCAACTCATCACTAGCCCATATGTCATGGACTTCCTCGGAGTCATTCATTAAGTCATCCCATTCTATCATGTCATGCTCTCCATCTCTGTCGGCAAGTCATCCCAACCTGAAGGGACTATCGGCTCATCTGATATCGGACTTGGGCTTGAGTACAGCACATAGTAATCAATTTCCCCGACGCTTCACCTAATAGGCCAACCTGAGGATCCCCTGCTTCATATCTTTCTTTCAGCTCTTGTTGGATAGATTTCTTTGGCAACAACAAAACCTTTTGGTCAATGAGGTCTTGGATGATCTTCTTTAGTATAGAACAAGCCTCGGTGTCATGGCCGGGTGCACGATGGTATTGGCAATATTGGTGAGGGGTTGAGGTCTTGGCTTTGGTGGAAGTGGCATGATAAGGCTGTTATTGCGGCAAATGGTGAAGAGACGGGTTAAGGTCATGGGGAGCGGAGTGTATTGTCTTATGGGATGGCGAGGGCGAGAGATTCAACCCCAATGGCATTTATGGTGTTAGGTGGGGGTGTTTGTTGTGTGATGGGAGAGGATTACGGGTGACATTTGGACGGGTTGGTGGTGAAATGACTTGCTTGTCAATGAGGTCTTGGACTTGGTGGCGAAGGCGAATACAGCGATTGGTGGCATGGCCTTTGGATTGGTGGTACTTGCAGTACTCATTCTCATTGTAGCTCTTGGGTAAGGGATTTGGTGGAGGTCTTGGGTCGAGTGGCTTCAATAGGTCACGACTTATGAGCTTTTCAAGGACTCTTTCGAGTGGCATGAATAGGTCAGTGAATTGGCGAGGTGGGTTGACATCATTGAGAGAAAAGGGTTGGATTGGTTGAGTTATGGTGTTGACCTCGGCATTGTTCTTCCCAGTAAAGTTTGTCTTGCGACTCCTCACTTCCTCAGTCTTGATTGTCCCATCATTGATAGCATCTTCAACCTGCGTGCCAGCCCCAATGAGAGCTTTGAAATTTGGGAAATAGTGGGCAAATAGGTGCTTGTGATACACGGGCAGCAGGTTCTTAACCACTAACTGAATTTGGTCCTCCTCATTCGGCCTATCCGTCATTCTCGACGCCTTTTGTCTCCACCTTGTAATGTAAGCGGAGAAAGTTTCATGAGCCCCTTGCTTGGTAGTTTCTAGGTCCCTTCGAGTAACGTCCACCTCTGTGTTATACTTGTAGTGCTCTGAAAACTCATTGCATATGTCTTCCCAAGTCCGGGTTCTATTCTCATCCAAGGATAAGAACCATTTCAAAGCAGAAGTGGCCAAGGTTTCATGGAACATTTGAGCTAAAAGCTCGTCAGTAGCCCCTCGAGGGTGCATAGCTCGCACGTACATCTTCAAATGAGTCTTAGGGCAACCCGTCCCATCGAACTTTTCTAACTCCGGCATCTTGAATTGTAGTGGAATACGAGCCGTTGGAAACAGGGATAGAGTCCGCACATCGACCATGTCATCAGCCCTGCGAATCCCTTTTATGGTTCTCTCCAAAGCTTCTACCTTGCTAGCTAACACGGAATCACTGCTAGTACCTTTCCCCTTGGCTTCCCCTTCTAGGTTGGTGACCTCAGGTTTCGAGCTACTTTCCCCCCTTGTCTTGGTGTTCTCATTGGATTGAGGTCCCTCTTCGGTGCCAGCCCCATGAGGTATACCCGAGGAATGGGCCTTAGAGCCATTTTGTTCAAGATCCGCCATCTTCTGTTGGTTCTCTTGAGCCATTTTCAATGCGGTATCGGATGTCTCGGCGGTATGGTCAAGCTTGGCCATGATGGCTTTCAGGCAAGCCTCAAGGTCAAAGTGCCCCTCACTAGTTCTTTCGTCGGCCATGTCTGTCTGATGGGTAGACTCAACACTCACTAGACGCCCTTGTGGATTGCGGATCCAAGCCAGCACGTCTATGGATAGAAAAGTTTTAACCTTTAGCCTAAGGATCTGTCCTAAACCTCCATATTTTCCTTAATGAATTCGGTCTCTACACCATGTTCAATTAATTCATTCCTTTTATCCAATTACCTTTACAGGGGTCATGGATTAAGGGTATGTTTTAAAGAATAGGGCATAGAGTCCTTCAATTAGGTTTAATTAATCCCCTAGGACTAGCACATCACAAACATAGCTTTACATCCTATTTCCTTAATTTATTCCTCCTAACCCATGGCCTTAACGAAGGCTAGGGTTTAAAGGTCTATATTAAGGGCATAAGATATAAAGCCTCACACCACAAACACGGCATAGCATCATTACAAACAATTGTGGGTGCATAAAGGTGAGACCGTAGTGTCCTACAAGTCTGTCTATATGGACTAATGATAAGGGTAGGCTAGGGTCCTTCACTTGCTTGAGCAATCCTTATACCTAACCACATGTGGCATCAGGAACGCCGCGTGGGTCCAGCAGTACGTGATTAACTCATTTAATATACCCAAGGGCAAGCCCAAGGGTACTAGGCAAGAGAGGTTGATAGCTTTCGCCCCAACACATGGAATCAGGAAAACCAAGGTTGAGACTAGGCCGATCGTTGGCAAGGATACATCGAGGGACATCGATCCTAACATGCAAGAGTTTGCGCACACAATGCAATAAATGAAAGCACACAATCAAGCGGATGCAATGTGATTGATTTTAATTAAACATAAGAAATTAACCTAGCCCAAACTTTATAGAGTCTAGCCCACAAATCCCCAGTGGAGTCGCCAAACTGTGAACCCCGGAAATTGGGCCCACAAGGGATTGAAAGAAAATGGGTTTGAAAAAGAAAAAGGAAAGGAGTCGCCACCTTATTTTTTAAAGGAAACAAGGAAAACCCTAAAATAGTTTGTTTTAGGAAAACAATTTGAATGACTCCATAAAAAAGGAAAGGCAAAAACCAATCTTTTGAAAACCAAAGAAATCGGGGATTCGGAGGCTAAGTTATGACATGGGAAGGTTCTAGGCAAAGCCTATAGGCACCCATGTCACCCTTTCGGTCTCTCAGTTCATTTGGGCTAAATTAAGATCTTTCCATACAAAAATCAGCAAGTATATCATCACAAGAATTGCATGCATATCAATATTTCATTCATCCATCCATGCATAATAAGCACATAAAAACAGAAAGAAGAAAAAAACAAACAAAAACCTAGGATGCTTGGATCCTAGAACGGACTTGAGCCTCACGAAGAGCGCCTACGTACCATGCAACGAAATACATGGATCAAAGTCCACGTAGTTCGATTAGAACTAAGGTTAAATCCTAATACAAACCTATGGTTAAAACCCTAGGTTTCCTTATTTGATCAAAAGAGAATTGATAGAAAGTTTGATTTTAGGAAAGAAATCCACAAAATGGAAACTTTAATAAAACCAGAATTTGTTTAGAAGGAAACCTCTAATTAAACCATAGGATCTATTAAAAATTAACCCTAATAGGGAGAAGAGAAGGTTAAGAAGAAAGGTGAATTGGGGCACCTTCACACCCACTTACCTGAGCGCAATTACTCCAAGCATTAGCCATTTCAGACATAAGCAGCCCTATTTGCCATAGGACAAATACCACACCTATTTGCACCCTTACAAGTGCTCAAAACCATGCAAAACACTAACATGCAAATCTGGACAGAATAGTATTATGACCTAAAATCATCCACTAAGCATGCCAATAGCAAAAACAGCGAACAATAATAAGTCCTAACATATTCCTAGAACCATATCATGCATAAAAACCCTAAAACATACTAATGCATGCAAAACTATCATGTTTACTCCATATGAAAACATATACAGCAAACACGAAGAAAACCAATAAAAAAGTCTACTTTATCATGCTATATGAAAACAAACACAAACAATGACTCTAAAACCCTAAACTCACAAATATGCTTAAAAACTCACAAACATACTTTAATCATGCTAAAACCAAACTAACAGAAATTAATCATGCATATTAACTAACTAAAGCAATATAACATGATGAAAATCCTAACTCTAACATGCAATGACACTAATCCTAGCACAAGGACAAACAGGAGCACAAGAATCATAACTATGCATTAAAAACCTAAAGGACAGCCCTAAAGCATGCTAAACAGTAGATAAAAAATAGATATTCCATGTATATTAACTAGCTAGAGTGTTAATACATGATAAAAAAGTTACCTTTAACATGCAATAAGCCTAACCCATATGAAAACCTAGTTTAAGCTTGAATAGAGAAGGAGAATACCTTAGGAAGGGCCTCCTTGTGTTTGTAATTGTTCGTGGCTCCTCAGGTCTTTAGAGTGAATCAAACCAACACGAATCCTCCTCTTTGTCAAAGTGGTATCACAGCAAAGAGATCAAAACTCACTCAACTTTGAAAAGAAATAGAAAACAAAAAGAGAACAAGAGAAAAGAAAAGTGATTTTCGTCACTTTGCAGCAGCAGCAACTTCAATCGCGTTTTTGGGTATGAAAACGTTGGATTTGGACAAAGCTTGTGAAATACAAAGTTGTAGAGAATTGAATTATCTTTCTAACAAGACCAATTTCATCAAATTCTGACTTCGGATGAAAAAGTTATGATTAAAATACGACTGCTGGTTTTCAGAAAATCTGCTGCTGAATTATGACGAATTTCACTCCCTCCAAACCCTCTTCTCCTCTCCCTTGTTTAAAGACATTAAGAGTATTTATAGCTGAAATCTGGAGTTTCCCTTTCCTTCCTGGACTAGGTTTCCTTGGAGAATAATCAAAAGGTATTTTATAATGATAAAAGACTTCTCTTATAAAAATTGGGAGACTGACCGCTAACACGCATGCACATGTATCGTATGTGCGTACACACACTCATCACATACGTACACGTGTTAGTGTCATGATAAAAATGGCTAATTTAATAAAATAATTTTCTTTTCATTTTAACCAAAAATCTCATGCTGTGATTCGCACTAATTCTTCAAGGATAATCCGTAAATAACCACACTAAACTCATCATCAGGCCACGGGACTTAATACCTCATATGCATCCATATGAACTCCAATTGACAATTTGGAGATCATTCCAAGGTCAAATGAAAAGTTTGGGACTTAAAAGACATTATGCCCCTCAAGTCACAAAAGCTCTTATTATCCCTCAAGATCAACTCCAATTTGAACCAAAATTCATATCCATTGTCCTTGTGACTCTAGAAAACTAATGCAAGTGACTAGACTCAAAAACAAAACAACATGCATGAAATGATGAGCCCTAGTAAGGTGGTGCAAAATGGGGTGTGACATTGATATTAATTTAAGAGGGTTTATTGTGTATTAAGTAATTACACAAAACCCTAATTGGTTCTCCCTCATGGCCGGCCCCCCCTTGGTGGGCTATATATATTAGTGTGATGTGATGACACATAAGAATTCAACTCCCCAAGGACTAGCTGAAAATTCCAGCCTCCCTCTCTCTCTCTCCTCTCTTCTCCTACACTAGCAACAACAAGGAAAAGAGGAAAGGACTTAAAGCTCTAGCTAGGTGGATACCGTTGAGGCAGCACACTTGGGCTGCTCATTCACCGCTGTCCGAATCAAAGCTTAGAGCAAAAGGAGAAGAAAATTCTGTAAGTGTTCTAACCCTTTTTGTAGTTTAGGTTTAATTTTGTGTTTGCATAGTTAGAATTCATGTGGCTGTGGAATCGTAGGAAAAATTTTTATATTCCGCACTTTATTTTTCCCTCTTGTTCGTTTCCCACATGTTTTTGTTTCATTTTGTGAGTCTAGTCACTTGCATTAGTCTTTATA